>JAUMJL010000599.1:0-527261 GCA_033558185.1 Dromococcyx pavoninus | reverse complement strand
GCCGCGCCCCCGCACCGCCCGCACCGCCCCTGTCATTGGCCTCGCACCGCCGCCCCTTTCTATTGGCTCGGCGCGCTGTCCGTCACGTCTCGTAGTGTGCCGCACGCCGCGTGACGTCACCCGCCACCCAGGAAGCCCCGCCCCTTTGTTCTCAACTCGGCTCTAGAGGGGAAAAACAATTTCAAGATGGCGGCGGCGCGGATAACAATGGAGAGCCGGGGCTTCAGGCCGGCCCTTGCCTGAGAGCGCCGGCCGCCGCGCCGCGGGGGGGAGCGCCGCGGGCTCCGGCGGGGCTGCGGGGCAGGCGGGCGGGCAGCGGCGGGGGAGCGCAGGGCGGCGTAGCGGGACCGGCCTCGGCAGGGAAGGAGGAAGTGGGGCGGGGGTGGGGGGAAGCGGGGCGAGCCCAGGTGAGGAGCGCGGGAGGGGGGGCCCGAGGGGGCAGCCTCGCCATGGCGAGCGGCGCCGCGAGCGGCCGATAGCGCCCACTCCCCCTCGGCGTCGCGGCCCATGGTGCTGCCCCCCTGCCCCATGGCGGAGTTCGTGGTGCCGCGGCACAGCGCGGTGATGGAGCGGCTCCGCCGGCGCATCGAGCTCTGCCGGCGCCACCACAGCGCCTGCGAGTCCCGCTACCAGGCCGTGTCCCCGGAGCGCCTGGAGCTCGAGCGGCAGCAAACCTTCGCCCTGCACCAGCGCTGCCTGCAGGCCAAGGCCAAGCGCGCCGGCAAGCACCGGCAGCCGCCCCCGGCCCCGCCGCCGCCCGCCGCCCCGCCGCCCCCGGCCGCCAGCGCCGAGCGGAGCGCGGGCAACGGGCTGGACAGCGAGGCGGCCCCCGGCGAGCAGCACGGGCGCAGCAGCACGCTGATCGCGGTAAGGGGCGCGGGGCGGGGGAGGGCCGGCGGCGGGAGCGGGTGGAGGGAGCCCCCGGGGCGGCTCGGTTACAGCTGGTGAAGGCCGGTTTGTGCTCTGTTGTCACCTTCGGGCTCTGCGAGATGAGAAGGTTTCCTTACGTGAAAACTGCAGCCTGGGAGGTGGGAGCAGGGGCAGCTCTCAGTGATGGTCAGGGTCATCCGGAGCATGGTTGTGGGTTTGGGTCTGGAGGAGGCCGCGAAGGTGATCGGAGGGCTGGAGAACCTCTGCTATGAGGACAGGCTGGAGAAGAGAAGGCTCTGGGGAGACCTTAGAGCAGCCTTCTCGTACTGAAAGGGGCTACAGGAAAGCTGGGGAGGGACATTTTACAAGGGCTTGGAGCGATAGGATGAGGGGGAATGGCTTTAAATTGGAGGAGGAAAGATTTATATTGGACATGAGGAAGAAATTCTTCATGATGAGGGTGGTGAGGCACAGGTTTCCCAGGGAAGCTGTGGCTGCCCCATCCTTGGAGGTGTTCAAGGCCAGGTTGGATGGGGCTTTGAGCAGCCGGGTCTGGTGGGCAGTGCCCCTGCCCATGGCAGGGGTTGGAACTGGATGGACTTTAAGGTCCCTTCCAACCCAAACCGTTCTATGAATCTGTGATCCAGAGCATTGCTCCGTGAATTGTGTTTCTGGTTATTCCACTGAAAATGTCCATGTAGAAACTGTCAGAGGAGCATGAATGCTACAGTGACTTTGAGTTTTTTGCTTCTTTGCTTGCTTAGATCTTTAATTTAGGCTGTCAGGGCTTAAGGGTACTCTTGGTAAGGATACGCTTATTACTGAGGAGGAATTTTTAAGGTGAATCGTGTGTTTATTCCAACCCAAACCGTTCTATGATTCTACATTTGAAAGGACTTTGGTGGAAAGGCAGCTGCTTATTTGCCACTCACTCTAGTGGGTGTGAATGCTATGGGAATCCCGCTCCACCCATTAAAAACTGGCTTAGCTCAAAATCTTAATGTTCCTCTGGCTTCTCTAGCATTTCTGGTTGTCAGGATATATTCACGCAGCCCTGTTTGTGTATCAAGATAGCTATTGCTTAACTTATTCTGAGCCCTTTAAGTATACTGCTCTGTACTAACGTGTCAGTAATGTAGGTTAGTAGGATAACCTCTTAAAGGCTGCCTCTCTTAATACCTGTCCATCTTAAAACCAGGTATTTCTAAATGGTGGCCTGCATGAAAATGACACAGTGCTGTTCTGAGTGTCATTAAAATAGTATTCTGCTTTAACCTGAGACGTTCCCAGGTTAATCTCTAGCTTAAGTTATGTTTTTAAGGTGATCTGTGTGTTTGATGAGATTAGAAGGGAAGAATGCTATGATTTCTACTGTCTTGGACCTTATTTAGCTACAGTTTTTCAAACAGAATTGTGATAGATCTTACTGTATGCTTGGGTATGAGTGTACATGATATGACATACTGAAACACGGGCCACATTGATGTCATTTTTCATATAACAAGCACTGAGCAGCATGCATGCTGTTTGTAGTATTTACAAGATGAACTGAAAATGTTATTTATCTGAATTGTTTCTATACTTGCTAATATACCTACGAGATTCTAAGGCTTGCTGACTTTTCTGAAGACCAAGGTACTTCTGACACAGTTAGAGTACTTCAGATGGTTGTTAAAGGGTACTTGAGGAGGAGGAGACCTTGTGCATTCCTGACAGTGATTCTGTAAAACTTTCCGAGTAGCTGTTGTTTAGTTGACTGATCTTGAATGTAAACTTGTGTCAGAGCAGAAGTGACTCAAGCTCATATTTTATTATCTAAAGACCTGATGGGATTTCAGTTTATGCCTTGTTTGGGCTCTAAGGCTTTTTGCATATGGGGCTCTATCCACTAGGCACAATTTTGTTCCATGTGGAGCTCTTTAGCATGTCAAATCATGTTGCTTAAACAGCCACCAAGTCTTCATATTGGCCTTCTAAAAGAAGGAGGTCTTCAGTTCATTGGTGGTGTTTCTTTTAAATTGCTTTGGATGTGGATTTGATCTAATTAGCATCAGTGATAATGAGGGCTCTCAACTGCCTCGAGGTTCTGAAATACACTGCACATCTGGGGAAGCCCTTGAACAGGAAGCTGTTGCCAGTGGCCAATTTACACAACAGAAGAGGGTTTTAGTGTATGAATGACTCGGCCTCTGCTGGCCTGCTGTTTCCTTCCTAAGATACAAGACTGTAAGCTTAATTGCAGCTGCTGATTCATCACCTCGTTACTAGGGCATAAAGTTGGTTTAGTTTGCTTAGTTATTCAAATTTTGAAAAACAATAACAACGAAGAACCTCCTCAGCTGCTAATTTTGTTCCTTTGCTGTAAAAGGTACCTCTCTAGCTGGTATTTTACCTCTAGAAATCATATAACTGTTATAAAGACCAAGCATGTGCTTTGTATGGAAAGGACATGGGTTTAGTTTACAATATTCAATAAAGTTTGGATGAAGATCAAAATTATCTTATTTTAAAATATCCTGGGCACATTCCTTTCAAAAGAACACTGCTAAATCAGTGAAACATGCATTATGTCAGCTGTTGTTGCTGTTAAGATCCAGAGTCTTCTATGAAGCTGCATATGAATATTTAGTTGGAAACAGGTGCTTTGTGCTGAAGGTCAATGAAGCATTTATTTTCATCCTTGGAAGAAAAAGCCACTCATGTAAAGGTGAAGGGTTTGTAGTGTAGCACCAGAGGGCTGGTACAGAAGGACATGAAGCTGCACTTCCACAGTGTGAACAGCACACAATGTGTGCGCTGCCGGATGCTGCACATCAGAGCACCTTCTGCAAATTCAGAATAGTCATGGGGAACAGGATGACACTGCCGCTTCCTCCTTAATGCCCTGTGTGATTGTTCACATGACCAAAATCGGGTATTTTCTCTTCCATTAGTCTGTGCTCTGTTATAGATTCTGAAGGTGGATGGATCTTGCTGACAAGCAGAAGCGGCAGATTCATCATCCTTTTTTTTTTTTTTTACTAAGCAGCTCTTAAATTTGAGCCACAGAAACCAAGAGAATACAGTATTGATACAGACATACCTTGGATGATCTGTGCACCGTGTAGTCCTGTCCTTAATTTGAGGGAAAATATGAAAAAAAATTATTTTTTTTTAAAATTTTGAGACCATTATTTAATGGGAAATTCAAATATTGATATTTACTTCAGGTTTCTGTTGTTTAAGATGACATTATTAAAGCTATATTCAAAGCAGAAGATTCTTAATATTTGGATAACTTGTTGTCTGTTGTGTTAATCTTAGATTTTTAAGAAGTTGGGAAGAGACAGGACTTGGCCTCTAGAACGCTTTTTCCTCCTTGCCAGATTCTGATTTGAGAAAGTTCATTCTAATACACTGTTTAAATAGTCTACAATAGAAGGGTTGGCTTCCTTGTGTTTCTCAGACTGGAGCGCAGTGTATCACCGAGCGGAGCAGAAACCATTTCCTTGACATGTGAATGAGGAGAAAGGCAAGATCTTGATTTTCATCTCCACTCCTTGTTTTATGATGTGGTTTCTTGGAAGGAGACCTGCTCCTTGTTTCTTACTTTTTTTTTTTTCCCCCACCTGAGAGCTGTTGTTGTGTAGATGGTTTGCTTTGTCTAGAACTGCCACAAACCCACAAATGGTATTTCTGGAATGGGCAGGGAAGGTCTGGTCGGTGGCCTGGGTTGGGAAGGCTTTATGTTAAAGCTGAAGAGCAGACCAGCAGTTATTTGAGAGTGACAGAAGTTTTTGCATTAATAATAGGCAAGCAGAGACACCAAGTAAAATGTTTAAAAAGAAATTTTAGTGTAAGGATACAGTGCAGTGTTTCTTGGTTGAAAAGACCTAAATAAATAAATTTAAGGGAATAGAGCATCTGGCTTGTACTGATGAGCTTCGTAGTGTTCCACTAATGAAGCTCAGGCTGGTACAGTAACAGTTCATAAGTCCTTGGTTTTGTGTAAGCTGTGGTATAGGGGTGTTAAATTGTGAAATTTTGTTTTACCACAAAAATAGTGAATGATTTCCACATTATTTATGCGTAACTACAGCGCGCAGGGTAGTCTTGCTGCCATTGTTTGTTTTTGCTGACAAGTCTGATGGTTTGTTGCTCAACAACTCAGACAGGTTTTTCTTTGTCTCCTTTTAGTTCTCTGTGGGGTATTGTATGTTTGAACCATTTCCCTTACAAGATTAGTTAGATATGCAGGGATGCTTCCCAAATTGTAAGGATCTGGGAGTGACTGCTTTGCTCCTGCTGTTGAAGTTCATGTGAGGTGGAGGATCCGGCATTGCAGCCGAAGGCACAGCAGGTTTTTTTGATTCAGCAGAACAATTCCTGTAGCAGAAGCTGCCCCTTGTGACTAATGCAGGCTTGGGATATTTATAGACATGCATATCCACAGCCCTTCTTCACTCCAGCAGGCAGCCACCCAAATACAGAAGTCTTCTGGAATTAAAGTAAAAGTCAGAATTAAAATTAGTCGAGCGGGTTGGTTCTGACAACACAGTGGAATGCAGGAACACAGTGGGTAATAAAATGCTTTCCTTGCAAGGGGTGTGCAACTTCAGAAGCTGTGGGCAGATGCACAGTAAATGGGGAGCTGTTACTATGTCATGTAGTCAAAATATTATGTTTTCTATCCAAAGTTCATCCACTGCGACTTCTGATGTTTGCATTGTTGTTTCAACTTAAGAGGTTGTCATCTTGGTTGCTCCTGTCCTTGGCCAGGCGGGAGAGGAGAATCTGTGTCTGTAGAGGACCTACTGTAAGCTTTGGTTTGTGGGAACTTATCTATGCTGCAAGACGGTCACTTCCATGGCAGAAAAGCAGATATATTCTATTTTGGTTTCCCCTTTGAGGTGAGAATGCTGATATCTAGCTAGGAGACATATTGCAACTAGATTTTTATTAAGTTTCTGAATAATACAGCATTTCTTATTTGAAAATGACTGGCATTGTATTTCTCTTGCTGGTATTTCACTACAAATCCTTGTAGATATAACTTAATTCTGCGACTGAAATGGTAAAGCTATTCCAAATAAAATAAAAAAAAATAAAGCTCCATTGAATCATTGAATCCTGTAAGAATATTTTAATCTCTCTGACAGATGCTTTAAAAAAAACCAATATGGAGCCTTAAAGGCACAGTATAAGAACCAGAGTTTTTAGAAGTTTTATTTCTGCCATGTTCACTAGGTATTTTTCAGAAAAAAATGAAACTTGCGTGCAATTTCTATTTTAAGTATTTATGTATATTTATTTTTTTTACTGTCCTCAGTTACAGGACTCGAAGTGTCACAAACTACTGGATTTTTACAAAAGCAGTTTGGTTGACTGTCTTCAGTTTTAAAATTCTGTATTGTGAAGCATTTCTTGCTTTCAAGCGAAAAATGTGAACTAAACTTCCACGCGTGTTAAGTTCTAACACATTGCAATGTCATTGGTTTCAGATTATTATCTAAAACTAGTTTCAGGTGTGGAGTGTTTCACACAGATGTTTTGATTCCTGGAATTATATTTTTCTCTGTTTTTTTTTTCATCTTTTTTTAAAAATGAACAAACAATAAAACCCAAAAGAACAACAAAAAAAGGAATAGCTTTTTGCCACTTCTCTGAGCTGTGATTCGTGCCCCTTTCCCACCAAGGCAGGAATTGTGCACTGCACTGAACTCTGCAGTTTTGAACTGAGCCTGTGCCAACAGCAGAGCTGGAGATGGAAGTTTTAAAGCTTTTCCAATTTCTTGTTGGACTTTGATGGTAGTTTGTGACAGCTTTTATGGAGTCTGCCAGCTCACCCCTGCAGTCAAACCACAGTATGGCTGAGCATCCCTGTGGTAAAACTGGTGGGTTTAAAGCAGAGGTTGAATATAGCTTATCAAAATGGTTTGTGTGTTGTCCATTGTCTGATGAAAGCCTTGTCATTTGGCTGGGCACATGTCCATCCCCGGCATTGTGGTCCTGTGTCCTAGTCAAGTATAGCCTGTACTTACTGGGAGTTACACGGTCAGAGGCTGCTTCTGTTGGACACGGCTGCTCTTGTGATGGATGACACCTGGGCTTTATCCGTCTGTGTTCCTCAGGTGAGAAATGCACAGTTGTGACCTGACTGGCGTGTGTGCTCCTGCCAAGGAAGTGTGTATATGATCACGCTGAGGACTGTCTGTTTTACTCATGTGATTGAAACGCAGCTCTGATGATGTGATGTGGAGGAGGGGCAGCCCATGGCCCTTCAGTGGCTCTGTGAGACAAACTCCGTGTCTTGTTTGGGCCAAAGCACTGAGGGCTGGTTTACATCCCTTCCTTTGCACTGTTCCTACAGTGATTCAGACTCTTTGGATAAATACTTTTGGGGTAACAGTTTTAGGCAAAACTAAATAGCAGAGATCTTGGAGGTTTGTCTTTTGTTGGGAAGTTGAGTAGGCTGAGAAAATGTTAACATTTCTATATCTGATCCTGTGACAATGGAAAGGCTTGGCTCATGTGTTATATGTAAAGTTGATGGATTCTGCTAAGGAAACCATTGGCAGCATAGCAGAGGGCCCCTGTGCCTTGCAGAACAATGGTGGACAATATTTAGGGTAAAAGGATTTTCCCAACGAGTAACAAGCTATGCTTTACTTTTGTCAGTGTTCCAAGGTTGGGTTTTTTTGAGTTTTGGAAGAAAAGAACAGGTTTATCTTGCCTTTGTTGAAACGACTTGATATGTAGATAACATGTCAGTCTGTAGGCTATCTCACATGCTCCTTTTTATGTTTTTCCCCCAAAACCATATTATTTGAATAAGCACAGACAAATTGAGGAAGAACTGAATTGAATATTTCCTTTTCTGTTAGGAAATCAAGAGCTGAGCTAATATGTAAGAAATGCACACTAGAAGGGAATTTCGCAAGAGTATGAATGTATTTGAGAGAATTCAGAATGTATCAGGATGTATTTCTAAAGGCAGAGAAGGAACTTGTAACTTTTGGCTCTCAAATTTTTGTAGCGCTGTCTTTTCTTGGAAGACAGGAGGCAGAAAATGAAACACCATTACTGGGTTGGTTTTCAACTGGTTAGCAGTAGCGTAAATCTCGGTGTAGACTTAGTGCCCCCATCTCCAAGTATGTTTTGGAACTCTCTTTAATTTGAAAAAGTGAACTAGGATGCAAGTGCAGTTTGTGAATAGCTTCTAAAATTCGGAAGTTAAGTGTCCTGGTTACAAACTGGGCTCAGTCTTTTCTGATACAGGTAGAAGATAAGCAGGTTTTTTTCTTTCCTGTGTGTTTATGGGCTGTCATGTATAGGTGGAATATCTTTCAAATAATCATAGATTTAGCTGAGGTGATGCCAGACTGGAGGCAGCCACCCCCAAATCCTATGCCATTAGTGAATTTATTAAAGTTGGTTTTTTCTCTAATTTTTGAGTTTTTTACAAAGGAATATAGCTTTAGGTGAGAGGAGGACTTTGTCTGGAGCAAATAAAATAAAACTATCACCAGGAATTACATATGAGTGTTATAACCATTAAAACCCATACAGACATGAAAGCTCCAAGATGTTTTCATTGAGAGAAAGAGATAGTGATGGAGATTAGGGATCTGTATCTTTCTTAGACTACAGGTTATCTGTAGCTCAAGAGTACAGATGATTTGTTCTTAGACTAGTTAGTTGCATATATTGCAGATGATGTAGTACAATAGCAAACACCTTGCACAGAATAATTTCTGCAATATTTGTCCAGCAGCCTATTTAGATTTTGCAGCCTGTGAAGAGCTGTGTGCAATTACAGCTGCAAAGCTATAAAATCGTAGTTGCTTTGAGCTGTCTGTATGAATTATAATTGCAACAGTGATGCAAATGGACTTAACATAGAAATTTGCTTCAAGTATGAGAAGAATATCTTCAGTGTGCAAAACAAAACTATTATTTTTGTATGTCAGTTTTCAGGGAGTGTGTTTTTCCCTAACGATTTAGGATTAAGGAGGATCCTTTCCCAAACTCTGAAGGATTGACTCATCGTACAATTTTGGGCAAGTTACTTGTCCACCTTGAGCTGAAGCTTTCCCACTTGGAGGATTTAAGTAAACAATGAGGACCAAATGTTGTGATTGAGTTGAGGTTTCCTCTTGTTTTGCCTTTTTTACAAAAAAAAGGGTAGATTTCTATTATTCTTGCAAGTCACTATTTGAAACATTCGCTTTAAATCTGTTACTCCAAGCTGTAGACCTAATGTTCAGCTTTGGAGGATTGCAGTTCCAGCCTCCTCTCCAAACATACACCTCACTGCATCCTACTCAGTCTTCTGCTGATTGCACTACTCTGCTGCTATTTCCAGGAACCATATCATGGTCTCTTTGGAAGCTGCAGCCTGTCCCTCAGATAAAAAAAATATGATTTTGATGCTACCTATGCAAGCATTACACAAATAGTGTTTTTTCCGAAGATCAGCTAACTGTGAACTGTTTAAAAAAAATTACAACAATTAACTGTAAACCAGCCCTTCTGTCCTTCAATCAAAGAATGGTGTTGCCCAGGCAAGTGCTGTGAAATTCCTCTGATAATTTATGCTGGCTCTACACACAACCTTGTGTTTGAGTGCTGAGATCCTGAGGTCTCCCCTCTTTGTTCTTGGATGAGACAGTTTTCCCCAGGGACTGGTGACTGCATTGTGGAGGCTGCATGTGATATTAAAATAAGCATATGTGTCTTGAGGTCTGTTTAATGAGCTGCTTTTCGGCCATCTGAGAGAACTGTTGTTCAGTGAGCCGTGCTTCAGCCGGGTGACTTTTTGTGGGGGTTCTCCTCCTGTGTCCCGCTGTGTGCAAAGGCTTCTTGTACAGGTCCAGAGCTGATGGGACCTTTCCCCTTTAAGTGCTCTGCTCTGTCTGAGCAGCGCATCTGCCCTACAGGTTTGTCTGCGTTGGGGTGGTGGTTCCAGCACAAGCAACACACAGCTCTTTTCACAGAATTCACCCGAGGGAAAGAAAAGTCTATAGACATCTTTGATGTGTTCATGGATTCTGTTTTCAGATGGTTTTGAGGCCAACTAGAAAGAACTTTATGTTTGAAAGAACGCTGCCAGGAAGGAGAAGGTGAAGAAAGGCTCTCAAACTCTGGTTGTAAAACGCTTGCTGTACCCTCTGGTTGCTTCTAGGTGGCACCACAAGAAAAAGAATACGTGTGTTCACTGGCTGTGAGCAGCCAGCTGTGGAGTAAATAGGGGCTTTGGTGGTCATAGAACAGAGAGGAGCAGCTGGCACGTGCTCCGGGAGAGAGCAGGAGAGGAATAAACTTACTGTGCTGTGAGAGAATTAACTGAACTCTGAATTGCATTTTGCACAAGTGTGAAGCAATGTTCTCTTAGTGATAAACTGTTTTCTGTAGTGCCACAGACATGGTTGTGTACAGAATTTATATACGTAGCTCTTCTCCAAAAATTATAATTGCAAGAGAAATGGTTCTTTTTTCTCTAAATATTTAAATGCGAGACTGATTTATGAAGCAGTCTTACAGTACAGTTATACTGCGTGTACATGGGCCAAATAAAATGCAGGTTTTTATTCTCATCTAAAATTTGAATCTTGGCATTCTTCAATATTTTTTCATTTTGAATAGGAAAAGTCATAATATATTTGAGTTCGCAGCCATTTCTCAGCTTTTTGTTGATGTCAAAGTATATGGCAGTTTTTGGTTTTGTTTGAAGGAGGAACTGTTTGATATAGAATGTCTCTTTGAAAGTTTGCCCTAAGAGTAAGGAAATCATCTCATATGATGACTTGTTAAATAAATCTTATCAAAGGAAAGATCTAACCATTTTTTAACCTTTTTTCTTAAAATGTTTTATTCAGAGCTAGATAATGTTCTGGTAAGAAATAAAAATCCAAGTCTATGAAACATAAAACTAAATAACTAAAATCTTCCATTTTTTTTCAGCAGCTCCACGAGACTGTGAAAAGAAAACTTGACAGTGCTGCTTCCCCTCAGAATGGAGATCAGCAGAATGGCTTTGGTGATGTGTTTTCAGTGTCCAAGAAACTGCGTCGTGAGGATGGTCTTGGTGGAGTGAGTAGTTCTTCCAATGGAATGCCTCCTGTGTCTCCACTCCATCATCTTGACAAGAAATCTGGCAATGGCGATACCTTACAGCTTAATGGAAAACATCCGATGGGGCTAGATGGCATCAACAAGAAATGTCTTCCAGATTCCAGCCTGCAATTGAATGGAGGTGGTGATGCTGACGACTCGTTTCCTCTCAGTTTGAACAAAGAGCTGAAGCAGGAACCCGTAGATGATCTTCCGTGTATGATTGCTGGAGCAGGGGGTTCTATATCTCAGAATAACTTGATGCCTGATCTTAATCTTAATGAGCAAGAATGGAAGGAACTTATTGAGGAGCTTAATAGATCAGTGCCCGATGAGGACATGAAGGATCTCTTTAATGAAGACTTTGAAGAGAAAAAGGATGCGTTTTCTTCAAATTCAGCTGCACAGACTCCGTTGCCACAAGATATTAACATAAAGACTGAGTTTTCCCCAGCGCCCTTTGAACAGGAACAGATGGGATCTCCCCAGGTGAGATCCACTTCATCAGGTTCAGCGTTTATTGGTGCTGCTTCTGTACCTGTAAGTGCCGCTTCTCCAGCGGTTGGTAGTTCTCAGGCCATGTTTCAGCCTTCCAGTCAGTCAATGACTGAAAACCCTAATCAGCCCATGATGCAGGCATCAAACCACTCTCAGAACGTCCAGAGGCCTCTCCCCAATGTGTTGTTACCTGGGAAGGGCGCAGGAAGTGCCAAAGAAATGTCTTCTGCTCATCAACTTCAGCAGATTGCTGCCAAGCAGAAGAGAGACCAGATGTTGCAGAACCAGCAGCAAGCTTCACAAGTCCACCAGACAAATCAGATGTCTACATGGCAACAGTCTGGACCTTCTCATAGTCCACTGGCTGTCCCATATACCATGGAAAATCCCACCAGCCCATCAGTTTATCAACCAGACTTCAACAATCAGAAACTCATGATGCCTAATATGGGAAACAAAAGCTCACCGAGAGCTGGAGGCAATTACCATGTGAACATTTTGGGTCATCAGCAAAACAGCTTGAACCAGAACCCTGTGAATAGTCAAGGCTCTATGCTAGACTATGGGAACACCAAACCTCTTTCACATTACAAAGCAGAATGTGAGCAAGGGGTTACGGTACCTGGTCAGAACAAGACTCCCATGTTGGCGTACATACAACAGCGCCAGCAGCCACCGCTGTCTCACGTGAATGATGACCAAAATGGGATGATCCTGTTGAAACCCAAGTCTGGAAACATTGCCTACCGACTGCCACACAGTCAGGTGAATGTTCTGGGCTTTGTTACTTCTGTTTAGTAGCAGACTTAAGGTTTTGCCAGTGAGCATTGGATAGGCAAAGCTAGAGTACAGATTACTTGGTACTGTTTCAAAACAGTTGCCACATGATTTTAAAGAAGAAAATGCTAATATGCAATAAGCTGAGATGAGAATCAATAACTGTTTTCTGCTGGGGACAATTTTTAATACTCGGTTCTAGGTCATGTGGGAATGTGTGATTTCCATCTTAATATATTTTGTGGGCAACAAATTATGTCACACTTCATAGAAGCTTCTACTTACAAAGATAAATAGATGCTTTGTAAACTTCTGCCAAAAATAACTCATGTAACACTGTACTGTTAAACAGTGTTCTCAAAGAAGCTTTGATTTCTTTACCTTCCTTTTAATCCTACTTGTGTCAGAGTTGGCTTACTATAAAAAGACAGCAGCCTTCGGTTCTGTAAGAGAGAGGGAAGTGGGGGCTGCATTCCAGATTTCTTGAGTGTTCCTTGGGGCTTTTCAGATGTAAGAATTTGTTATTGGTTAAGTCTCTGGGGATTGAGGAAGGATGGGATAGGATAGAAATATATCTTTAAGAATGAGTAATGGTAATATTTGTCTGCTTGAAGCAACATGCTTCAGTTTTTCTGTAAAGGAAAATTCCAGATGGTGCTGCTTTGTTTAATGTGTAACTGATACTACAGGTATGCTGCAGGTGAAAATTTGTGTAGCAGAAGGAGATATGGACTTGTTGGGATTCTGTAACAAGCCTCCAATGCACATACCTTTTTTCTCAACAAGCTGTCTAGTATTTTTTTATAAAGATTAAAGCTTCTCTAGTGAAAGTGTTGGAGACCCAGCTCTGGTAATACATTCCCTCAACAAAGCAGAACAAAAAACTCATGACAAAGATCTGAATAGTCTGTGATAAAGACCACACTGATATAAAAATCTGAGATCAGTGTGTGCTTTGTAAGGCATAAAAGAAGCTAAATCTCTAAAAGCTAGCAGAAGTAATGATCTAATGACATTTGGATGGAAGACGAAGTGTGGAGATAGTTGTGTGTGTCACATCTGCCCCTCACTGAAAAACATGAGGGTGACCTTGCATCTACACTGCCACGCTTGCTCTGAATTAACAGAAGACCTGGTGAACACGTCTGGACAGTTTCTCAAGAACTTGCCTATAGAACAACTTGGCACAGCATTACCTGTATTTGGCTCATGATTTCTTGTGAAACTGCAGAGTGAGAACCAACGGCTGAACCCATTAGCTGCGTTCTAAACTTGAAAGTAGTGTTGGTTTGCATAATTAGAGATGAGGCTGAACTGTGCTTCAAAATATTAAAAATGGTCAAATGGATTTGCCACCACAAAGAGGAGAGTAACAGATCTTGAATGATAATTGCTCCGTGTTGGTTTTGCTTATCCCAAACTCCAATCTCCAAAAAAAGTAGACTTATGAGAAATTAATAATAGCAAGCTTATCTGTAGTAGTGTTTTTCTCTGTGGAATATCATGATGGTTGGATTGCTGGAAAAATAAGTTATGACTCAGTGATAACTGGCTTCCCCTTCACCTGCAAATAATGACACTAAAAAGCACAGGTTTAGAAGGGGAGGCATAAACATTTGCTGAGCTAAATATTGACAGAAGAGTTAGGTTTTAAATAAACGTTTTGTATAATGAATATTTAAAACATGGTGTTTGAGAAGCTGCTGTCAAGGTTAACTGGTGTGTTTGAATTGCTGTTCATAACTGGCAGCACTCCCCTGGCTGTGCAGGAGCACACAGTGCTGTGCACACCTGAGCTGGGCTTTGGGAAGTGCTTTGTGACCTCTGTTCCTGAATGTTGTGGAGCTTCTGACCTTAACTCTGAACTGTCATTTCTGTGTCTGGCACTTTATAAATAAGAGTTGGGCTGTATTTAATTAGCTGAACTGGGAGCCATATCACACTTTGCCTTTTCTGTTAGAAGGTTGGCAAGTGAAGGGGCTGTTGCTTAAAGATGGCAAATTGTAAGGAACTGATCTAATTTTTATTAAATAGCGTAAATGTACAAATAAGCAATAATTGACCATTTCTGTTTTTCTGAGATGTGTTATGATTCCCATCCCTGTGTAGGCTTTATTTATAAGGTCACTCTTCCTTATCCTGTAAAATGATAAAAATAATGGTTGTCACCATGAAAGAGCCTTTCCTCATCTGTGTGGCTACACACAGTTTCTACATTCTAAGCTCCTTCTGTACCTCATGTCACTTTTTCTGTATTCTGCAGGATCAAACCCCTTCTCCTAACGTTCCTCGCGCTCCCGTTTCTGTCCCGGGCTCTGGCGTGGGTGCCCAGGCTCCCAGCGTCTCCATGGCTGGTAACCACAGCAACCCACCCTATCTCAGCAATCAGCAGCAAGCAGCAGTGATGAAGCAACACCAAATGCTGATGGACCAGCAGAAGCAGAGGGAGCAGCAACAAAAGCACTTGCTCATGGAGCAACAGAAGCAGCAATTCCTAATGGAGCAGAGACAGCAACATCTTTTGGCTGAGCAGGTGAGAGGGGCCAGCAGTCTTTGTTTCTTTGCACAGATTTGCTTTGGGCTGAAAGGGGATTTGACATCTTGTTGAATAGTTATCACATTAGAAAATAAGGAATAAACTGCAAGGCTCTTCGGTATCATAAGTATAATTGCTGGTATAAAAGCAACCCAAACACATAGCCCTTGATTGCCAAGGCATGCTTTTTTCTGTTGTTACAAGGCACTGGTGGTGAATGAAAAGAGTATAGCAGGTAGAATTTAGTAGTGTGAAAATGGAAGACAATACCTATATGGAGAGAAGGTGTTATACCAGCAATGGTGGAAGAAGAAAAGCAAATTACATCAGAGCAAAAGTAAAAAAATAAGTGTGTGATACTGTTAACATGTTCTGTAGAGCTTTAAAAATGGAAGCAACGAGCAAGGGGCTCTAAGCATATCATGTTTTCTGCCTTTGTTCTCTGTGAGATCCACAGCAGTTCAGGTTTGAAATTTTAAAACATCTTTCACTTGTTTATTTGCAGAAAATAATTAGACATCTGCACCCAACTTGCATCTTATCCTGCCAAGAGAATTTAACTCTGCTGTCCATCAGACTGCAGAAAGCTGCTTTAGCCTCTCGGGGAAACAGGCTCCTTGAGTGAACGTTTCTAAGCTTAAAAACTTTTACAAGTCTTTCAGCTGGGAATCAGCCCAAAGTACCTTATTCCCATCATCACTGCCTTTCAGTATTTTTTAAAATCCATGCAGGCTTATTCCAGGAACTGGCACTGCTCATACAGATAAATTATCAGTATCTAGTATGGAGGAAGGGGAGGATGAATTTTCAAATACGATTTGAGACCCAGGGAGGATCTGGTATTCAGATCTTTTGGAAAAAGTGTGGTGATCTGTACTGCTGAAAAGTTTTGTCTTTGAAGATAGTGGGAGAGAAGAGCCGTGGAAAGCATTGTCTTTGAGAATAATGGGAGGAAAAAAGAACAAGTAGTTTAATGAGAAAAGAACAAAAAACACATCCCTGAGAATTTGAAAAAATTAAAAATTTAAATGCTCTGGAGTCCTTCTACTAATAACAGTTGGGAATGTTTAATTTCCTTAATTTTCAGTACTGTTAAAAAGTGATAAATCTCAATGTTCTCAGCTTTAAAGTTGGGAGTTGTTTTCCTGGTAGATAGGATTTTCATTGGGATGATAGATTGGAAAGTAGAGTTGGTGAGAAAAGGCCAGGTAGTGGTTCTGTGTGTGTGTGTGGACTCCTTAACGTTTATTGCAGCAAGTGTCCATCAGCAGCTTTATTTAAGAAAGTGGGAAAGGATGCAGTTTCCTGGGAACTGAAAATACACAAAATCTCAGCTGGGGAGCCCGATTTGAGGGGATGAATCTGGCTGGTAGGGTAGTAGAATCTGCACTGTTGTGGAGCTGCGGCTGTGCCGAGGCTTAGCAAATGGCTTTTGTAATCACTTAGAGACTTGTGTTAAAATTGAGGACTAGATTGAGGTGACAGAAGAGCCCCTTCAGTTCTTGACCCAATGTAGATAGAAACATAAGAATGTGCTTGGCAATGTTTTAAAGGAAATTGTATGGCAAAGATATTTAATATTTGGATAAAAATACAATTTGGTCTAAGGGAATGTACTGGTAGAAATACTTCTTATGTTGATACATATACTATCAAACACTGAAGACAAGGAATGCCCATATATTCAATAAAATATTTTCTGTACTATTTCTGTGGTCTATAAACTTATATAAATCAAGCCAATATGTTTTGGTGAATTATTCAATTTTTGATGGCTTGTATGGTAACATCAAATGTAAAGAGTTACTAATCGCTGCTCTCCCAAAATGTTAACAAAGAGGTG
Source organism: Dromococcyx pavoninus (assembly GCA_033558185.1). Classification (NCBI taxonomy): domain Eukaryota; kingdom Metazoa; phylum Chordata; class Aves; order Cuculiformes; family Neomorphidae; genus Dromococcyx; species Dromococcyx pavoninus. The sequence continues at coordinate 510,645 of JAUMJL010000599.1, read as the reverse complement.
CTCTTTGAAAGATGATGGGGAGAAAAGAGATATGGGGTGTTGGCATCCTGCTTGTCCTTGCCCCACTGGTGAACAATGATGGTTAGAGCTGTGGCCTGTGGGTTTCCTTGGCTGAATAGTGGGCCTGATGGGTGTCAGAGCTGTCGGAGCAGTGGGTGGTATATTAGCAGGATGATGGGATAGCATATCTCAAACAGTGCTGAAATACCTTTTTTCCCCCCTATTTACTGCTGCTTTGGCAGCACGTGTTACTGTAGTGAATATCAGTATTATGTAAATACTTTATTCCCCTCCCAGTTATGGTAACTACAGCTAACTTCTGCTTCTTGCATCTCTTCGTAGTGTTGCTGGGACTCTGATCCCAAATAGGAGTGGCTTTGCTTTGGAACTGAAAAGATTTGGATGTTGCATTCACGTTTCTTGGCCTTGTGCTGCCCAATCAAGCAAGATCTTGGTAGTGTTCTAGTCTGATGTTTATTTCTTTGGATACACATGATTCTGGGCGTAGTTTTACAAGAAGATTTCTGAATCAGTTGTTCTCTGTTTTGCAGGAGAATTACAGTTTCAGTGCTATTCCCTGCCACTCCAAGATTTTGTTTCTTTGCATTTGTTATTCTGCATCTCTTTTTTACTTAGCTTCCTCAGCCAGTTTCTGCAGCTCTGGGTTTCTCTCAGAACTGTGACATCTCTCCCTGGCTTCTGTGGTCAGCCTCTTTCAGGTTTGACCGGTCCTGCAGGTAGCAGGTCCTCTCTGTCAAGCAGCCTGCCCTCCTCATTCTTCAGCATGTCTCAACAGCTTCTCAGTTGTAGACATTTCAGAAGGATGAGAGTGCTGTGTGTCTGCCTCCTTGTTACATTGCACCCGTCTCTTCTTTAAAGGCTTAATTTCTGTGTCTTTACCCCAGTACTCTTGGAAGGAAATTTCTGTCCCCTTCTGTGCCCTGTGCAGATGAGTAGGTAGTTGTGCATTGTATCACCACTTAGTTACCTCAGAATTTGTCTGGTTGAAGATATCAGTGAAAGAAGATCTGGAATGCTGTATCTGATACATTTCATATTGTAAGAGCAGCCTCTTGGCAGCTTATGCTGTCAGGATCACTGAGTGTACTGTTAGTGCGTGTACTTATACTCTTGGCATTACCCTCAAAGCTTTAGTTTTCATTTTCCCCAAAAGATTCCTAATAGAAAATTTGCTTATTTTATTTTTCAGATGTTTTTATCGTAAAGTAGGTACAGGTTTTAAAGAGGCAAGGTTATTTTGAATCATTAGTAGGATTTGTTTCAGTTGATTGGTGCCAACAATGGTAACAAAATTTGCATAGTTTCTGTTATAAACTCAGTCAGCAGTTTTCCATAATCTTCTAGGAAAACCCAGGGTGTATATATAGCTTTTTCCTTTTTGAAAACAATGGCCAGAAAATATGTTCACCTCTGTGTAACTTTGTTGATGTTTGACTTGCGTACTTTAATTTCTAAAGAGAGGTGTCTAAAATAATTTGATCTGGGGGTAAAGAGCAAAAAAGTAATGGGAATTTTTTTTGTATGTGCTCACTTTTGGGTTTTTTTATAGCTGTTGGTGTCTTTTGAGTGTTGATAAAAATGCTTGTTCCTCATGTTACTTATTAAAAGACTAACATAGATTTTCAGTGTTTTAAAGGCTTCAGACATGCATTGCAGTAACTCCTGTAATGCATGCTGTTGTCCTTCTGTCTCTGAGTTCTTAGTCTTGTCACTCATGAGGACAAAGGTCTGAAGTTACTTTAAGGTGGCAGAAGCCCTTTTAATTCCCAGCCCCCTATAAAAGTATACAGATACCTTCTTTTTATGCAAGATAGTCACCTTTGGAAAAAAACTTGACTTGTTTTCTGTCTTGCATTGGCCCTTTCCTAGGAGAAGCAGAGGCAGCAGCAGGAGCAGCAGCTGCAGAGACACCTGACTCGACCGCCTCCCCAGTATCAGGATCAGCCACAGAACCCCTACCAGCAGCAGGTTGGGCAGTTCACAGGTAAGTAAACATGGCAATGGAAATAAGGGCAGAAAAAATATCAGGAGGGAAAAACAAGGTGTCCTGCTATTTACTGGATTGGATAGGTTTCAATTAACTTATTACAACATCATCTCACGTCACTGTGCCTTAAAACTTTTAGACCTATGCTCTGATTCAGTTGCAAATAACAGCTTCCCCTGTCCCAGGTATCTGGGACAGGACAGCTTAAGCTTCTGATTCTTAGTGTTGTGTTGGAAATGGGTGAAATTCTTAAGTACCTTCATTGTTCTGAAGGCCTTTTATACTACTATTTCCCTTTACAAGTTGTAAGTTCTCCTTACCTTTGATATATTTATGTGGTATTAGGATTCGGGGTTTTTTTTGAAGCCTAACATTGTAACTTCTTAAATCTATCACAGGCCCTCATTAAAGAAAAATAAGTTATATATTATTCCACTCATGTACTCGGATGAGTATGAAATTTTGTAATATCTTTAGCCCTGCTACCTTTAGAAGGGAATACAATTTGAATTCTCTTCATTACGTGTTAGTGTCCTACGTGAGTTTTTTGTAGGAGAAGCAGTTTGGTATGCCTTCAGTGTATTAACACTGATAAATAAAAGATATTGTTGCCATTAAGCTGTATTAGGTTCATGAATGTGGAAGAACTAGAGAACAGTAAGAAATCATCTCCTTACCTGAGGAGTCCTTACTTAACAGGACATCGAGAAGCCATTTGTCTTTTTTCATAAACCTAAAGTACAAAAAAGTACTTGTTCCTTTTGTTTTGATTCCTACCTCTCTATGTGCCCACAGAAGTAAACACTTGAGGGGAAAACATGCAAATAGAAATGTGATACCCTCCTCCTGACAGTGTTTATGACTATGTGGTGTCTAATAGAGCGAGGATGAGGTTTTGTTGCTTAACTGAAAAAGCTTGATACCAATACAGAAGCATTGTCTGTTAACAGTTATCAGTAGCATCCTTCAAATATTGCACTGAAACATGTTTCCCTTCTGCCACATTTCTATAGAAATACAATAGTATGCCTACTAGAAATGAAGGTTGTTTTGGTATAATGAGCATCACTATTATTAAAACTATGTTTTCCTTGTTATGAAAATTGTAACTACTTTCTGCATCTTAAATCCTGGTGTGTGTGCTACCTCTTCACTGTGCTGTTCCAGTGAGACTCCCCCTGCCCCATAACGTTGGTGTTTTTATGGTGTGCTTGTTGATAATTAATTCCATGTAATTTGAATTATATTTTAATATAATTCAATAACATTTTATTTGACTAAAAATTGAATTAATAATAATGGAGAGCCTCAGCTATCTTAAAATATGAAAGTGTTCTGCAGCTTAGTATTTGGGTTGAAAGAAGAGAAAGTAATTGGCATAGGTAGGCTTCTCTTGCCTGACTATAAAAAGTGTAGACATTATATGCATTATACTTCTTTTTTGCTTTAAGTAGGACTGTTTCATCTACAGAAAACCTTTTTTTTTACTCAAATTTACTAGAACAAAGGACTTGTTTTGGTTTGCTGAGAAGACATTTTTGCAAATCATCTTGCTTGGTTATCAGCATTGCATATAGTGAATATTTCATTGTGGAAATCCAAAAGATCCTTGACCAAAACACTCTGAAAGTTGTGTAAAACAAAAGAAATGTCTGGAATTGTGAAAACGCAGGACTGGAAACCCTGCAGTTGTGCAATATGAGATATACAGTGTGTGCATGGAATAGCTGACAACGTGTGTGTGTGCAGTAAGTGGTGTTTTTTAACAACCTTGCTAGTTGTGTGTGCACTTCAAATTGTGTGTGTACACCTTTGTTCATGAGGAAATATCAGAGCCCTGCCTTTAAAGTCTAATTTTTAAGAAATTGATGATGCTAAACTCTTAGAAGTGGCATTCAGATTTTTTAGGCCATTGTCATATCTGTGGTTGAGATCAAGGTGGAGGTGCTAACTGGAGCAACAGTTGACGCTCTTTAATTAAGGTTCTGCTGTCGAGTGTGCGTTGGTTGCATAGGTTGGTTTATACAGATGCAGCTGCACTTCCTTTCTGGATTCTGGTGTCTCCAAGCCTAGCTTAGCTCTGGTTGAACCGAGGTATTTAATGTGCAAAATGTTTCTTTATATTTCAGGGTCCTCTTCAGCCATGCCTGGGGTCAGTAACTTGGGACAGTCCAGCTCCAGCAGTCCACGGATGTTTCCTCAGACCCAGAACATGATTCAGATGGGACCTGGACACGGTTCTGTTCCTCCGCTGCAGTCGGGCTCCAGCCAGCAGGATCGGGGGGTGACTCAATATCCCAACATGCAAAACATTCAGCGAGGAGGATTGTACAACCTGGCGTCTGGTATGACACAGATGGTTCCCCAGCACGCAACGCAAAGTGCCAACGGGCAGCCTCCCATGCAGAGACCGGGCAGCTTGGGCCAGGGTGCTGCCGCTGTTCCTGCTGGGTATGGGCAGAACACCTTAGCAAACTCAAGTATTTCTCAGCAGCACAACAAAGGGGCACTGAATCCAACCTTATCTAAGCCACAGCTGGCAAGAGTACCAGCTGCGATGGGGGCTCAAAATCCATCTTGGCAACACCAGGGTATCCCTAATATTAACAACCAGACACAAGCAAACAGCGGCTTGGGACCGTTTCCTGCCAGCTCCTCTTTCCACATGCAGCAAACTCATCTAAAGATGGCCAACCAGCAGTTTGCCCAGGGAATGCCTCAGGTAAGCCTAAACACCAGCAGACCGATGACCTCTATGAACGCTGCGGTCTCTGGGCAGATGTTGTCGTCGTCTCTAGGTGCGCAGCAGCGGACAAACCCACCCACACAGCAGCAGGTACCCTCACAGCAGGTCTTGCCTGGCATGAACCAGACTGTTCCGGATCTGAATGCTTTCAACCAGAATCCAAATCAGCAAATGGCCAACAGAGGTAATCTGCACTGTAGTCAAGGGTACCCTGTCAGGACAACCAGTCAAGAGCTGCCTTTTGCCTACAGCGGCCAGTCGGGCAATAATGGACTTCAGAACTTAACTGGTGACACAGATCTGATTGACTCTTTGCTGAAAAACAGGACTTCAGAGGAGTGGATGAACGATTTGGACGAGTTGTTAGGAACTCATTAAAAGGGGGCTGGGGGCTGGGGGTTCTACTTTTTTTTAATTATTTCATGAAATATAAACAACACTTGGACCAAAAAACCTGTGGCATTGAGGAGTCTTGCAGGAGTTAGAGGTAAACGGTTGGGAAAGGGACTGGAGCAGCTTCTCAATGAGTGTTGATAGATGGTAGCGGCGCACCAAGCGGGTCTGCAGGAACAGTGTGCTTTGTCTTGGTGTCTCTGAGGAGTCGCACACCTGAACAGGTCAAAAACCAATCGTGTGCATCCTGGCCAGCCTTTCAGAAATCTCACTTGCAGTGTTCTAAAACTAATTTTTATAATAATTTAAAAATAAAACAAAATTCCACAGAAATACTGCAAAAAGAAAGCAAATAGTTGCACAGACTGTGCTTAGGGCTTAGGCTCCTGCAGGTATTACTTGCAATAATTAATTGTTCATAGCTTGACATGCAATTATAGTACTGTCAATCAAACTTCTGACTTTCTATTTGAGAAGAGGCTCTATGCACCTGAGTATGCTTGCAAAATATTTTGAATTGTTTCTTTTCCCCATTGCTGAAGCATGTGCCTGTACTCTCAGTTAGCAAGTGATATTTCACAGTAAATATTTCTAGATGCTGGTGAATAGATGAAAGAAAGTATTAAAACCTGGCCAGTTAGTCTAGGTAGTCGTCTTAATAGATTGTAGTCTTTTAAGCTGCAGTTTGCACTCTGTTGTAGAGAGGCACAGTTCTTGGCTTATACCTTGCTGTGTTTAAAGGGGGAGTTCCTTATGGGAGAACTTTTAAACTATAGTAGGTTTAACGTGAATTGTAAAGCCATTTACTTTGCACCTGTTTTCATAACTTATTTCCAAAGGTAGTTGTATTTAAATGAAGGCTTTGCTTCATGTCAGCTCATCTAGTTTTCTTTGTTGTAAAAAGTAAAACTAACTTCTGAGATCAGTTCATTCCCCAACCTTAGCAGTGATGCAATGAGCACAAGACTTTGTCACTTCAGGATGAAAACGAGGAAAAAAGAATTGGGCTGAGAGGTGGAAAGTCCTTATCAGCAATAATAGCACAGGCAGCCTGGGAGAAGATTTGTATCAGGGTTGCTCCAATGTGGAAGTCTCCCCCTTTAAATACTTTTGGTTTTAATACTGGGTTTCGAGTTTGATAGTCTTTCTATAGACTGGTGGATTTACTTCTTTAATATTCCTTGAAGCAGATGCTGGTTCTTCAGCTCAGCCCAGGGAGACCTCTTCTCCGTATGTTGGGGTCAGTCCAGAAAGGACAAAAACCACAGTGGGAACAGCCAGTGTTCCAAAATCCTTACTTTCTACCAAAAAAATCCTTTATCCACCAACAAACCACCTTGCCTTAACCTTTATTTTAAGATTAAAATAAAATTGAAAGCTTTTGTTTTAAATGCACAAATACCTCTTCCCTTTCTAAATCCACTTTTTTTTGAGTACTCCAAACCCAGCATTGTGGTTTAAAAGCAATTTCCTTTGACACAGACTGGCTTCTTCTGGGAGTTTTCTGCACTGCAGAGATGCATGAGAGAGTTTTTTTTCCAGAGTGGGTGAAGGGAAGTGAAGGATAACATTGATTTCAAAGAAGGAAGACATCTTACTGTATCTGCAGCTCCTTTATGAGACAATTTGCACTTTTAAAAACTGCTTTTTAACACTAATACTTTAACCCTTTCCAGATATGCCTGGAACATGGTTTGTCCTGCACACTTACCCTGTGTGAATGAATTACGCTCTGTTGAACAGATTTGCTATTTTATCACGTTGAACTGTTGGTGAAAGATGTGTGTTGATCAGTGGATCCCACTGTTGAATAGTGGATAAAATTTCACTGAAGCAGACTTAATCCCTCATAGAGCTTTTGAAAAGATAACATGAAGATCGTCTTTGGACGGGAAGACGAATGTGTCGGTGACTTTGGTTATTGACACTTCTATTTTCTAGAATGAGTAGCTGAGATGCAAATAACTGATGCTAACTTTTCTTATACTGGCAATCTAAGAGAAGAGCTGGTGAGTTTGGTTTACTGTTAAGTTAAACCAAAAACTGGTCCGAGGTAAGTGTGGTTAGAAGAGTATAGATATAAACTAGCAATGGCAGGCGAAGGAGTGTTTGCTGTATTTTTTATTTTTAAAGGTTAACTTTGCACCAATGTGCCTTCCCTTCCTGTTGGGGGTGCTTGGGACCTCATAATTTTAAGTGACATCAATGTCACTGTTTTTCTCCCCCCCTTACAAACACTTGAGAGAAATAACAGGGAAGTAGGATTCAGCTTTTCTTTCTTCCCTGTTTAGGCTGTGGTGAAATCTGCTGCATTTTCCAGTAGACTTTGTGCACAGACTTTGTTCCGAATAAGTCCTTCCAGTCGTGATTTCTCAGTTGGAGGAAAAGAACATCTGGTGTTTGTGTTATTACTACCAAAAAGGCAATCCCGCTGAACGTCCAGGAAAACGTGGATGTGCTCTTTCCTCCACTGTTTCTGGAAGCTGAGGTGGATATTGCCCTGCTTGAGCAGAGGGTTTGTTCGGGAAGGTTTCTAGACCTGGTGACAGGGCCTTTTCATGGTACTGTTGAAGTCAAATTAAGTGTGTTTCTAGGCAGACTGGCTTATAATGCCCCTTGGTCATCATATGTGAACAGGATCCAAACAGCATTTAACCCGATAGGAACAGCAGCCCTCGCTCCTGGTTTGGTCCCTGCCCACGCAGAGGCATCACTGTTGGAAACTCGGTGCCACTGTAACAGCTGAAACAGTTCAATGGAAATGAAATTACAGTTTAGATGTACACAGGTGCATGGGTAGGGCTGGGCTTTGCCTTTGTGCCCTTTAACGTGGTGTTGTCTATAGATGCACTTGGGCTTTCCATTTGCTGCAGCTTCAGAGCAATAAAATGTATCTCCCTGAACTGTACCTGGCCAACCGCCCATGGCTTTATTTATAAACTGCGGTTTTGGTTGGGTAGGAAAGGTGAGAGTGTCACTGTGCAACATCCACTGCCTTCCAAAAACCACCATTCAATTGAAAAGGGTGCTCAAAATTTTGTTATACACATTTCCTTTGTGTAAATAAATGTTTACAATTTTATATTAAAGATTTGAATAAGAGTTAGATCTTCTGACTGTATATTTTTTACTTTTTATAGATTTTAAAACTATAATTCTTTATATATGTGTTTGGGGGGTATTATGGTAAGTTTTATGCTTGTAAATGGAGAACAGTTGAATTTGATGCTAACCTTTATGAATTCTTTTTGTCATTGAAATGTATAAAGAGTCCATTAATCCCCTTATTCTTTTACTACAATTTCTGGTGCACACCAAAAAGAAATCCTTCACTTCTGTTTTATCATTATAAAATAAATATTTTGCTAGTGTATTAAACATACCTGGTGTGACTTTATACATTTGTGTGAGCTGAGCAGAGCGTTCACTGCTGGTGTTCCTCGTGAGATGGTTCCCTTCATCACAACAACCAACTTCAGTCAACCTGTTACTAAGGCTCAGATTTTTCTGCTGTATCTTACAAGATCTTACAGTTGCAGAAAGTCCATTTAAAGAGCCCTTAGAAAACTTCCCTTTGAAAACAAGGCTTTGTGCTACACCCACTGCTTCTGGACTTCGATTGTTTTAAGGCAGTTGTAGACCTTAAGCTGGGCAATGCGACTGCAGAGCTGGTGGTTCTTAGTGAAAAGCTGTTAATAGCTAGTCCAGACCTCACCTGCAAGATTGTAGAGTACGAAAATAACAGGCTTAGAGTTTCCAACTGGTTGGAAGGTGATGTTTGTTTGACATAGGCAGACTGCACACAAATAATCAAAGTGAGAAACGAGGAACACGCGCTGCAGGCACGAGTTAATGTGTCTGAACAGGGAACGAAACGCAGCGAGTTGTGTGGAGGTTGGGGCTGACAGCTGGTCACGTCCTGAGCTGCCACGTGGAGCTGCTGGCTTGGAGAGGCTGTGGGAAACAACGGCAGAAGAGGGCTTCCCCATCCTGCTGGATTGTGGAGCCTCTTGAGCTGGACACCTACACGTACGGTGGTTAGATGGGAGGCTCCACCAGTGCCCAGAGAAGCCCAGCTTCAGCGGTGTGTGCTCGGATGTGTTCTTCTTAATGAGTTATTACCTGATTAATTAACTTGGAATCGAACATTTCAAAGTGGTTCTCTTAGTGAACCACACCATTTGCAGCAGACCCAAGGACTCAGTTCCGTATGTAATATTTCCTGTTTGTCAAGGGCGCCTTTTAGCTGATGATATCTACTCCCAAGTTCTAAATTAACATTGCAAGTCTCTCCAACCACAGATTTAGCAGCAGCGATAAAGAATTGCCAAGTGTGACACATGCATTTCTTGGTAAGGCTGTTCATTTTACATTTTACTGTAATTTCAAGCATCCCTCTATGTAACAAGAATTTCAATCAGCTTCAAACATTGAAGGATAACTCTCCAGGCACTGAAGCTGGTGTCTTGCAGTATAGCTAAGGTATTTAAGGCCCCAGCTCAGAGCCTTCAGATTTCCTCCCAGAGTCCATCCCGACTTACCTGAATATGCTTTGGGGATATTCCTACTCTACAAGCCTGGAATTGTGTTTGGGGGGAGGAGAGGACCACCTGTAACTTCAGAAGTTTATAAAGAACCAAATGATGAGTAACAGTACCAGGATGGGCTGCTTTGAGCCTGTGGGGAACTGTAAAGTTATTACTTTATTAACTTTTGCCTTATCATCCTATTAAAAGCGCTGCATTGTGTTTAGTATTAAGTGAAACAGGAACTTCCCAGACTGTTCCCCATTGAAGTGAATTCCATGTTTTTCAAAAGATCTTAAAGAGTCAGTGGCAGTTTGTGACCAGCCTTTGCTCAGAAACTATTTTTTATCCTTTTTTGCTTGATGCTAGTGGTTTTCCTGAGGCTGATGTAACTCTCTAATGGAGTTTTCTAAAGCCTGAATTATTTCTTTAAATGCCGTGAACAACAGTAGACTCTACTGACCTTTCCCATCTGACTTTTACATCAGATGCCACCGGTGAAATCTTGGGTCACCACCAGATTCTGTTAAGGTGAATTGGTTTATTTCTATTTCAGTCTGGGTGTGCTTGCAGCCTGGGGGTTCAAAGTCGTGTCATAGAATGGCTTGGGTTGGAAGGGATCTCCAAAGATCACCTGGTCCAACGCCCCTGCAGTGAGCAGGGCTGTTTTCAGCTCGATCGCTCGTGTGATCAGATGGTGTGTGAGTGGTTGCAGAGAAGGGGAGGGGGGGTTCTCTTCTACAAGCATTTTACAAATAAATGCACAATTGTACATTGGAGTTAAGCATTTCAGGGAGCTCTCACGGTGGGGTTTTGAGGTGATGAAGGGTCAAACTAGAAGAACAAACTTGCTGCATCCTGCTCGGGAGAGACTGTAGGTCAGGTCACTCCTTGTTGGTATCTGTGCATGAATTCTGTACTGAGGTTTTCTGTGTGACAATACAGAGAGAAGAGCAGTGGTTCAACTGTGTCCTGTCCCCTCTCTTCATCAATGTTAAGGGGAAACCTTGGCTGGTAATGATTAATACTTTTTTTTCCTCCTCTTTGGTTTTAAAATCTTTAAAGTCAGATTAGTCTTTTATCTGTATCCTGTGTTCTGGAACAACTTTATAACTTACTGAAGTGATGAGTATTTTGCTTTTGTGGGCTGGGTAGAAAATATATTGAGGGTTAAAGTACGGCTGCTTTTCATCTTTACATTTCACAGTTAGGATGTTGGTGTAACATTTCTGAGAATCTGTGCTTCTAAATCCTATGCTGCCACCCATTCTGAACAGAGAATTGTTATTTTCTATGTTAGCTGAAAAAGGGTTTGTGCTGCAGAATTTTAAAAACTGCAAGAAGTGACTGAGCACTAGAAAAGGATGGGGCTCTCTTTGCTAAGCTCACAGTATTAATGGGATAAAATATCTGTATGTACTTCTAAAACTTCAGAGTCCAGGAATAGACTTAAGTTATTCCAGCTGAAAATCTTTCACATGGTCAACTCTGCTACTTGGAATAAGAGCAGAAGGTCAAGTTATTAATTTGTAAATATTTTTTTACAGACTTGCATATGATTTGGATGCTTTAGAGCTCATTAAAACCAGCAATAAAAGGGCTGGAAAAATTCCCATCATCTTTCAATTGCCAGCAATATGTAATTCAATCATGGTACAAAATCTGTATATATAATTGCAAGAATTTAATAGTTTGCACAGGCAAAGCTTTTGCTGTTATACCGTTTGGGATTGACATTTTCTGATGGTTGAGTGCTTTGGAAAATGGTGTGGCGTGGGGAGAGTTAACGCGTGGTGGAGGAAACACGTGTTGCTGCAGAGCAATAGGGCAGCTCTTTTGCAGAGCCTGCAGTAGTGGGAGGATGAGAAAGAGGATTGGAGAGCAGCTCTACTCATCACACCTGGCTGTGGGCTTGGTCCACAAGCAGCAACATGAGAAATCAGATAGACCTGCTGGCCACTGTCACCGTCCTAGGAGTCCTGGAGCAAGGTAAAAGTCCTTCATGTAATGCTGGGTAGTTGTGAGCTAATGATATTAAACTTTGTGGAACTTGGTCCCTGTAGGTTTCTTGGAGTCTCTGTGGAATGAAAGTTGTTCTCCTGTGTGGTAAAATGATGCAAATGTTTGGCCATTCATGGTTGAAGTGTTGTGCCTGAAGATGCTCAGCATTTAGTAGGGATTAAAACAATTTGCAAGCTTCATAGGAAATGAAATTTAAGTTTTACTTCTAAACTTATAACCATTTCAACAATAGAACATCTTTCAAGTACAATGTTTTCTGTGATTGAACTTTAGCAGGTGATTTATAACTTAGAGTGGCTGGAGGTAGCTGAAATAAAGGCAGGTGAGGAGGTCACCCTCCAACATTATCAATGTACTACACATGGACCCAGGGGGAAGCACAGGTGTTGCTCCCTGTCTGCCTCTCAGCAGCTCTCGTTTAGGGCTGGGTCACTGCACACCCTGTGGAAGGCACCAAACCGTGGGGATGTTTTCTTCAACGAATGCCTATGTGTGTTTAAATGGATAACGTGTTGTGCAATACACAGGTCACAGAATCAGATTAGTTACATTTCAAATTCCTTTTTCTCCTAAATATGTTCTAATGCTTTTCTGCAGGCACGTGTGGATCTCTCTTCTCTTTAATTTTGCAACATCTGTCCTGGTTTCCCTTCTCTATCTGTTGCTTTGCTTTTATCTCCTTTGTGACAATACAACAGTCCAATTTTTGCAGCCTGGCTCCTTGTCCCAGTTCAATGCTTTGGAAAGGTTGCTACATTAGGACCTTGTTAATCCAAGTGCCTCATTCAGCAGCACGTTGTCACAGCCACCAAAGTAATTGTTTTCATAATGTAGTTTTCACCTATATTTATTTTCAATAAAAGCAGCAAGGCAGTAGTGCACCTGAATATAAATACTTGGAATATCAGCAATCACTTGTGGGAGTAAGAACTCCCATCAAACAGTGGAACAGCCCAAATCTTCACGTTAACAAGTTTTCAGTGTTGCAAAGTGACTTTCCATGTCCCTCACCAAGGAGATAAAACAGACACAAAGTCAGGGCTTTGGCTGAAATTTGGCACAGGCTGATCGCAGACCCTGGCAGCAACTCAGCTCCTTGGACTGCTCGAGCCTGGGAGCTATCCTGCAGGAATGAATTGGAAGAAACAATCGCACCCCCCCCTCCTCATTTCCTTTTATTGCAATGATCAGGAGCATCTCTAATTGACCCAATGAGACCCCAGTGCTGCACGGTTTGGATGCTGCTCTGTGACACGGGGCCATCCTTAGACAAAAGTGTTGCACCCGATGGGCTGAGGGAGCTCTGAAACTCAAAATACAGAGTGCAGAATTAAACAAGAAGAATAATTCTGGGTGTGGGCTGGGCAGGGTTTCAGTGTGTGGTGGTGACCTGGCTGCAGGACCAGGGTGTGTTCGAGCTGCCAGGGAGCAGCAGCGAGGGCTCTGCTGCTGCCCGCTGGGTGTGGGACTATGCAAAGCAGCAGCCAGCGGGGGGCTCCGGGGTGCAGGTGCCCTGCCACGATAAACAAATCTGAATTTGAAGTACGAGTGTGAAATAAACAGCACACGTGGTCCAGATGGTGTGTGACAGCGCTGGACTATGAACCCAGGCAGTATCAGCTCTTTTGGTCTAACCACTTGCTTGATTCTGAGCTAGATAAAACTCGGCTAAATAAAAGACTGCTGGACTGTTACCATTCCTCTGCTGTTCTTTTTTTAGCCTACTTTGCACTGCAGGTGATCCACGCCCGGCGGAAACACAAGATCTCCCCTCCTGAGACAAAAGGTCACCCGGAATTCGAGCGGATCTTCCGAGCTCAGTAAGATTTTGCCTTTTTTGTGGTGTCTCCACCTAGGAATGCCAGAAGTCACCCTCAAGTCACCTTTTCACTTACTGCTACCGCTACTACTTTCTTCAATGCTTTGTATGCAGAAGTCTGAGTTTTGATTTGGAGCACTTTAGTCTGGCTGGAGTGTTTCTGCCCATCCATGATAATCATCCTCCAGCATGGGGAGAGGCAGCCAAATTACAAATTATTGGCTGTGTGGAAGAGGTGCTGAGCATTAATGCATTATAAACATTAAGTTTAATATTAATGTTGGCTCCAAATAATGGGAGTAGCTCAAGCTCTATTCAAAACCTGGTATTTTGCTGTTGAACTGAAGCAAAGGGCCTCACTGGCAGAACCAACTACAAGGACATTTTAATTTTATCCTTTTTTATAAGCTATCGTATTGTGAAAGCTGCACTCACAGGCCCATGCCGAGGGCTGTTTCTTTTTGCTCTGTTCCTATGGAGAGAGCAATGCTGGAGCTAAACTGGAAATGTTCACAGATCCCTTCAGCCTCCAGCAAGCACCAGCTTCCGTCTTTCATCTCAGTGGTTCTGTTTCATAAGCAATTGAAAGGAATTGGCTGGAGCTGGTTTGAAGGGTAGTTCGAGCACAGCACTAAATCCTGAACAAAGCAGCTGTGTTTCCTTGCCAGCGTTCAGGAAACATTTGTGAAATGACAAAAACACCCACTTTGGTCCTTTTGTGATGCAGTGAGAGGCCAGCCTGCATGGGAGGCATCAACCTTTACCAGCTCAGTAGCTGCTGATGTGGCTTTTAATTAAATCTGGGCTGTGCATTAGCTGTGAGGCTCCAGAGCTCTGGGAAGCCCTCTGCTATTTTCTGTGGAGAAGGCAACCTCAGCGAGCTTGGGTTTGAGAAGGTGTTTATTCCTTGTGTGTTTTTTTTCCTTTCCTTTATTCTTTTCCCCATGGAAAAGGATACAAATGGATAATTTATTTTGATATATTAAAAGAAAAGGGAGGTGGAAAGGTACTGACTTATTACTTTCTCATGGAAACCTGGCAGCCTCCCCTCGCTGAGGCTCAAACTGCATTTGCAGCGTTCTTCAGAATTTTTCCAATCTGGCTCCAGACGCTGTGGCTTGGTAAATTTTTGGCAAAATTCAAGATTAAATTGCCTAGGGAATGGTAAAATATAGGAGAAATCAGAAACAAACCCATTACCTTTCATAGCACAGCTTGTACCGTCCTCTCTTGCAGAAAAGCCGTAATTTTGTCAAAGAAAATGGAAGAAAACCTGGCTGCAGATCTGATCAGCTTATGAACTTGATCTGGGAGAAGGCTCCTTCTTGGAGCAGACTTGTGTGACACCCAAATTTGAGCTGTGTTCTCCCAAGGGGAAGAGAAAGCTTCTTAAATAACTTCAAGGAACCTCTACCCTTGCAGCGTTTAAACTTGTAGTTGCACTGATGTCTGTGAAGGCACCGTGTGTGGGGCCAGGGATGGAGCCTGTTGAGCATCCAGCGAGGACACATCTCCATCTCAGCCACCGCTTGTCGTTGCACGGCCCATGGGAATGTGGGTGAGGTGAACACCATGCATTGTTTGGGTGCTTTTCTTCTCTAAAATACAGATATTTGGTGTCCTTGGTGGCAGAAAAGGCTCGTTCTCCCCAGCACAGCAGTGCCTCTTATCAGCCCTTTCACTTTGCTCTGATGTGTGTTTCCAGTCGCCTCCCCGGCCTCGGTTAAACGGTCTCTGGTGTACGAGGCTGCGGTTTTAACTGATCTCTGGTTCTCACCAGGGTGAATTGCTCAGAATACTTCCCGATCTTCATCTCGCTCCTCTGGGTTGCTGGGATCTTCTTCCATCAAGGTAAGTGGGAACCCCAACCCAAACCACACGTAGAAACCAAAAAAACCCCTGATTTAAATCCAATTGTGACTCAGGCACATCCCCTCTGTACCCGTGCGGCTGTTACTTGGGGAGAGCAAAGTTCCCCTTTTGCCAGATGGACTAAAGAGCGCCCCAATTCCAGCATCCATGGAGCTTCTGGTAGCAGCCAAGGCAGCCTCCTGCCCAGAGGTGAAGTTTGGTGGTAGTGGCAGCTCACACTCCTTCACCAGAGCCCGGCTGTGCCCCCCGTGCTGCTTCTCCTTGATAAGGTTGGGCTGGCATGTGGTACCAGGGTGGTGGCAAGCTCAAGCAGAGCTGCAATACGACACCCAAATTGCTGTGTCAGAACGAGAAACCAAACAATCAGTCATCCACCATCCATCCTGCACCAAGCAGGTTTGGGAGTTTTGGATGCCACCACAGGAAGATGTGAGGAAGGACTGTGGAATGGAGCATTGCAAACCTACATCTCAGGGCATCTTTAAAGGGAAGGAAGAAACACCCATTTAAGCTCCTACAGCATTTTAAAGCTGAGTTCCTCTGTGTTTAGTTCTCATGGCTGTGCCCAATCTGAGGGAGACGTGGGGACACAGGTGACTATCCAGGGACCCCTGGTCCTATCAGGACTTGGCTCCCCCTTTCCCCCTGCAGGTGTGGCTGCGCTGTGTGGGCTGCTGTACCTCTACACCCGCTTCAAGTACTTCCAGGGCTACGCTGTGGCTGCGCAGGGACGGTCAGTACCCACCCGGGGCTGTGGGCACCCCAAACCACCCCAGGGAGGCTGAGGGTGGGATGCAGTCTCTGGGGCAGCTTTCCTTCCTGCAGGTGGGACTGAAGGCAGATTTGCATCAACTCCTTCTCCTCCCCTCCTTTCCCCCAGACCAGTCTCAGAGGAGGAAGGGGGATGCCCCAAGATACAAGGGTCTTAAACCTGGGTCGGGGCAATCCCCAGGATCAGTACAGGATGGAGTATGATGTGGTTGAGAGCAGCTCTGGGGAGAAGGATTTGGGGGTGCTGATTGAGGAGAAGCTCGACATGAGCCGGCAACGTGTGCTGACAGCCCAGAAGGCCAACAGTGTCCTGGGCTGCACCAGAAGCTGCATGCCCAGGGCCTGGGAGGGGATTCTGCCCGTTTGCTCCACTCTTGTGAGACCCCCGTCTGGAGCCCTGTGTCCAGTTCTGGAATCCCTGACATAAGAAGGATATGGAACAGTAAGAACAGGTCCAGAGGAGGCCACAAAGATGATCCAAGTGCTGGAGAACCTCTGTGTGAGGACAGGCTGAGAGTTGGGTTGTTCAGCCTGGAGAAGAGAAGGCTCTGGGAGGGCCTCACAGCAGCCTTCCAGTGCTGAAAGGGGCTCCAGGAAAGCTGGGGAGGGACTTTTTACAAGGGAAATAGTGATAGGATGAGGGGGAATGGATTTAACCCGAAAGGGGGAAGATTTGGATTAGACATTAGGAAGAAATTCTTCACCATGAGGGTGGTGAGACACTGGCACAGGTTGCCCAGGGAAGCTGTGGCTGCCCCATCCCTGGAGGTGTTCAAGGCCAGGTTGGATGGGGCTTGGAGCAGCCTGGTCTGGTGGGAGGTGTCCCTGCCCATGGCAGGGGTTTGGAACTGGGTGGACTTTAAGGTGACTTCCAACCCAAACCCTTCCATGACTCTATGCCAAGCGCTCCCCCGTGTGCTTCGTGCCCCGGCCGGGCTCCGGTGTGTGACGGTGCTTTCTCCCCACCAGGCTGGGGCCGCTGTACGCCAGTGCCCGGCTGCTCTGGCTGCTGCTGGCGCTGGCGGTGGCCGGGCTCCTGGCACATTTCCTGCTGCCCGACTCCTCCGCATGGATGGCAGCGCTGGCACAGCCTCTCCAGCTGCTCGGGGCTCGGTGAGCGGGGCGGCCGCTCTCCCCAAACCCACTGCTGGCCCTCGCCAGAGCGGAGAGACTCGCGTGGCACGGTCAGGGAGCGAGCGTCCCCCGCGCTGCGTTACCTTTGACGGGAGGTGGCGGATGCTGGCACTTCACCGCTTGCAAAGCTTGCTCTTCGGAGATAATGCCCCTTCTGTTACAGACAGCCCGGCCTCTGCCCCTGCTGATGGGCATCACAGCTGGGTTTTGTAGCACTGTCTGCTCTGAAACCTCTCACGCTCTGCCTCAGAGAGCACGGGTCAACCCCACACACTGCTGTCACTCCTCCTCACTGCTCTGATCATTTACGTTGAAGGATCACACCACGGCTGTGCAAAAAAAAATAAATTCCTTTTCTCAGCAGAAGTCACCTGTGATTGTCAAAGGGGCTTGGGGACCGGGTGTGAGAACATCTGAAGGTTAGGGGAATGGGTTGCATGGGCAAAGCTGCTGTGACTAAAACCAACTTGAAAGGGTGGGTAAACTTCTCTAAAACCTTATCCAAACTTTGGGACAAAAGCCCGACTCTAGTCCAAATGCTGGTATCTGTGTTTGGCATTGAATGATCTTGGCTTGGCCCTGACTTCACTTATCACCAACCCACCAGCAGGACTTTGCCCTCTCTCTCTAGATTTCAACCTCTACTGTACACTCAGGGTTTGCTGATAAATAAAGCAGGTATCACCCAGGCAGCTCCTTGCTAAAGTGTGGGAATAAAATAATAATAAAAAACCCAAAACCAACATCTTTTGTAGGAAAGACAACTGTTCTGTGAGTGCAGCCTTGGGTGCACAGCTGCCCAGGTGCCTGCCTTGCTCCCTGCTGAGGAAAGAGCTGACCAATCTTCTTTTTTTTTTAATAACTGATGAAGGTTCCTTTGCTGCTGCTGGGAAAAAAATACCAGTCTCTCGCTGGGCTGCTCTAAGTGCTTCTCCCAGCATGAGCAGTGCTTTGGGAGCATCAGGTTAAGGTGAGTGCTGAGGAATGACACGATTTCAGGTGGCAGGGCTCCAGCCCCCAGGGCCACCCACGGTCCTGGGGTAGGGAAGAGGCAGAGCACTCCCTGCCACCAGTGACTGCCACATTAAAGGTTTAAATTTAGCTTTTATTACAGTGCACATTATTTTATATATTTATATATATAGAGGTACTTGAAAAAATCAAATGTATCCAATAATAAAAAATACAGCACATTAAAGTAGTATAATGCATTCCAGTGTATAGCTGAAGAGACATTGGGATTTACACTAATCCCTACTACTTTTGAACTGGGCTACTTCTGGTTTGCTTTTCTTTTTTGCCCCCTCAAAAAAAATCACACCAATCAGTAACTGAAACAGTTATTTAAAAAGATAGTTTCTGCACTCAATCTCAAGGCATGAAGACACCGGAGACTTCACCGTGAGTGAAGGGGCTGTGTTCAATGCTGGCAGGCACAGTGTGGCATATTTGTTTTGTTTTGTTTTCCCTGCCATACCCATAGCTCCAACCCCTTTGGATATGTTCCTCCTCCACTGAAGGAAGGTCAGTCTTCACCCTCACTTAATCCTCAGCTGTGGTCAGGGCTGTTGCCTGGACAAAGACAAGGCAGCTGTCGGTCCCTGGCCACCTCCATCCCACCACACGTACGGGGCAGGACTCAATGTGACCAAGTCCCCTCTCTGTCCCTAAACAGAGGCAGCGATTGCCCCGGGCTGGAGGTGCTCTCAGTCCCCACGCTTGGCAAAGCTCGCCCGACCCCGAACTGTCCCTTGCGTCGGTGCGGCGAGCACAGCGGCCATGCCCGTGCGAGGGGCCGCGGGGAGCAAAGCCAACCCTCTGCACGGCACGTTTTTTGCTCTTCTTCTGGAGAAGACGACGTCCTGGCCCCGCAGCACGGGCTGGGGTTGGCGGTGTCGGCCTGGCAGCCCGTTTGCCGAGGCCCGTCGGCGCGTGCGCCTCGCCGGCGCGGCTGAACTGGCGCCCGGGCCAGGCGCCCCGGGGAGGAGGGAGCGGGAGGGGAGGGAGCAGGACCGGGGATCCAGTGCGTGTCCAACCTTCCTCACGCCTGCGTCACTCCGCTTTTTTGATAAAAATCTGAAAGGGGAGAGAGCTGGGATCAGAGAGAAGGTGGGGGGAGGCGCCGGGGAGCCCCAGGCCGTCCCTCTGCCCGCGACAGCCGGGGTACCTCGCTCAGGATGATCCACACTGGGGAGTCGGTCTGGATGGACAGCCGGATGGCCTCCAGCGGCCCGAAGGAGGGGTCCACCTCGCCCTCCGCAACGCCTTTGGAGAAGGAGCCTGGCAGGGAGAGCAGGGGTGAGGTGGGGATGGTCTCTGGGCAGCCACCCCTCCTGAGGGAACCATGAGCAGCCATGGCAACCCCTGGCCCGCAGCTCCCCGACACGAGACGGGCTGAAACCCAGCAGCGTGGACATCTGCCCAGTGCAGAATGAGACACTTGGGGGAACAAAAAATCTGCCAAACATAACAAAATGGGGAGTATTTGGCTGCACATCCGTGCTATATGAAAGGGGTCAGAGTGGCCTGGTGGCAGCACTGATCTGGAAGTGAGAAATGTCAGCTCAGGATCAGCCTGGTCTGGTGGGAGGTGTTCCTGCCCATGGGAGAAGAGTTGGAACTGGACGGGCTTTAAGATCCCTTCCAGCCCAAACCATTCTATCACACCATGGAGGCAAGTCCTGCTTCCATAGTGGCAACAACGTCTCAGCCCGTTGCTATGTCCCATTTTTGGGTGTGATTTTTCTGGGGGAGGAAGAAATGCAACTAGGAGAAACCAGACAGAATCCAGAGGAATGCTAAAAATGGCAAAAAACCTACGAGTGCCAGGGAACTTTTCTTTCATTTGTCAATATAAAAAAAAAAAAGGTAGTCTTGGCAGAGACCCCAGGGCTTCACCACACACCAGTGGGACCCCATAGGCTGTGATCACTGGTTTGAGTCCAAGGGCAGGACAAACACTAAAACAAGTTAAGGTGGCAGAACACAAAGTGTAAGCTGCAATGCTTTGAATACAGAGATGGGCTGTGGAGGGAAAAGTGCAAAATTGTCTGTGGTGGAGGTTTTTAAGACCAGGGTCGGCAAATGGATAATCTGAATAATTTGGTCCCAGCTCTGTACAATCACAGGCAGAAACATAGGACAAAAAAGTAACCAGAGGACACCTGTTCTAAAAGGGGAGGGTGTGCACTGGAGGAGAGGAGACAGTGACAATAGAATCTTGTTCCAACCTGGCTCCTGGCAAGCAGAAATTACTCTCTGCCAAGCAGACAGCACTAAGGATCTTGATTCACTTGCAGGTGAGGACATGAACTGTGTCACCAAACCCAGCAGGCAGTTTACCACCCCACACCCTGCTCTACCTATCTGGACGTAGCCATCCGGTGTCCTGTGGTATTTGACAGCTGTGCCTCTTCCCTCCTGCAAGGCTTCCTTATCCGACTGCAGGCTCTGCAGGAAGGAGAGAAGCTCCACACAAAGCCAGTGGTAAGAGCCACCCAAAAGCCCCAAGCAACAGCAGCAACCCCAGAGCTGCCCTCATCAGCAGCCCTTGGCATCTTGTCCCCCCACCTGGTACCCTGAGCCTCACGCCCAACATCTGCTGCCCTCATGCTGTTGCTTCCACTGCACCATCCTGGCTCCATCCCCTCCTCTGCAGCCATCCCATCCATCCCAGTATCTCCTCTACAGGCACGGACTGTTCAGTGCAGCATCCCTGCTCCCAAGGTGGTACCACACCAGGTGTGACCCTTGGCTCCCAACCACCACCTCTAAGAGGCACTTGAGTCTTGTAAAGACTTTCCTGATGGCTTTAAGCAGTTCCCTTCCTTCTCTCCAACTTCTTTTGCTTCCCACTCCACCCCCCATGTCCATTTTCAATAAAATACTTACGTCAAATGGCAAAACCTCCACAGTTGTATTGAAGAGTTTGTCTTCTGGGTGCTCGATGTTCCCGCTGCGGAAGAAGAACCTGTGACAGAGACCAAAGCCATGGAAATCCACACTGAGCAAGGGGTACATGATGGCTTTCACCCCAGCTGAACCATCAAACAGCTTAGCCTAACACACACCTTCCCAAAAAGCCCATAGGCACATGGTTTGGAAGGAGACCTTTCGTGTCAGCTTAGCCAAAGCATGGATTGCTCACAAGCACAGGAATGCAAATGGCTCTGGCAAACGTGGTCCCAGCAACAAAAAAAAGGGTCAAGTTATCCTCCCCCTGGAAGGGCACTGCTCCTTCCTTCTGGACAGCCAAGCAGGAGATAGGCAAGAAATTCAACATGAGCCAGAAGAACAAAAGGAAAGTGTCTCCACATGCTCCAGGCTGTCCCCACGTCCTCCCCTGCCGACCCCCTCCAGGCACTGGCCTTTCGATGCGGAGTGGTTTGAAGAATCTGAATCTGATGAAGTCTCCAGCAGTGGGAGTGAAGGCCCAGAAGAAGTCCTCCCGCAGGTAAGCCTTCTCCAAGGTGAAGTGCTGGTAGGTTTTCAGGCTGGTGCTCACCTCTGCAGGAGGGTTGACGTGCTCTTTCCGCAGGGCGTGCTTGCCAAAGTCCTTGTCCTTAGTGGGCACAAAGCAAAAGGACAGAAGAGGGTCACAAGCTGCCCTCACCCATGAGGAATGAGGGTCCCAGCAACAAGAAACCATGCATTAAAAGCTCTCGATGCAGAGGATGAGGGATGGAAGTGACTGAGGAAGGCATCAGGCAGGGCAACGTGTGGATGGATCCCAGGCGGACAAAATTTCAGGTGCAGCAGCACAAACACCACTGCTCTGCACTCTGATCGGGCACCAAAGAACTTTTCATTATCCAAGCATCCCTGAACGCATGTCCTTGCCCCAGGATCTCTGTAAACAGCCCTTACACCGGAGGAGAAGGTGGGTGAGAGGCTGATGATAGCCTAAACCAACTGGATTACACAGCCTGACAGGACTGCACTGCGATACGAACCGGATTACACCATCTCTTTACCTGGAGATCAGAGAGAGGGCTGAGCACAGCACAGGATGTGTATCTATGGGTCCTGCACACACAGCTGTGGGAAACTTGACTTTGTTGATGTTTAAATACACACAAACAATTTAAGTTCTTACACAGCAAGCTCTAGTTCACCTATCAGCAGATCCCAGCAAGAAGGAAGGGGGTGGGAAGGAAGTCAGATCAACCCAGGAGTCATCTCTCCAGGGTTTGTCAGTAGATGCTTCGAAATCACTTGCCTGGATCATGCTTTGGCACTGAGGTTGAGTCATCAGGACCAGTACCAAAGCTTAAAAGCTTGCAGCTTAAAAGCTTGGTGTCACTGCTACGCCAAGAAGTAGCAGCTACACGAGCTTTATTCAGAATAAAACACAAGCACTGCACAGAAATCCACTGTCCCCCCCGTTGCTGTCACTGATGTCCCCACCCCAAAAGCAGCCAGTTCCTGTGTGCCTGCAGGCCAGGTCTGGCAGAAAGGCTGTCTGCAGCTTGGACAGGCAGCTGGTACCCACCTTCAGCTTCTGTATCTTCCCAGCCAAGGAGGAGTGGGTTCCCACGTGCTGGAAGAGCGAGGGCTTGAAGCGGATCCTCAGGTTTGCCTTCTGCCTGTCGCAGTGTTTCTGAAACGAGACAATCCCACAGTGCCCCACGCTTAAACCTGTGGTCAGCTGTGACCCAAGAGAGGAACAGACATGGGCAGATAAACATCCCTGCCTCTCCACCTCTATGCATTTCTGTGTTATTTTGGTTTTAATTTGGCAAGACAGCTTCTAACCACACTCTGGAGGAAGCTGACCGTGACTCGGCCAGTGACCCCCTGGGCTCTGCTGCAGCCAGAGCGCCCAGGTTTGAGTGCCCAGGTTTGAGTGCCAAGTATCTCCTTGCCAACACAGCTTAGCAAACACTGACCAAATCTCCTCTGGGTGCTGTCAAGTAGGGACAGACAGAATTCTGTTCCTTTTTGCTTTCGCTTATCAGGAAAGCTCAGGAAAACTCAGAGCTCAGGATCTGAAAGGTAAAGTCCTGGGATGACTCAGGGCCTAAGCGAGAGTGTGGGCTCTTCTCAGACAGGCAGAGTTCTCAGTTTGCTGGCAGGTGTTGTTATGCAGATGTGGCACGTGCCACTGTCTGAGCTGTTTGACTGTTTCACACCCATCCCAACAGGTAAATAAACTTGAAGATGCAACTCCAATCCAGTCAGTGATTTTCCATATGGTGGAGGGAGAGAGGAAACAGAGAAGGAATAAAGAACAAAGGGGAAAACCACTGAGTGTGGCGACATGAACTCACATTGTAAAAATAGTTCGTTTCTCTCAGTTTGAGGGAGCAGGACAAAAACACAGGATTAAAAACTGGAGGAAAGAGGGTATTTGTTGTCTGACTTTTGCTTTTCCCAAGAGAAGAAATGCATGCACACCCCTACCACCATCTGCTCTCGCAGCCTCCCACACAGGAGCACCCCTGGCAGAAATCCCACTGCCTGGCACCGCATCACCAGCTGCCTGGCACCAGGCAGGGCACAGTGGGGAAAGCCAGTCACACCGAGCCTCTGCTGCCTGCACGGGCCACTGCCACCACACCGGGAGCTGCGAAATTCCAGGCATGACCCCTGCGAGCTGCAGAGGAGATAATCCTCTAATCCAGCTCATGTTACATTAGAAAATTAAAACTAGCCATGCTAATGGGAGAGACCCTACTCATTGCCAGCAACCCTATCAGGTCTTGATCTCAGTCTGGACGGGGAGAGGAGGAGGAAGGGGAACAGAGGGAGCTACAGCATCTCCTCCTTTCCCTTTCTGCTAAAAAAGCATTTGCTCAAAGCAGCGCTGTCTTAGTTGAGAAGGGAAAAGGCTCAGTTGGTGGTAAGAAGGCCATCCTTTCAGGCAGCTCTACCCCAGGTAAATCTAAAATTAGTTAAAAAAGAAAGAGCAGGATACATCCAGAGCAGGCAAAGCACTTACCAAAAGCTCAGGTCAAACAAACTTTCAATCAAAAAGACAAATCCTCCCTGCTACCAATTTGATTTTGCACAGTGGGATTTACAAGGGGAAGTCATGTTTGAAAGGGCGCTGTGCAGAGTTAATCATGCAAACAGTGGGGGAAAGGAGCCAGAAATCCACACAGAAAGTAGGTTAATTTTTAAAAAGGCAACATATTTAAGAGGTTTGCAGGTTCCCCTGGGAAAACCTTGGCTCTGCCAGGTAGGAGAATGAAGACGAGCTAAGGAGAAGATGATCCTGTGCAGCAGGATCTGCATTTAATCAATGCTTAAGCTGAAGATTTCGAAGGGACTGGCACAGACAGCAGCATCGTTTCCATCCCAGCATCCCAGCTTCACCCATGGCTGAGGATCCTGAGGGCTGCCAGACAGGCCTGGGGGTTGCTCTGTCACACCTGAGCACAGGGTTTGAACTGCCAGGAGGACACGATGGGCATCATCTGAGACTGGCCCTGCTGCACATAGGGGACTGGAGCTGACACCACAGTCTCTGTCAGGACCAGGTCAAATTAAACCACATCCCTGCCTCAGTTCTGCAGAACCCTGAGGGTGCCCTGTCCCCACCAATACATAAACACAGCAACTATTCTCAGAGTGACCACTTGCTCTGGCATGTTCCATCACAAAATAGCTGTGGCCACAAAGTCCATCCTAAGCAACTGGCTTTGAGCACTGCACACAGACTCTGCTGCTCATTCTCTGCTGGGGAGGAGGGCGAACGAGTGCATCAGTAAATACAATATGTTCAGGAAGGAGACAGGAGAGTATCTGGTGGTGAGCTCATCTTACATTTGCTGTCACACACACTCCTCCTCTGCCCTTCCCACTCACTTTAGCCCCTCACTGCTGCTGCTGAGTTCAAACACAGTATCTGCAGGGCACAGGGGCTTCTGTGCTGCTGTCTGCAAGGCTTCGTGCAGGCGTGGCTCTGCGAATGAGATGGCAGCACGAAAACAGAGCCCATTTCACCCTCTCTGCACGCTCCTAGAAACTCTAACAAGAGCTTTGCATGCTCTGCATTCACTTAGGCACTCTGTGCACGGTGGGTTTGCTCTTGGGTCATCTGAGGTGAGCCTGCATGCCTGCTCCAGGCAGGTACAGCACACGAACCCAGAGCCAAAGGGTTATTCTAGGGTTACAAACAGGGAATGGCTTCAGGTTAAAAAGCAGGTCGGAAAGAAAAGCAGCACAGAAGAATGGGGAATAGCTACTGTCCTGGAGGACTGGAGGAGGAATACCCTGCCAGTGTTCAGATGCCTTTCCTGACAGCTGCAGACTACAAAAGCCTGAACTCCCAGGTCTTTGCTTACACAATCACAAGGACACCCCACAACACACTTTACAGGGATGGTGTGGCTCGGTACAATGTCACTTAGCACCAGAACTCACAGAAAAGCTCCTCTGGAGACACAGACCAAGCACACATCTGCCCACACACCCCAGAGGTCTCCTTTCAATGAAGGTTGTTTACGTACTGCATCTTTCTCGGGGTTGCAGACTTTCACCCAAAGGATGTGATCCAGCAGCCAGTCAATGGGTTTGTCCTTATAGAACATCAGGATGAATTCCACGATCAAGCTCAGATCCAGAGACTTGAACATTTTTCCTATAGCACAAAGAAAAGAAAAGAGAGAGCAGCTATGGCATGTAGTCAAGAGTCAGAGCTGGGAAGAAAAAATTTGGGAGACTATGCTGTGGAGACTGGATGTGTCCATCCCTCTGTGTAAAGGAAATAGCATGCAGCTCTGTTTTATGTACCAGTACTGCTGGCATTGCTAATACAGTTCCAGATTTAATCCTCGTTGCAGAATTAGAAAGCATTAGTGTCTCACAGGTCACAACAGCATCAAAAGGTCTAAAACTCTTCCATTCTGCAGGGAGAAATACAGATGAAAAACACGCAGCCAGCTGCAGGACAGACCATTTCCTGCCCCGAAAACTACAAGTTTTAAGCCAGTCAAACCAGTATCCAAAATAAAAGATCAAGCTGCTACTTCAACCACGTACGGCTGTTCCCAAAATAGTTCTGTGCTGATGTAAACTTCCTTTTGCACACTATTAGGCAACTCCAGATCCCATCCAGCCTAAAAGCTACTGGTCATATCTAAGCTGTTCAGCTGTTGGCTGGGCCACCGACCAGGTTTATTTTTATTAAAAGTGAGTATCAGCAGTACCAGCTGTGAGGATCTTTCTCCCCTAAGCAAACACAAGAGTCACTGCAAAAGTAAGGAGAGATCAAGTCCAAGTATTCTACAATCTCATGGGGACAACTCGTTGGACCACAAGTGTAAGTGCTTGCAAGAAGTGGTGGGCACGAACGCCCATGGCTGCCAGAACTGGGATAAGTGAGGGAGAACGTTACCAATAAATCCCAGCTGAGAAAACTCCAGGATCATCCACTCCTCAGAGGGCTGCTGCAAGGCAAAGTTCTTCATCGTGCTGAGATAGTTTGGTTTGGCCACGATATCATCCTCCAGCTGCAAGAGGAAAGGACACTCAGTGCCAATGACCCATCCAGGTTCCAGTAAGAGCCTCTCTGTGCAGAGCAATTGTGCTGTAGACCAGAGGAAAGCTTTGGTACAGACCTAGTTTAGTTTGGAAGATGCTCCAAGCGGATTTTTCTCACTTAATCTAACAGGTAAACAAAACATGAATTCCTGTCCTTCCTAAGGAGGAGGTCACCAAATCCATATCATCTTAGAGACCTAACTTTTTAATCTATCTGCTTAAAACTGGCTCTCATTCTGCCTCATCACACAACCAGACACGCTCTTTACGCTCTCTCAGCTGGATGAAAGCTGCCATGAATCCACAGGTACCTCCACCTCCCCTCCACCCCAGCACCAAACCCACCTGCACATAATATATGCCTTTGGACTGGGCATACATCATTAAAAAGCAGTAGTCGAGGTTCTGCTTTGTCCTCCACCTGCAAGAGACAAACACAATGGGAGCTCCAGTCTCTCCCACAATGCTGGGCTGCTTGGGGGATCGCACGAAGGCTGGGTTTAGGTTAGGAAGGCGACAGAGGGGATGGCACACAGTCTCTCCCCTTTGGTCTCAAACAGCTCAGCCAAGAGTTACTGGAAAACCCAAGGACTTCAAAATGAACATCATCTGGGTTAAAATGACCCCTTTGCTGGATGATGGAAATGCTGCAGCACAAGGCAAGCCCTGCAAAGCTGGCGCCACTTCATATCCCCTCACCACGGCATTCCAGCTCTTGGATAACGCAAGTTTAAGGGCCTCGCTTGGCCCTGCAGAAGAGCTTTCCCTGCAGGAGTCAGGGGGAAGATGCTGCAGTTACTTAATTCAGGGCTTGCTTGTTTTTAAGTTCATTGATTCTTACCTGACTCTTTCCTTGGGGTCCCCAAAGGATTCCCGCAGGTGGGAGAAGTCAGGATAGAAATACGGAGATGGGGAAATTACCTCCAGCAGACCTGAGTGTATTTCCTTTGGGAATCTGAAGAAGAAAAGCAGCAGTAAATAAATGCTTCCGTGTCTGACACACCATTTAATAGACCAAATCACTGGATAAGCACCGAGCAGCAGAACCAAACAAAAACTACAGCCTCCAAGATAAAGCTTCCCTAGCAGCTACTGCACTTCCAGGCCTCACCAAAGGACACCAGCAGGGACTGTTGCATGGTTTTAAAGCTGCTCTCTCCCTCCCATGGTCTCTAATAGCTCCATGCTCATGTTCTCCCCCCCAGCATCCCTCCTCCCTCCATCCCGCACACACCGACTGCTGTCGACACGCTGGGCTGACAGCGCAGAGCCTCTTTGCAGGTGACCTGTAAGTGCTGCACACCAACCTACCCAAATACCAGCAGGAGAAAACATCTTCCACCGTAGGAGAAGCTCAACTATTTTTCCCAATCTCCTGAACTGCTCAGTGTTTAACCTCTGCTCTCAGCAGTCCTACAAAGCTGATTTGTGTAGAAAGCAGGGGACCACCACAAGGCTCCTCTCTACGGTTTGCAGAGGAGCAGCACTGCTTCGAAGGTGGCTGAGTCCCACCACATGCTTTAAAGACAGTCTCACAGACATCTATGGTCCTTAAGGACATCCAGGAGAGCTGAGATAAAAGACAGGGCACAATAAAAGTGGAAACACTGGGAAACCAACTGGATTCACTTCTGCTCAAACATCCCGCAGCTTGTCCCAAAAGGTAACGCTCAGTATTTATTGACCCGAGAAAAAAAATGGATCAGCTTTAAAGACCAGCCATGAGCACCAGGTACTCTCTACAGGATTAAATGGACATGCAGACTGGTGCACCAAATAAGGACTTGCTGGCATTACCGGCAATTAGACTCCCAATGCATCAGTAATTAAAAGCCACGTTGCAGAGATTATGTTATGCATTTCTGATAAGTTACTTAAAACACTGTAGTTAGGCCAGCTAGTGGGAATTCTACCTAGTTCCCCTATGCTGATAAAATCAGCATCTATTTTCTCTACAATGCAGTTAAGAACCCCTTAAAGAGTCAAACCCAAACAGAAAAAAAAATGATACTCATCTGAAAAATATGTACCTACAAAAGCCTTGCAAGCAATACCTAGAGATTGTTGTAACTGTGAGAGATAAGTGGGAAAACCAGTTATTTTTATACGGCCCTTTTTGAGAACATTTGGTGCAAAGTTGATTTCCTTTGTTTGTGCAGAGCCAGGAGGACGGGAGATGGGGCAGAGGGAGACAAAGCAGTGAGAATGCCAAAAACTTATTTTTCCTTCCCATATTCCCTCCTTGGGGCTGGCAAGATTTTCAGCTAACATTTTCAACTCTTTCCCTCCTCAGAAGCTTCTCACTGAGCTGACAAAACCCACAGCGGAGCAGCCACGGCATTCTCCCTCCTGAAGTACGAGGTCAGCCTGCCCTGACCCCACATCTCCTCAATTCAATTTGGATGACAAATAATTCCAGTGAATCAGGGAGGGGCAGGAGGCACTGGAGAAGGGGACGGCAAGAATCAAATCATTAAGTCAATTAAAGTTTGAGGCCTTCTATGCAGAAGCACTCTCTGCAGCAGCACCCAGTAATTTCATCAGGATCCATTGGACAATCAGTCCATTATCCTGCACTAAGTGTGTCCTCCTGCCAGCAGGCAGAAGGAGGGGAGCTCTGCCAGCTCCAGCAAGATGGAAGGCTCTGTGTCACCTCTTCTGCAAGTACCTGGGAACACAACCCTCCTCGCACACATCAAGGCCCCTCTCCCATCATCGGCTCAGGGAACTGGGGCGTTGGGAGGATGTGCTGCCATTTGCATCTCCTTCTTACAGGGACTGCGGTTCTTTGCAAACATTCAGTTGCAGGAGCTGGATGGGAGTTACAGCCTCTTCTCTCACCACCTTTTTCTTTTGCCTGAGCTCTGACGCTGTTAACGCTTGGAGCAGTTAATAATCTGTCACTGGCTTGTGCTTAAACAGCCACAGATGAAGCTGCAAAAGCCACTAACACTCCAGGACATAAATAGCAGCTAGCGTGAGAGACAAATGTAACCAGCACCTAGAACAAGGGAAAAACAAACAAGCTGGGGCAGGAAGAAAAATGGATCATGGATTTTAAAGCGGAATAAAGCAGGAGCATTTGGGTGTGCTTACCACACTGCCCAGTTGCTCTGACTCCACAGAGCAGGTAGAGGGCTGCAACTAGACATGGAAACAATTGCCAGGTTTGCTGGAAATGTAAATAATGCATTTTCTCACAATGTCACATGAGATAAAGAGCAAAACGAAACTGCGTGACTGTGTTAAATATTGTGAGCACAAAGCAGCCTTCTCGAAGCTACATATGGGATGCATTTTAGAACGAGCGGCAATAGCAAAGGCAGCTCAGAGTTTAAGAACAGGAAAAAACCCAAACAACAACAAAATACAAAAGGGAAGCAGAAAAGTGTGTATTTTCTGCCTAATGGGCTGTTCCCTGGCCTCGCTAGAGGCACAGTCTGTACTGCTGGAGTCATTTGGAAGTGCTTACAAGTTTTTGATGTTTTCTGCCACTCCGGCCGTGTACTGCGGATCCGTCTGAAAACAAAAGAGAAGCAGTGTTACGTCCTTCAGCCTCAGCCTGTGCCTCCTGTGGCTCAGCAATCACCTTGAATGCATCCCAAGGGTACTCTCAGCACTCCCGCACCACCTTCATGTCTCAGTTTTAACTGTTCTCTCCGTGCTGACAGACTCCTTTGTGGCCAGTGTTAACCAAAGCCATCACACACCAAAATCCACCCCAAAGGAGTCAAGATCCTGCACACCTTTCCCACGTGCTCTCCTGGCACTTCTGCCCCTGCCCGTGCCAAGGGTTTGCACAAACTGTGAACCTCTGGGCTATTTATTTTTTTCCTCTGTACACATTGGCTTTCATCCAAGCGAATACTCTTGGCAGAAAAGGATCTCCACCCCTTTTGTGGAAAAGAGGGGTCTATTTGTAAGCATGTATTTTTCATTTCAAGTTCACTCCAATGTTTTTCTTCCTAAACCAACAGTTTGTTCCCACAATCATCTGGCAACCTGTAACAGGTGGGAGGCAAAGGTCAGCAGCGCCGCACGCCGCGCTCTGTGGGTGAGGTAAGAGCAAACACAGGCACTGGACAGAAACCATTTGCACAGTGACTGGGTAAACAAAATCTAAGAAGAAGAGGCAGGAGACCCAGGGACAAAAACTGTGCCTGTTTCCTGATGGTGGCATTGTTTTGGGAGGTTGTACGGATCACGGGACCATGCGGCGCGGGCGGATCTGCAGACGCAGCATCATGGAAGCCAGGACCGGCTGCCGCTGTGCTCAGCGCCGGGTGGAGGTGGGAAGTGAGACACTGGGGATGTATGTTACAAGCTGAGGACACTGCTTCCATGCTGGAATGGTGACAAGGGAAGGTTTTGTCAAGAGGAAAAAGGTCCCTTTCCCAAACAAAGTTCAGGCTCCTGTTCCTGGACTGATTTCTTACCCCAGCGCTGCCAAGAAAACAGCAATAGGAAAAACAAAGACAGGAAAGATGCTCCTGGCTTTGGGAGCAAACAAGCAGCTCTGCTCCAAGCGTGTGGCCACCACTGAAGTGGCAGGTTGGCAACAGCCGAGTCAACCAACTCCTGCTCCCCTTCACTGGGCAAGAAGTCTCCAGCTCTCCCAGGCAGCCCAGCCACCGTGGATGACACCCGCAATGGTTAGCAGTGGCACTCAGAAAGGAGAAGCTCCCATCCCAAAAAGGAAATTCAATTGCTTCACTTGTTGTCATCCTGAGTCTCCGAGTTACCCAGCATCTGCTGCAGGCTTGCACCACCCTCCTTACTCTTTATTCCATGCCTGAGGAGCCCTAACAAGCAACGTCAAGTGAAAGTACATTGAGAAACACTTTGTCTAGGATGAGGCAGAGCAGCTACAGTGGTTGGCACTTGCACAGAAGGAGGATGTTGTGTCAGCAAGAAAAAAACAGTGACAGAAGTGAGTTGCCACAACTACCATCACTGTTACTGGGATAGGAAGCTGTGCTCCTGCCCTTCACAGCATCAGAATTAATTTTTTTGTTGTTCAGTTCCCTTGTCACTCGTACACACATGGAAAGTCAGGTGCTGCCATCCTGTCAACTAAAAAGAAATAAATTACTGCAGTCAAGAAGAGGAGATGTTTTTGGTCAAGTTCCTTAAAAATCTCTCATTTTTTCACTCACCCACTGTGAAAATAGTCATCAAACCTGTCCTGCTCAAATGATGGCCAGGAGTGAACCTCGTCCCGGCACTCTGGGCTTCACTCATCTGTGCACACCTTCTTGCACAAAATACCAGACAGAGACCTGAAGGTCAAATGCTACTTAAAATGTCAAATTATGGGCAAACAGGCAGCAAACCCAGACATCTATCTTTGTTCCGCTCCCAGTAATATGCCACTGAGGTTTATCTTTCTCACTGGATTTCTGGAAATTAAGACAAATGCACTTCAAGCTCAAGAAAATAATCCTGAGGGGAAAGCTATGGAGAAAAATAACCATCTAAACCCACAGATAAAAGCAGCTCTTGCGGATTAATGTATCAAGGCTTTTTAGCTCCTGGATTCAGCAACTGATTCCAGGCTCCAGACACCAGTATGAAGAGGCATATTAGTCTCAGCCCCAAATCAGCGAGCTCTCAGGTTCGGAGAGAGGGTTAGTGCTGTCTTACAGGTACACAAGGAAATGAAGCTACTTCAGGAGGGGGTCTGAGAGCTCCCCTAGACACAATCATGATCAAAGGGCTGGAGCACCTCCACTATGAGGACAGACTGAGAGAGTTGTGCTTGTTCAGCCTGGAGAAGAGAAAGCTCTGGGGGGACCTCATAGCAGCCTTCCAGTACCTGAAGGGCCTACTGGAAAGCTGGGGAGGGACTTTTTACAAGCACTTGCAGTGATAGGACAAGGGGGAATGGCTTTAAATTGGAAGGGGGAATATTTAGATTAGACATTAGGCAGAAGTTCTTCACAATGAGGGTGGTGAGGCCCTGGCACAGGTTGCCCAGGGAGGCTGTGGCTGCCCCATCCCTGGAGGTGTTCAAGGCCAGGTTGGATGGGACTTTGAGCAGCCTGGTCTGGTGGGAGGTGTCCCTGCCCACGGCAGGGGGGTTGGAACTGGATGATCTTTAAGGTCCCTTCCAACGCAAACCATTCTATGATTCTATGACCATGGGGCTGCTCCAGCACATTTTGGGAACGATCACTCAAGCACCCTGCAAGAGCCAGCGTGATACAGACCACAAAGATAAATGTGGTGCTGCACTGGCAGCTGATAACACAATACGTTTGCCTGCTTGGGTCCTGACCCTTCCTGGCCCAGCTGGTGTTCCATTCTGTGCAGAACACACCTCATGATTGTGGTCCACAGCAGCCCAAGGCTGGGCTTATCTGCCCTGGCAAGCAGCTGAGCTGGCCTCCAGGTGGGCAGTCGTCCTCTTTGGCACTGAGCTTGGCAGACAGTGGGATGAGGGTCAGGAAAATGGGATAAACAGAGGAACAAGACAAAGAGGCAAAGCTGTCTTACCTCAGCAATAAGGACAACGATGACGGAGTCCTCCTTCTCCTGCTGAGTGAGCTCTGAGATGAGGGAGTTGAGGGTGTCAGTGAGGTAGGAATGCACCTCTCGCTTCACGCTGGGGATTCCCATCACAACGGACACTGCTCAGGGCCAAGGAGAGATTTTAGAGAGGGGGTTGTGCCTGGACAAGACCCTTCGCTCTGCTCCTATGACTGCCTCATGGTTCACCTGCTCGCTGCCGTGCTCTGTCACTAGAAACCAGGAGTGATCAGCAGGTTGACTGGTTCCTGGGCTATGTAGGGTTTCCATACTCCAGGGTTCCCCAGTCTAGTACCACCCCAGTGTGCCAGGCTGGTAGGGCACCCATGGCAGTCAGACAGACTCTTTCTTTTCTCCTCTGAAGACTGATGGTATGGAAACACCTGAAAACTTTCTCCCTTCTAGGGGCGAATGGCAACCTCAAGACCACTCTTGCTCCTCTAACCCTTCCCATGGCCAGATGCACCTCAGTTTGGGAGGGATAAGTCAGGTCCTTGGCTTTGGGTTGGAGTTTGGGAGCATGGGGGGATTTGGGAGCATGGGGCAGAATCGTCTAGTAACCAAACTCCTGCTCCAAATGAGATTTGTCTTGGGTTAGAGTCTCCATATGAAGCGCCCTGCAAACCTTGCTTTCATCTGACCACTTTCCAGGCAAAGTCTAGAGCGTTCTGGAGATGGAAAGCAGCAAAACACATCTGGCAGAAGCATCAAGAACGTTTTAGTGCCAGTAGAGCACAGACAGCACTCCCTGTAGACTCGCAGACATGACATCGCTTACCCACCCCGCGTGCCACAATACCAAGGAAGCTTGCATGATGCATGCAGTCATTCCTCCAGTCCTGCTCATCTCCATACCACAGCCAGGCCCAGAGGAAAGGGGAGGGACAGCCACCAAGGTGAGGAAGAGCACCAGAAGCAGCACCAATTCCCATTTACCTCCAGTGCGCCCCTGTCCCACATGCACGGCTGGCTGCAGACTGTTCTCCTTTGACAGCAAATGTGGTAAATGATGGAAGATGGTGGGAAGGTGCAGCACATTCTTGTTGGTGATATTCCACAGTTTTAACTTGGTTTCGTCTTAAAAAGGAAAAGGGAATCAATTGCAAGGAACGGCAGGTAGGAAGAGACTGCAAGGCAAAAAGCCTTTTTAGAGCAGCCCGGCCGCCCAAGACTACTGCTGGGTTACAAAAAATCAGGCCAACCTTTAACATGCTACCACAAACCCAATTAGAGTTCAGCAGGAGCCAGGAGGGCCTCAAAGAAGTCCCAAAATATTTGGGAGGGAGGAAAGAAAATGAAGATAAAATGAAGGCCAAATTGGATCTGTCTGTAGAGATCCAATTTTCTTCAACTGAGCAACTTAAGGAAAAAAAAAGAACAAATAAATTGGTGGCAGGTGCTCAGCCAACTACCTCCTTCCTCCCCCCTCTCTTTGGATACCCATTTTCCATATGGATTCAATACAGCCATAGGAAATGGCATACATGACTTGCAAGAAAGAAAGAAAAAAAAAGCTTCTAAGCAAGCAAACTGGCAAATATCCGTGGCAGAGGCAAATCTCTGTGCTTAATGATGCATATGCACCTCTAATTAAACAGGAGTTTAAGAGTTCCCAAGTCCCCTCTGAACTCCACAATCTGCTCTCGCTGGGGGAGAGAAAAGCACGTCCTGTCCGCAGCCCTGCGCACACGTACACACACACCCCCCCACACCCACACACCCCTCACTAGCAACAGCTTCAAAACAGCCTGAGATCCTCAGCTTCTCTGCTTATTCACCAGATAAGCTGCTCCAGGTCCGGTTTATATCCCGCAGGGCCTGCTTCTCTGAGATGGCTCTCTTGATCTCCTCCAAGACCAGGTTGAGCTCCTTGGAGCGCTTCAGGCTCTCCTGCTCGGCCGCGTGCAGTCGGTCGCGGAGGGCGAGGAACTCCCGCTGGTAGATGTCCACAACGTCACCTGAGGATGGAAAGGAGGGAGAAAGGCTTTCTCCTCTGTGCTCTGAAGGGTTTCGAGTCACAAAAGCAATGCCCATCACTCACACCTCCTCTACCTCCACAATCCTTACAACATGGATTTAGGGAGCTGTGGTCCAGCACGCACCTATTAGTTGTGTTGGAGAGAGGGCAGTTGAAGTTGCAGGATTACAGTTAAAAAGCTCCTTCTATTTTTTTTACTTTAACTTGAGTTTCTGGGTCATATAGAAATATAACCTCATTCTCTGTGACCAAACCATGCAGCAAAAAATAAGTTGCATGGTAGTTTCTTCTTCACTATATACTCGGAAAAGGGGAGTCAACCCCTGGAATTAATTTTATGAGCAACATTCTTCATCTCTCTGCAGGTCCAGAAGTTTGAGCAAGGGAGACAGCGACTACTGGAATGAGCAGTGGGGAACCAGAGCCAAGTGAAAAAGAACTGAAAGCACTGCTGGTGATGGCCTGCTAAAGCCATGGTAAACCCAAGAAATATCATTATTTTTAATTGTCTTGCTCCTTGCTTTGGTTCTCTTCTGGTACACAAAGAAAAGACTTTTAAGAGCACATGTGAAAGAGTGTTGAGTGAGTTATTTGGGAGATTCTCTGGACAGCATCTCGAAAGCTTTCTCCAGATGGCATGGGGCATCTCCCAGGTGGAAAGCAAGATGCTGGCAAGTAGGACTCCAGTCTGCAGCACGATAAGGGCACGCACAGCACATCTTCCAGCTTCAGAAGACAGTCCCAAATTCTAATGTCCAAAAGGGATTTTGGGAATCTAAGCTCTCCAAAAAAGGCAGGATAAAGAATATCACACAGCAATAGCTGCTCAGATGCTTATATAAATCCAAGTGTTTTGGATACGCACCTTAAGGAAGCATCATAAATGTAATATATAAAAAATAAACCTTTGATAGGGTAATAAAGCTTTTCCTTTTGAAACAACATCTTATCATCATGCCCTTCAATAAAACTATAGAGAGCCTTCAGCCAGAACTAACTATACAATAGCTGGGAGTGGAATTGGTTAGCCACTAATGAACTTTCCCCGGCTGTTTTTTACCCCATTATTAATGAAACTGCTCATTAAAAATACACCTTTATCTGTGGTCACTCATGTGTTTTCAGTAAGGCTATAACTCTCAGGGCTACACTCAAACCAGATTTATCCTCTGAAACAGTATCCCTTAGCCCAAACACAACCAGGAGAGCTAATAACCAAAAATACTGCACTGGAACTTCCCAATACAGGGCTAAATATAAATCAGAGCCAATGAAAAAAAATACACTGACTGCACCAGAAACTTCTAATTTGGGGTCCATAAAGAAAAAGAAATTTTGAAGACCAGACACATCCCGCTCCAAAACAGAGTTTCCAAGACAACAGTGCTTCCCAGTGCAGCTCCTGTGAATGCTTTTGCCTAGGAAAAGTTCACCCCGTGGGGTCTCCTCCCTCTGAAAAACCTTCTTAAAGACTCACTGCTTCAACACAAGGGACCCTCCTCCCGAGTCAGTCTGGTTCCTATTAACCTTTCAGCATTAATTTCAAAGCCACTGGCACATGGAGAGGGAGCAGAGGAAGTTAACACCCATCTGATTACTCTGCCCATCTGACAACACCTTATTCAGAGAAAGTTGCAGGATAGACATAAACCAGACCAGTCCTTCCTTTTTCCTGTGTGGTGCCGCTCGCTCTCCACTCCCATCGAGAAAACATTTAAAAATTTGCAGAAAAACAGGTTAACACCCAGCTTTGGGAGCTGCCACAGGAATTCACAGGAGAGAGTCAGGCTTTAAATTGACTCCATGATGAGCCAGACCTTTACCTGCTGCCACCTCTCAGACATAAGAAGATAACTTTCGGCTTCCCAGTACTCTAAATTATAGGTTTTCCTGCTTGTTTCTTTTACCAGCTGCATCTGCGAACACCAGCAAGGAACAAGTCTCACTTTCTGGTTTTGCACAACACGATGGCAAAAACTGTGCTTGTGCAAGGCTGGAAGCATTTGGTTCTCGGCATTCCAGGGGGTTACTATCCTGTGGATGCTATCAAAGCCAAATCACAGCTAAAGGCTGCCATTAGATCTTGTTCTGCAATACCTGGAGCAGAGTAAAGGCAAGGCTTTGCACTTAATGGCTTTTTCCAGAGCACTGCACTTCGTTTGTGTCAGATTTAGAAGGGAAATGTCACTGATTATTCAGTCGCTAATGACCTGCCCGCTGAAGCCAAGAGCTGTACTTTTCATTAGACTGCAACGGTGATGTGCAGTCAACCATTTGCTGCTTTGCTAGCTAATGGTTGGAAGTGAAATTCTATTTGTTTCCAGTATTCTTGTCCTACGATGTCTTCGTAGGCTTTCCATTCTTCAATTAAAATTTCATGAAATTTAAAAGCTGATCGATCGTGGCCGGTTCCGGTGACAGCTTGAACAGTCTGAGACAAAGCCCAAGACGGGTGTACAGTTTCCCATGAATTTCCAGCAATGCCATTTTGCACTCGTTGGTCTGCAGTGACACGTGGATGCAGATCTGCCGTCCTCACAGACAGCCTCAGCTGCTCGGCCAAGGGAGGGCTCTGAAAAGCCACGAAGGGCAGCAGCGGATAAGGAGGGGGGGTGGAAACTGGCTCCCATCTCTACGAGTAAGGTTGGACACAGAAGTGATTTGCTGCTAACAAATCACTTGTGAACAAATTTTTCAGCTAGCGAAATTTCAGCACAGACCCTTTACATACCTTTCAAAGAGCAGCACACCCTATCTACATATTTATTGTCTTCCCTCCCAGTACAAGACAGTAGAGCCCTTAAAATATTCCCAGAATCAGGCATTGCAGGACAAAAACTCCCAGCTATAACTCTATTAAAAAAAAAAAAGACTCAGCTTACGTTTTCTTGAGAGAAAACACATTGCTTCGGGCTTAAAATGTACCGGTTTAATAAAGGAGGAAAGTCAGGGTAAGGTGATGGTTTGCAGGACAGATGTGGGAGACCAAAAACCTCTCAAAGAGGGACTTGCAGTATTTGCAGCACATATTGTGCGTACCCAGCATCCTGCAAATAACACATTTCACACCTTGCTGTGTCTCAATGGTCTTTCACAAGCCATCTTTAGTAAGGGGCTGGCTGTAAGGCTCCAAGTGTGCATTGAGCAGCTCTCTGCAGGGCAGAGGAAGCAACGCTGGGCACAGCTGAGCGCTGGCTGCCATCTGTCCATCCCGGAGCTCGCTGGAGCAGATCTGGGATCTGGGGGGCTGTGTCCCTGGGGGCGGGAGCAGCCTGCGGCAGAGTGACAGCGGCTGTAGAAGTGCCTGGCTGAGCATCACTCCCCGATCAACAATTGCCTCCTCTGCTCCCTTCTCTCGCCCTGCCTGCAGCTGCCAAGCTTCATATTCGTAGCTGGGGGCCTCCAGCTGAGAACCCTGAGCTGGGTTTGCTGAGCAACAACGCGAACTGCTGGTGAGGCAGCAGGCAGGGATGGCTTGAACGGGCTCCCTTCCCAGCAGTGCACAGTGGATGGGAACAGGCTGCAGGGGCTCATGGGCTGCTCCCCAAGAGTCTTATGTGAGCTCTGCAGAGCTGATCTCCTGCAGCCTTCCCAGTGCTTTTTGTCTATCCAAGCCAGCATCTGTTTAATTAAATGTATTTCTCTGTAATAGAGAATTCTGTGGCTTCGTTCTTTAAGTGGCTAATAAGTTCAAACCAT
Organism: Dromococcyx pavoninus; assembly: GCA_033558185.1. Taxonomy (NCBI): domain Eukaryota; kingdom Metazoa; phylum Chordata; class Aves; order Cuculiformes; family Neomorphidae; genus Dromococcyx; species Dromococcyx pavoninus. The sequence continues at coordinate 471,663 of JAUMJL010000599.1, read as the reverse complement.
GTTTGCAAGCAAGAGGTGAGGGCTGGGACATCTGTGTCCATTCTGCTTCTCCATTTTCAGTTTTTGAGTGAAAGTAAAATACTTAATCTGATCCTAAACCGGCAGATGGACACAAAATCAGTCCAGTGCTGATAAAACCCCCACCTTGAAATCTCACATGGTCATCCATATGTATATCTACATATATAGTCAGGAACATTATAATTCTGTATTCTGCACTAGTCTTCCAAAAAACACACTCCAACATCCCAGCCTGCCGTGCATTTTAAACACGACCATATTGCAAGACCAATTACTTCTAGTTTTCCTCTCTACAGATAACCTCTCCCAGCAGAATGGACCCATGGCCAAAGCCAAAGGTTTCTCACCAATTCAATCTCTTCAAAAGCAAATGTAGCCTTTGCTAGTTGGATTTGCTTCTCATTAGGAAGACTTTCACAAAACTTTAAAAACAACCCCAAACCTCTAAGCCATTTATCTTAATAAACCCAGGCTTCAAGAGCACAACTGCACCTTTTGACCTGTCTGCTGCAAGACTTCCCAGGAGCAAAACAGCCAAAACGAAGTGTAGTCCCCAGTTCACAACACAAATGGAGTTGGAGCAGAAAATTAAACTGCTAATGGAAAACTCCTCTACAATGACTATATTCCTTCATTTCATTTAAAGCACGCTTTTAATTAGTAACTGTTCCCTCTCTAGGACTTGCAAGGGTCTGGGGGACTCCAGAGCACACAAACAAACCCTCCCTGTGCTACAGCATCTATGGTATCAAAAAGTGCAACTGATGAGGCATGGAGAACGAAGCTGGCGAGTCATCCCGTCCCAGCTCACCACCACCACCATCCCCATCCCAGCCTGGCGCCTGCGCTGCCCACGCCTGGCCACATCCCCAACCATTCACAGGAGCTCTGGGAGTTAGAAAATGATTAGGGAGGGGTTTTTTTTCCACATTTCGATGTTTAATGATTTATATAATGCCGGCACGGCTGCACGCATTACCCTCTAGATTGCCTTGATAGAATTGCAACATTCATTAGGTACTTTGCTAACAGAATTTCACCAGACTGTTAAAATGGATATAAGGAGATACTGTGCCTTATCAGTGAATTAAATTCAGCTCCTGACACGTGGAAAAGGTTAGTCCTGCTTCTCAAGGAAATCCGATGGCTAGTGTAGCACTCAGATGTTACACACTTTGCACGGAGCTAGACAGGGACTGCCAGCAACTCCACAACAAACATTTTTGACCATTAAAAGGAATACACTGGCCTTTGGTTGTTTGGCTGTAGAAGGATGAGATCAGCTTTAGAGACTCATCGTAAACAAAACCCTGAAGCAAACCCAAAAAGCCACAGGCTCTGCTGGGGTACAACGGAGCTACAGGTAAGTTGCGACAAAATGTTGTCTTAAGTAGCAGAAAGGAAAAGAGAGGATAGCTCAGCATCCAAAATATCCTCCCAAAAGACACTACCATTGCTAGGCAGGATGAAGATTCAGCAAGTCTTTTACCTCAAAGCTAAAAAAACTCTAACCATGCTCCTGTAAAATGAACAAGATGAGAGATACATGGTCACACCTTCCATGAGCCAGTGGACCATTGCTCCCGGTCGGAGCTTCATCTTCTAAAACCATAAATATTTCAGCAGTTTAGGATATATGTAGCCATGGAGAACGTGGTTTGCCTTAAGGAACAGATCACCAAGACATGCAGAACAACAAATCAAACACAGTCAAGGCCAGATTTCAGGAGTTGATGTTATCTGGCAGGCTGGACCTCCCAAAAGGCTCCAGCAGTTGCAGCTACCCTGCTGAGGGCTGATTCATCCCCATAGAGAGAAGGAGCATTTCAGCAGTGCCATCACGACACAAACACGGATGCTTTATTCAGTAAATATTATGCAACATTTACAGCTGCACTGTGTCCTGAACCACCTGGACACTAAGTTAAAACAGACATTTTCTAGTTACTGCTATAAAAACACACCTCGAGTTTCTTTACAGTAAGTTTTTTTTATTATTTTTCAAGAAACAAAATTTAAAGAAAAAGGTTTTAAAAGAAAAAAGCTCTTAAGGAAGTTATTCAATTTTATTTACTATATTATGTTACAATTTGTTAATACCAAGACAGAAAGTCACATGGAAAGTGGAGTTTTTAGTAGCACTAGATAGCTCATTATTATTGGGAAAATAGCTGTATGTATGGAGAGCAGCAGTCAGGGACCAGGGAAAGAAGGAGGTGGAATGAGGGTTTCCCAGCTCAAAGCGAAGGGGCTGCGTTCCATGCTGCTGACACGGGCACTGCCAGTGCAAGCCCCAGAGTCATCATAATCACAGAATCATAAAATGGTTTGGGCTGAAAGGGACCTTAACGGTCACCCAGTTCCAAACCCCCTGCCACAGACAGGGACATCTTTCACTGGATCAGAGTGCTCAAAGCCCCATCCAAGCTGGCTTTGAACATCTCCAAGGAGAGGGCATAATGGCCACGGCCGGTCAAAGCAGCCACCAAAGATAGCAACTATGGTTTAGCTCCTTACATTCATCCTCTGCCCTTTACTTACACTTTGTTTCAGTTCAGCCACTACCTATGGCTTGTGCTGTCCTGAATTGAGGCCAATAATGTATTTTGACTCCCCACCACCCCAGCACACACCTCGGTGCCATCGCTACACCCCAACTTACAGCCTGTGTTGAAGTGCCATCCTGAGCGGACACAGCGCTGTTCTGCAGCACCAGCGTTCAAGGCATGTTACAAAACGTGGTACCCAACCTCCATACCCAGCACAAGGCACAGGTTACCCAGGTGGGTGATGGCAGCAGGAGTGACCCTTCACAGCCAGCGCCCACCCAGCCGCTCCACCCAGCACCGCGGAGGCTCTTGCACTGCCCCTCAGTCGGCTGTTGGGCTTGAGTATCCCACTACACCACAGTTGCCCTGAACTAACACATCAGCCAAAGCAAGAGGCTTATTAAAAGCAGCCTGTCTCAAAAAATGATCCTCAAACAGAGAAAGTGCTTCCACTGGCTGCAATCTGTTATGTGCGTGTGTTTTTAGTGTAGCTATATAATAAGAGTCTGTGGTATATTTAACAGCATTTCAACCTTCAACAGCTCCAGGTAATGAGATAGAAATGCAATGCATCTCTCCACTGACAGTCTCTACCCAGGGAACATGAGTACCTGTAAGTCACCATTTTTTCTTTTTGTAGCACTACGTTTTGATCATATTCTGTTGCACTTCTCCTCGATGGAGTTTAATGTTGCCTCAGCAAATACGTCCTCAGAAGGAGAGAGGAAAATACATATCCCCTGTGCCTTATTATTCCAAAGCAGGAGCAACTGTTTGTATTTGAGATTCAGTTCAGACAGCATTCACACAGATCCTTCCAAAAATAAGCTTTCTTTTTTGTTGTTGCTTTTAAAGTTCTGTGTAGTAAGTTTTCAGGCATGGGGATGAGTAATTTCCCATTATGGGTATGGTGAACCACAACACAGATGGTGACCATTATAATCCCTCTTCCAAAGAGGAAAGCAAGTTGCAGGGGTGCCTGTGCCCACATCCAAAAAGTTCTCCAGAGAGCTGCAGAAGGGATGCAGGCTCCAAAGCAAGGATGTAAAAAGTCAGAAATCAGGAAAGCAAACAGTGATGCCCATCACCCGTGGCTAAAATGTCTCCATCAGGACAGAGGAGGCAGCAGAAGTAGTCCCACCGCTCTTGCAGACCTGCAGAGCAGGTTTGGGATCTCTTTCTGCAGCCCAGCTCCCTGAGTGAATCACACTGAACAACACAAAGAGCTCCCAGATCATTGCAAATACCCTGGGTTTTGCCATGCTGCAAACAAAAGCATGAGGAAATCCCCAGCAGGTATAAAATACCAACAGTTTCTGCAAAAGGAACCAGTCCTTCTCATCTTTCCTGGGGTTTTATCAACCTGTTCAAAAGATTTAACGAGACAAAGAAATCAGAGGGCAATTCATTTTGCTGCAAAACAGCAATGGAAGGGAAGAGGGTAAATCCTGCCATTGATCTAAAGAGAAAGAAGATTGAATAAAATAGCATATTTTCATCACAGCAAAAGGTTATCTATCTCAAGAGGAAGCCATATGGATTAGTATTAAACCCACTGTCTAATAGATTTAGTGAGGATCTGGAGAAGGAGATGAATTTGTGAAGTAGCCAAATGCAGAGCTGACACAGAGATAGGTTCATCAAAGCCTGAGAAGAAGAAAATGACCAGGAGAAAAGACAACAAAATGGCAAATTAGCATCAAAGCTGATAGATGCAAATTAATTAGGAGGGGAATCAAGATATTCTTCACATGGTTCTAAATTAAGAATATTAACTAGGAAGGAGGCCAGGCCATCAAAGTGCCTGCTCTGTAGGCAGCAGCAATACAGGAAAAAAGAAGGGATGGAGAGGGAGGCAAACAAGATGTTAGTCTGCTTAGTGAACGGGATGGGTAATAATAGTCTGAAGATTATAACATATTATAATGATGCTGCCTAATCCCAGAATAGTTTTCACCTCATCTGAAAAAGAGTATTATTACAGACTTAAAAGGGGCTTTAGAAGAGGGTGATGAGAATGATCAAAGGCCTAAAAAAAAAACCTGCTCTGCAAGGAAAGAGAAAAATATATGAGATTATTCATCTTAGGATGGGCATAATAATAAGGCTTGTGATGAAAAGCATATAAAATAGTGATATAATGAAAATATATCACAGACTTCCATTCCTCTTGTCTCAAAATACAGGAGTAAGTAACCATTCAACTCAAATATTAATTTGAAAACTGATAAATGTGTCGCACAGAGAAAGTTATATTATTTCTCTGAATTCACTGCTATGGAAAAACACTGAAACAAAGAATTTAAACAACATTGAAGAGCTGGGTTGTGCTGCAAGCACAGAGGCACCATGAGATGGGGATGGGACCAAGGTAGGGAAAATTTTTGCCCTGCTAGTGGTCCCTGGCGTTGTCCAAGTTGACAGTCCCTTTTTTCCCTGTTTCTTGGGAGAAAGACCACAAATTTGTGTCTCTTCTCACGACTTAATTAGGAATATTGCAGCTTTCGTCTTCAAAGAGAAGCTAATTCATTAGCAATCTAATTATTTACCTGTGTAGTACGAATAGAGCTTTCAAAGCATTTTTCTCTCAAATGGAAAGTGAAGGCTTTGTTCTTGGTGGGTTTTTAATACTCTTTATTTGATTGGGGAATAAAAACATGCTGAAAGTGAACAAAATAAAACATTACAGAAATTATGGGTCATTAAACCTCAAAATAATTGCAGTTCAACGGGATTTTTAAGGGAGGATGTCACACTGGCAAATCTGGGTGAGGGGTAGAAAGAAAAGGTAGAAAATGGCTGGGAATTTACAGTTCTGGTTGGTCCTGACAAGGAAAACTGTGCATGGTTCAAAAAGAGATGCATTTGCCTAATGCACCGTCCTTCCATGACAGGGGCAGAGAAAATGCTCTTGGATGCACCTAAGGGCAGCGGGAAGAGATGCACAGAGGAAACTGTGTTGCTGTCCTGAATTGAAAATGCACTTGCAGGAACGAGCAGCAGCCTCATCCACGTATTGTCAAGGTCCAGGCACACAGCTCTTGGTGCTGGCCATGCCATGGGCTGTTTTATTGGTCACTTGTGGCCACCAGCTTCATGATGGGCTGCAAACCATTACATGTAGCATAAAGCCAAATTGGATATCCTTCCCTTTCGCCCTGTTCTCACAGTGAGTACTGAAGCAAGTGAGTAAAAGCTCTTGAACTGAAACAACCCTGAAGAAAGAGCTGATGTCTGGAGGATGCAGGACAACATCCCCATAGGTGCTGGTAAGGCCCAACTCTGGAGCTTTAAAGAAGCAGAAAACCCTGAAGCAGAGCAAATGCCTCACAGTCTAATAGGAACCCCTTTTTATTTTACAACCTAATTATGGCAATAACGAAGCAGACACCTTGAGCACCAAAGCCAAAAGCACTCACACATCCCTCCCTGCGCTGTAGAGCTACCAGCTTGCAAGTCCACCCAAAAGGAACCCCTCCAAGAAGGGAAGCTGATCTTTGCAAAGGTCACCATGTCAATCATCATGCCCTTTCTCTAGCAGCAGCTGTCGCTAATTGCCCGTGAAGGAGTTGAAATGAAATTCTTGTTAATCCTCCTCCAAACATTACTAAAATCCAACATCATCATCATCGTCCCCCCACAAATGACCATGAGCCACCGGCACTTTGCAGCTGATGGACGAGCTCAGCCCATCTCCGGAGAGATGCGGCAGTGGCCGGTGGAAAAAGCAGCTCTAATTTGCAAATTGAAGGAGAGCTTATTGATCAGCAGCAATATCTGCCGGGACGTTGTACTTCCCCACCTCCTTGTACGATCGACCACCGCACTCATCATTCCACTGAAGTTACCACCAGGCCAAAATCCTGGAACGGGGAATTTGTTTAATCAATAACATATGAAGCTTTTGGCGCAGCTGAGCATATGAAAGAATTTTACAACAGCAAAATAAAGTAGTGCTGTGTTATAAATCAGAGAACACATATGGAAAATGTAGAGATGTACTAAGATATCAAGGAAATCACAGAAGTTCTGGCTCGAGTCCCTGGCTCTGCTGATGTTAATGGCCGAGAACTTCAATGCAAGTCAGGTTTGACTTCTTTTTCCAAAAGAGTAACTCATTTGCAATGCATGCGACTGTATTAAGAGTGAAAGTGTATTTACAGCGTTCCCTTTGCTCCACCATCTATGTAAATTGTACATCTTGTCTACTTACAGATCCGCAGCAGCAAACAGATTACAATTTCCCTACTGTACCAGTGCCCGATCAGATGCACGACTGCACTGGTGAGTAGAAGCAGATTTTTAAATCACCACATACTGATCATGCGATGAGCTGATCTGAATTGCATTGTGGTTTAGTAGTCTTAAATAATTTGAAGAATGCTTAAAAATAAAACGCATACAGAACCTTTTAAAAATTACTCAGCATTAAAATTTGAAATATTTATCCCCCAGGGTGCAGGCTTGTAACATGAGCACTTAATGGGGTACATTTTCTTCTCTCCAGAGAAAAACAAGACATTGCCATTAAATAGCACAATTAGACCAACTATAAGCGTTGATGCTATCTGAGGGCTCTTGTTTCATTTTATATGCTAGGATAATTGCTGGGAAGAAAAACATACGGCTAAAAGAGCAGGAAGAGCCGCTTCTCCCTTTTCTCATTCAGCAGCCAAGAAAACATGAGAAAGAGTTTTCAAATAAAGCTGACATCCCCTCCCACAGAACTACACTAGGCTGCTTTAGAGTGGAAAACTTCTTTCTGCCCTTGCAGAAAACTGAAGTATAAATACGGAGCTCCCGACTTGCCAGCAACAGCAAATTACGGTACTTTTAAATTTTCCCTATTTGAAAACACAAGACTAACTCGGAGTTAGGAGGCCGTGGTTCCACATCTGACAGCAGTTCAGCTGTGGAGCTGCCTGCCAGCCCCGTGCCAGCAGCAGCAGCAGCAGAAGTGTTATTCCAGCAGACCGGCTCTGCTGCGAGGCAACACAGATGCTGGCGATGGCACAGCACAAGGTGGGGGTTGCAGGACATTTCAAGGGTAGAAAATAAACAGCTGGGGGAGGAGGAGGATGCTGACTACGCGGGTGCCCTACTGCTAAAGACCTTTGGTTGCTTATTAAATGAGGCCTGAAAGCTTCTCAACAAGCTGCTACTCTGTACGTTAAGTGGCATCTCTCACTCCCCATGCCAGGCTCTGGGCAGAGCGTCAAGAGTGGCTTTCGGTGATGTCAAGTCAGGTGAAATGGGCAGGGTGCTCCCTGCACTGTGCCTCCTTCGATGTCACCAATGTCATGCAAGCACATGGTCCGCTATATCCATGGGCTGATCCAGCTGGAAAATTAAGCATCCTTGTTATGGCCTTAGTTTTTGGCCAGATCATCCTGCTGACCAAGCCAGTGGTGCAAAGGAAGCACACGGGAACTACGATGCCCTTTGGGACAACAGCCCAGATGGAGAGTAGTTTAAATGGCTTCTGAAAACACATCCTTAGATGTTTTGCTTTCTTGCAATGTCAGGTTTACCTAATGCCCTCAAGACAATGCACTGAGACTTCCTTCATGCTGCTTACCACCTCCAAAAATAGGAATGCTTCCCATAGACCAGGACCGCAAGACCATGGTATTCATGCTTAATTTCACATTTATTCCTAAAGCGCTGCTTAGTCCTGGCAGAGGACACTTCACACTCCCTGTGAGCAGATGCACCATTCGTGCCTCTTATTTCCTTTGAACAAGTCTATTTAAATGCAATTGGGTTTTCAGTGTTTCACACACCGTTACCATCACTGGTGGTAGATGTAAGGCAATGCTAATTGCTAAGTGGACTGCTGTGGCTCAGTTTTCCACACTTTCCACCCAGAGGGAGGCTATGTTACAGAAACAGTCAGTTTAGCAAGCTGAGGTGCTGCAAGGAGAATGCAAGATGGACAGGCTGCCTGCATGGGGAACAGTCCCCATCATGTGTAACAGGAACCCACAAGTTACATCCAACAATGTCAGAGTCTCCAGAGAGAACAGTTGCATCTCACACAGCCCAGCAAGCACCAGCACAGCTGTGTTCCCTCACAGCAGTGTGTGCAGGATGACGTGGAGTTGGGCTGTCCAGAGAGCAAAGCGCTGCAGCATCCCGCTGCTCCTCGGGATGAAATCAATCCATTGGTCAGTTTTATACCAGGAGAGGAGGATTTGCTGAGATGCTCAAACCAAAAGCTCGGACATTTTTAAGCTTCGGGAGGTGTGAGGGGAAGACAAGAGAGCACAAAGAGCTCTCGAGGGACTATGGTTGCTTGGCAAATCTGCAAGAGGGAGGGGGGCTTTACACAAGATGCACTCTGAGCATGGCCGAGCAGAGCCACAGCTTGTACTGAGGGAGTTAAACTGCACAAAATCACAGCAAATTACACCAGTGGGAGTCACAGAGTGCAGGGCCTGACCCCACTCCTGCAGTTCAGCTGTCCCAGGGGTGCCAGGAGGTCAAAACCCAGGGAAAATCCCACCGCCATGGAGTGAGGCACAGAACAGCACGAGGAAAACCAGCAGCATGACTCACTCCAACGCAAATTGCCCTTAAAACTTGCAGCATGAGTATTCACAGCTCAATTTGAGTCCCTTTTCCCTCTGTACAAAGAGGTTTTATTGTTGGACTGCAGTGCCTGGGGAGGCTGTTTCTGTACTCGGGTGCTTTAGGTACCCCCAATGCATCCTAACACTGCTTTGGAAATGGTCTCTCACTGGCCACCTGGGCCGCTCAGCATCTCTTCTAGCGCTAAAAGCTGTTATTTGAGCACAGAAGGAAACATTTAGCAACTACTTCATCCTTTGGATTGCTTTTATGAGATGTCCATAAAGCAAATCACCCTGGGTGAGCCCTCTGTTAATAACTTACCCTCATACCCAGCTTCCCCAAGCTTCCCATGCATAGATCAGCTTCGTTACCCAGGATCATCACTGTGCGTTGCTGCGAAAAACCTAATCCAATTTTCTTCTTCTTTAGGGATAAAAGATCAAGAGAGAACAGTCTGTCAAATACAATAGCAATGTGGATGAAGTGGAGGCAGAGCTCCACCACCATCTCCAGCAAACCCATGTCTGAACAGGAGCAATGCTAATGGGTGAGCTCCATCTGTATTATGGACTGGGATGGGTGGTTCACAAATACAGTCTTCTTGGGGGAACACAATATTTAGTTTTATGACTATGGAAAAAAGCAAGCGGTATAAACTATAAGATCATGACTCTGTATACAGGTATTTATGACTATGAAGACTCCCACAGCCAGGTCCAAAGCCTAGTCACAGCAGGGACGTTCTGACAGGCTTATAAATCAGGACAGTGGAAGAAATATACTAAGCTTTCCATAACAAACCAGAGCAAGCCCTGCTAGTGCAAAGATACCGAAGGGATCCTTGCTGCTGTCAGTGTGGGTTGAGTGTTTATGAGCCCTATGCTTGCACAGACTGCAGCAGCCCCAAGCAGAGCCACCTGACGCTCCGTACCACCTCCCTGTCTTTGTGGGGTTTGCCTGAGTGCATATCCTTGGGCACAGCCCAAAAGTGGCCAAATCACTTCAAAAGTCAAAGTGGGGTCAGGATGCCACAGAGCACTGCTACAGCATCACTGTGCCCCATCAAAACGCACCCCCTGCCAAACCACCTCCGACATCCCCGCACCTCTGGCACCTCTCATTGGCAACCCAGCCAGTGCACGCTGACTGTAGCTAATTCCCTGTATATGTTTTCCCAAGGACAAGCCCAGCAGCTCTGTATGTGTGTGGCATATCAGATTTCAGGGGGTGGCATTTCTACACCACTTCCCCAGCACAGATTTGGAAGGTGCTGGGCAGACAGCCACGCGAGCATCCAGGAATGGGCAGGACACGAGTGCTAAACCACAGCCTTGCACACCTGCAAAGACAAATAAATTCTTTACCTTAACATCAGACAGCAGACTATAAAATGAAGCTGTAAGAGCATATCACCGCACATGAGGGGAAATTCATTCTGCTCCTAATGGCCATAACTTCCCTACGGAGAGTAATGGATATCAACAGGATAACAGACATCCAAGAGTGCTAAAACGTGCACTGGTTTTTTTTTTCCTAAGCTTGTGCTGGGCACACTACTTGAAATACAGAATTGTTGAGTTCTTCTTTCTCCCCAACTCTCAAGCTGACGTAAAATGCTCATGTTCTACTTGTAAATGTGATTAACCATTAGCATAAATTACCAGGGTTATAATGAATTCTCAGAAAAAAACTTGATCGTTCCTTCGGAGCTGTGTTCCAGCTACACACCAACTTACACGGCAGTTTAAATAAAAAGCTACACCTACAATGGGTTCCAGATAAGAAGTCAGACTAAATGATGCTGGAAATCCTTTCCACCTTGGAAATATATAAACAAATGTGCTGTTTATGATCAGTGTACTACGGGGACTGGCTGATCCTCCAGAGCTGGAGGAAGAGCCAGACAATCTCCAAAGGCGAAGGGAGAGGAGAAAAGCCAGTTAAGTTTCCCAGCCAGGACGACAGTTTATGGATAGGAGCATTTTCTCACTTTGACTTCTTCAGCATGAAGACCGTACACACACGTCTTGTTGTTCAAAGGACATCTTGTGCATATGAGCAAATCTGTCCAAATCGTTTTGGCTCCGGCCGCGGTAGTATGTCTAGTACACTACTTCCAGATGTGCTCTGTATCCCAGTCAGTCCGGCTGCTGTCACAAGCCAAGAGAGTTATATAAGCTGCAAAGCTTAATTGGATTATTTAGCCCAAATCGTTGGCTGAGAGGCAGGGGGGCTGGGAAACCGGTCGGGCAGCCTGGAGAGGACCTGCAACGCCACTGGCTTGGGGGGGGTAAAGGGATGGAGCATGAGCCAGCAAATAAATTAAAGAGTTCATAAAGCAAGGTGGTCCTCCCCATCTCCCTCGAATGTTTTCTTACACCTCCCATCCATTTTACAGAGGGTGTGCTAGCTGGCATTTTCTTAGAGGTATGTTTTCCTATTTTAACCACAATTTAAAAAGAATGCTACAAGCATTTAGAAGACACGAGCATTTCCCCTCCACAATAACAAGCATTTCCTGACTGTGCAGCTCCCCAACACATCCAGCAACTCAGTTTCCCACAATAATATTTTTTCCCAAACTTTGGCTGTTGCGGTGCCTTATTTTCCATTTAAGGGCATAATCCTGCTTGTGGGATAACCCATCCCCGTGGATCTTCACGGCTGTAATTTTTAGGACAAAGTCCTAAAAAAGAAAAGTGTTGCAGCTGCTCTTGGGAAGAAACCAGGAAAGGGAAAAGAGAGAAAATGAAGAGTTTCCAAACGCTGCAGCTGTCAAAGTGTGCCAGGACAATTTTGTTCCTTTTATTTTTAATAAAACTGGGTAGTCAAGGCTGAAGTTAACACAAGGATAGAAACTAACGCTAAACTTTGAACAGGTTCCCTACTCCATCGCTTTAAACAAGGGTGTGTGGACACTTGAGAGCTATTAAACCACTGCCATGAGGCCCTGGATGGGCTTTGCATGGCTTTACTACAAATAATAATAACAAAAAACAGCCTGGCATCCTTCTCTGCCACTGCTGACAACGTTCCCACCACTCTCCACCAGGCAAAGTGCCACGGATAAATTCAACAGATTAAAACAACCAGAATGGTACGAGAGGCAGGGACATGCTCAGTTCTGCTGGAATCTGCTACGCAAACTCTGCAAATCACATGCAGTGCTCGGAGACAGAAGATTCCTCTCACCCGCCCCAGCTCCGATCCCCAAAGCATTAGACACAGAACAAACCCTAAACAAAATCTGGGGCTTCGAAGCTCCACTGTCTGCATGGTGCTGCAATTCATTCTGAATATTCTGGTGAACGAGGAGCTTCAATTACCACGCTGTACAGAGCAATAGCAAACAGCAGTTGTGACCAAAAAGCTATTTACAGAAGGGCTCTCAGTGATGATCCCATGATTACTAGTTACGGAAATTTTTCAAAAAAAGGAATACAAAGAGAGATTTCCACAGGGCACAGTGAGCCGTTCAATTTGTGCTGTGCTTGGACTCTGTAAATCAAAATCCAAGCGATGTTTACAGCACTCTAGTTGTTCTTTAAACTTTATTTTTCTTTACTGTGTGCATTTTATGCTCTCAGTGAGCTGCAACGTAAAGCCTTTTGTGTGACTGATGGAAAGCAGAGCATCAGCACAGCCTGACAGGGCAAGCCAGCCTCACACCACCCCCCCCCCGCCGTTATCTGCATTAAGAGCTTCAACAAATTTGTGTAATACCCAGCATTATAGAAATGGATTTCCAACCAGAAGAGCAGTTGGCAGGATTAAACAAGTAGAAAAGCACATGCACATAAAAAATAAGGAGGTCTGCACACGAGCTAATGGAGCAAGCAGAAAATAACCGGGCACGCTCCCCGGGCTCGGGGACTGCTTCCTTTATGACAGACAGTAATGTCTCGTTACGGGAGAAACAAATACAATAAAGACGAATATTCCACCTCCCCCGGCTACATTTTAAGTGTTAAGCCAGTACAAATTCTCTGGTTATATTTCACAAAAAGAGCTACTCAGAAAAACCCTGCTGGCAGCCCAGCAAAGCAAATTTCATTTGAAAGATAAATCCTGTATTCTTCATAGGCAGATGTGAAAATATATCAGGCTTTATCATAACAGCCCCTTCCAGGAGCAAAAGAAGCCGCAGAGTAAATTTACAACAAAAAAGTTGTTTCTTTTGCCCTTCTTCCTCTATATTGCTTAACTCAATACAGAGAAAATTACTAGCAAACCAGCAGTTACTGCATCTTATAAATAGATGCTACACACCTCCTCAGCACCACAGTGCCCAGCAAAGTCAATACGGAATCAACCCTGCTCTTGGGATCACCAGTAAAACACTTGGATGGTGAAACTACACAGATGCTGCAATTACTGTCATCACAAAATGACCATTCAGTTCCACTTCTCCACCGAGGCAAGACCGTACCAACCCTCCACTAACAAACGCCGCCTTGTCGGGCGGCTGGGCACGAAGGCGCCTGACACCAGCCAGCGGATGTCAGGGGAGGGCTGCTGGCAATTTAAGGATCTGCTTAATGCTGAGCTGGACCAGGTCACTGTAGCATCACTATTTCTAGCTGACAAAAGGGCAAGTTCAATCTACCTCCACAGTTTTGTGAAAACTCCTATAAACTGACACGTGAAATGGTCTTGAAGCTGCTCCTCAGTGCAGGACTATAAATCTGGATCACAGTCTTCCCTCCTGCAGCAAGAACATTGCACTGAAGAGCTATTACCCATCTCTTTCCCAGATGGGGCAAGGAGCAAAGGAAGAAGCATTTTTAATCAATTACATCTCAGCTTGGTCTGAACTAGCTGATTCCTGCAAAGAATCCCTCTTGGTCACTCTCCTAAACAAAATGAAACTCCCTATGTATGCAGAAGGTTGATGCTTAAACAAACCCTGTGACTCTAGTCAGTTCTGCATCTGCAATCTTCATCTACCTGCATAGCTGGGGAGGGGATGGATTTGGGGAGGGGACAAATTCGGGGAGGTGACAGCAGTGACAGGAGCCAGAATTGTCCCAGGCAGTAGCAGCACTGCCTGCATAAGTGAGCTGAGGGTGGCTCTCAGTTTGGTGCCTCTTGCAATCTCAACACGACCTTTCTGAACTCTAAATACTTTTAAATAGGAATAAATCATTAATTATTATTAATAATTTTAGCTTTAAAAAGAAAGCATAAAGCAGCCAATTACTTTTACCCCACTATAACTAGGGAAAAAATATATATATATTTCTAAACGAAACCTTTGCAAAGATTTCCTGCTGCCTAAACCAAGGCAGGAATCAGCTCAGTGACGATCTGAGGTGCCACGGAGCTGTGCAAAGGTGGCAGCTCCTCATATTTGTAGCTTTGGCCAAATCCTGACTGCAAAGCCTAGAACTCCTGCTGGCCCAGAGTCCCTTCGATTCGAGCACTGGAAGCAAACCTGCACTAAGAAGCAGCTGTTTCTACGGGCCATAGCTCGAAGGAAAGCTTAGGCTTTGGGGTTCCCTTATTTTTTGAAGTTGTTTTATAGTATATTTATTCCATCTATTATCTCCCCTTGTCTTGCATCTCCATTTTGAATTATTTATCATCAGGTATCATATTCATTTGCATACGTTATGAGGTGCAAACCAAATGATTAGTCATTACATATGAGACTTGCCCAAACCATCTGTGCCAGGCTCTGCAGCAGTTTTGTTTTGTTTTTTCTCTCTAATACTTGGAGGAAAGAAAAATCCAAGGGGAGAACTGGATTTGCTGCAAACACAGAGTAAAACAGTCCACATGCTTGCTGATAGCAAAGGCTTATTACTCTGTTATAGCTGTGCTCTGCAAGGAACGCACAGACTATCATCTTCGACTTAATTTAACCGGTGGTACAAATTACAAGCAGTATTATTTCAAAGACCTTTATTTATTGATCAGAAACAAAGTCCTTATCCTCTTCCTGCTCCCTTCTTGAGTCGTGCTGATTGCACACAATAGAGAGCTATCACTTAAAGAGCCAATTAAGTCAACTTCTGAAAGGTAATTGAATAGCTGAAATTCTTATTGCAATATTGTACTGCATTATCTTGATTGCAATGAGGAAAAAACAAAGTAGTCAGAGCAACAAAAATTACGGAATGAGGCATTAGCCACAGGCAGGAATACCAAAATGAATGGAGCCCTTACCAAACAAAAACCCTTGCTAGAGGCGTGAGAATGAAAAACCAGTCTTGGTCATGTTTATTCACTGCACTTGGCAGAACTTCACGAGGGACTGGCTGAGCTGTTGACCGGGTGCAGAGAACGGTGGTGGTCATGACCGCCCCACCACATCCCTCCTTGGGGCAGAGCCCGACATCTTGGCATCTCATACTCAGCCAAAAGCTTTGATTAAAGCATTTATTGTGGCTGGGCTTTATGAAGATAACACCCTCTGTATTCATCCCTGCCTGATGGAGAAGTTCATACTATTCTCTGGCAGAAGCACCAACAGACCTGGCTACCTTCCAAAGAATCTGGAAGATTTTAGATCACTTCTGGGATTTCCATACCATGGCCCAATTTGGCTAAAGCTAGATTAAGAGTTTGAAACCTGTTGGGAAGAAAGACATAGCTTCAGTTCCTTAGAAAAAACAAGCTTAAAAAAATGGGGGAAGGGGAAGCAATTATAAGCCTGCCAATACTACAGAAGTTATATAAAATTACTAATTTAAATGCAGTAAAAAACCCACATCACAGACTGAGAGCAGAATCTTCAGAAATTTGAAGACACTGGCTGTACGTGGTCAAAATTCACCATCAGTTTCCAAGGAACCACTCAAAGTTGCAGCACTCAGGCTATAAAGCATTTACACATGCACATAAAAAGGAAGCTTTTTTCCAAAGTAGGAAAAGAGGCGCCACAACACATAAACATCTCCCTCTTTCTTCTGCATCAACAGCAGACTCTGGTCTGACCTATCAACCCCTGTCCTGCTGCCCCTTCGTCTGCCAGGGTTTCCACAGCACCAGAATCAATCAACCCAACCCAACCTCTGAGCAAATTAATGGCCAACTGCTGCCCTCCTGGAGCTGCTTTGACACCATCTGGCTCCCCATATTTTGTTTAGCACTGGAGTCTTGCTGAAGAACATACAGCTGAGCAGGGCGAGATGCTGTGGCACGGATGCTCTCTCTGTCTGTCCTCCCAGCAGCTACCACAGTGCTCGATGTTCCTGCTCTGAGCCTTGCAGACTTTCTAGCCCGGTTCAAGCACAGACCTCCTGGAGCAACCCAGTAAATGCCACTCCTCCCCTAGCAAATGTTCCAGCAGAGAAATGCAAACCCATCCTTCTGCAGACATGGCTTATTGCATTTGAGGGGCTGCAGGAGGGATGGTCAGAGGGAGGTTTCAACTTTGCAGGTTGAGAGTCCCCTCCTGTGTGTTAATTTCCCACCTGTGAAATGGGTGAATGACACCCAGTCAGCTTCGTAGAGGGCTTTCCTTTTCATCAATCCACTACCACATCTAGGACTCTGGTGCCACCACCCTCACCCTGCTGCTCTGAGGTCTCGAGAGCTGTCAGTCTGAAACAAAATGTCCATTAATCCATTGGGAATTTGGCAGTATCACATAAATAACCTCCGAAATGTGGTACCAACATTTGCCACGATGCACCAGAAATACGACATAATCAGCTACCACCAAGTCCTGCTCAAACTTCTGCCTTACCCATTCTCATCAGTCGCTCCTCAGTTTATTTTGCAATCTCTGCAATTCCCTCTGAAAGACAGGACACAATTTAAAGAACTTGAACAATTTTTTCAAACCTTAATGGTCTTTACCCAAAAGAAGCCAGAAGGAAGCCTAGACACTCAAACACATCGTGAGAGTCCTGGTCCTCAGACAGTGCTCCACAAAATGGGAGCTTTAGTTTTTTCCTTAATTCAGCAGACTGAAAGCTCATCAAATACAGCAAAGCACCAGCTGCTCCCTGCTTGGTCTATACTTGAGACTTGTTCTATCTTTTCAAAAGCTCTTTTCAGTCACATAATCAAAAAAATCTGCAAAAAATCTTTAAAAATTGTTTGTATTTTCCCCGAGAGCTTACGTCAAGTCATTGGACAGAGGAGCCAAGAGGCGAACAAATATTTCACAGAGCAGCCGTTGCACATCAATATTGTTCCCTGATACAGATGCACCGTGAATACAATTACATCCTCACATCAAATACTTGCACACCCCAGAAACACTGTTTGTATAAGACAAATAAATAAACAAACAAATGTAAGCTTGAAATAAGGAACTATCCGACATTCCAGCAAGCTGCTTCACCTTATACTCGTTATTTCCTGAGACACGTTGTGCTGTTCATATTCCAATAACACATTCCTGTAACTGCACAGGTACAAGGGAAGCGTACAAATCATGTCTTGCAAAACAACTGCTGGCAAAGAGCAGGATTTGTGTATTCATTGCTCTCCGCTGAACAGTTACATACATTTTAATTCCGACCTCAAACACAATTTGGACCACAGCAGATGTTTCCTATAGCGCAGGCTTCCTTTGGATGAGAGTTAATTCAGTTTGAACATGGTAGCAATGAAGAAAGGGATTTAAACAAATATTTTCTGCTTCCTCTCTAAGCTTGATAGGACAGAGGTAAAAATGAGGGAGGACTAAATTGAACAGCTAAACCTGCCTCTGCCAGCCTCAGCTCTGAATTCAGACCAGCCCCGTAAACCTGCGCTTCCTTACCACCAAAAACTCCTCACTCTGTGACACCAGCCAGCGTCAAAAAGAAATTACATTATCTTAATGAGGTTCTGCCGGATGCACGTTGATGTAACCGAGTGCAGAATATGCCTCTTGTTTTAGGCTGCTTAAATTTCACCATAAAAAGGGGGCATGCTCCTCTGCAAAACTCTCCTTCCTCTCCCCTTGTTATCCTCAGCAGCTTCCTCCTGTTACTCTACATTAACAAGCAGATCATTATTTCACCAGCTGTGGTCAAAACCTTCCATAAGATAAGATCCAATTGCAATTTTACATGCACATGGTTGCCCACACTGAGGAGCCCTGAAATGCTTCTTACGAGTTGTATGCGCTGGGATTGTCTCTTCACCTATCAGCGGAACGGGCTTGGGAAGCGACAGCTGCTTAAATAGCACACACACAGCAGAGTAGTTTAAGAGGAAAAGAAATACTCTAAATAATTGAAATCACAGCAAGAAATGTAGGCAGAGCAGAGAGAAAGAGGGCAACTCAGAGGAAGCTGGCAGCAGGAGAAGAGATAAGGACCTCTCCTGAAAGCCAAACTAAACAAGAGCGCACCTGTGTGCTACACCACATACCCACAGACAAAAGGAGTTCTTGACCTTTTCCGCACTGTTTGACAATTTGAATTTTACCCAACTATGAGCCCCCTCTTATCAACATCTTCCCCTTTCCTCCTCCCCAGTGAATCTGATGCTAATGACACCCACACACGTCCCTGGCACTGCAGCAATCTTGGTCACCAAATGATGCTGATGAGTAGATGTGGAATTTAAATGGCCAGTTCCACCATGCTGACTGCCTCATCCACACGGATCCACTTCTCCTAGCCCAGCCTTCCATGGTGAAGCTGTGTGGAAGGCTTTCCTGTGCACGCAACGTGTTCAGGGAACACTAGAGGATCCTGCTCTTGGCTAGGGCTTCCAGGCACCACAGGGTCACCATCAGGAGTGGCTGCAGAAACAACCAACTTCGGTTTGATGGCTTTAAGAATTATTAACCAGAGCTCTGGATGAACAGATGAGTGTTTGAAGCTTCAATCCCAGCAGTAAAACACCTCCTTCCATGACCACAGCTGCTATGAGGGGTATAGATCCTCGTTTTGTCCGACCTTTAACTATTACAGCAATACTTCTTGACCTGCATTTTAGAAGTTATGAACAGACAACACCACTCAGGCTAAGCAATCTGCCACTGTCTTGACAGATTTCCAAAGAGACATGAAATACCTGCCTTTCTTAAGAGACTTGCAGGATGCAGACACAGTGAGCTCTGCAGAAAAAAAAGCACTGTTTCTCTCTGTGTACAGCTTAACCAAGGAGGAGATGGCAGGAGACAGTTTATTATGCTCTGTGGAGGTAACACTTGGAGCAACAGCTCCAGGTACCACTTCATCACAGCACAAGGCTGAGGAAAGGAGACTTCAACTCAGCTAACCAGACACCTTTAATGAGGAGCAAGTAATGAGATTTCTTAGCAAGCAGTTCATTGAAAGGGCGTGCAGTGATACCAAGAACCAGGTAAAAATCCCCATTAAGCTTTCTGTGGAAGTCAAGAGCACACAGGAGGGCTGGTATTCTCAAAGACAAGATGGATTTCTTGCCTTACACAGCAATCTGTTGACTTCCAGGGGTCAACTGCCAAACCTCAGCAGACTCCTCTTGCAGTTTTAGGGTAAATGCCTGCATCAGGTACCACTGTTAAATTCAGTGCTCCTAGAGGCACAGGGCTAGTAACTGTGCCCAGGAGGTGAATAAACCTTGGTACAGACTCTTCTGTGTGAGCAATTCAGTTTAAGAGCTGCTGTTAGAGAAGCATGTCACCACGATGAAAGGTGACCACATTTCTCAAATGTTATTAGTTTCCTTAAGAGTCTTCTGGAGGCAGCAAAGATCCCACATACTCTCTTCTCTACACACGGCTCTGCTAGCGAAGTGCCTTACTGAGGTGTGCCTAATAGCACATCAGACCCTCTTGCAGCCTACCTGCCCCAAATCCATGCCTGGTATGGCAAGGTTGAGTTTCACGTGCCTTCAAGGACACTCTCCAGTTGGGACAGGCAAGTCACAGCTCATGGCTGTGTGAACAGCAAATCTCACGGCAAGGGCAACTTTCAGCCCGGAGCAAAAATAGACAAACCAACTCCTTGGATTTCAATGCAAGATTGGCCCTTGTAACCTCCCTGTGCCACATGAAGGAGACTGGAAACCCAAATTCATCTCAAACAGGACAACATTTCCTGTCTGACTTCTCATTAAAAGCAAGGAAGCCCTTCTGTACTTCCGAAAGACATCTGAACCTTAATTGCACTGCTATGCCAGCAAGAAAAGATGGGAACCTTGTGATTTGAGAGGATCTGCCACTGAGAAACTATATTTGGGCACTCTTGACACGGTGAATGATGAAGTCCTTCCCCGACAAGACAGCCATACACAGCATCTGTCCTCCAGTGTGCAAATGGATGCTGACTGCCCATCCTCCTCCTCCAGCTGGAGGACAGCTCATGGGCAGCTGTCTCAGCAGAAGTCCCCAGACCTGGCTCCCACGCACAGCCTGGCTCAGTGAAGGATGCTGCAGCTGGTTCAGGAATGCCTCAATTTGCTAAGTGTGAGGCTGGAGAGAAGAAACTCTGACAGCTAGCAAACGCAGCTGCCTGCAGCTGATGGGGGATAATGAGGAATGAGCCTCTTCTCAGAAGTGTATTTCTGTCACCCACACCTCCGAAAGCAGATTTCCCTTGGCTGTGAGGTTGTTGAGAACAGAGATCTCGTAACACAGATCTTTCAATGCTGTTAACTGATCTGACCCCATTAAAATGTCACGGTTGCTGTCAATACAAAACTGTTCCTTTCTCTCCCTGCCATCCTCCACTTCATCCATGGGGCATCCATTAGGTTCAAACACAAAGGCAGCAAAGAGCCTACAACAAGAGCCTCATTAACTGACTGTACAACTGGATTTGTTTTGGAGCACAGTGCCATCCCCCGCACTGCAAGGCAGAGTTTTTGCTGGGGGAGAAGAATGGAGCAAATTAAAAAATATCTTGCATACCTCAATACTGCAAACAGCTCTTCTGCCAGGCTTAAAACAGCAGCATTACCAGCTATAAAAGGGAGAAAAACCCCAGGAAGTCTCCCAAAAGAGCAGACCAAATGAAAAAAGGAAAGGATAAAGAGATTTCAAACCTGCTCTGGAAAGAATGTGTGTCACAGCTTTAACCTGCTGCACAGAGAGGGGAAAATGGACACATGAGAGCAAAGACCAGAAATCAGCTTTATTAGGACCAACCAGGTCGATAAAAGACAGATGATCGCGAAGCGATGATGGCTGTTTTGCAATCAGCCAACTTCTGGAAATGTCTAGTCAGCTTTAGCATTTCATACGCATTTCATACACAAGAAGTTAGTGTCCACCCAGGAGCACTCTCCTGAAAGGACAGGATTTAATGCAGCCAAGATAATTATCTAGATCCCCCTTTATCCCATTAGTGGTTTTCATTCGCGTTCTGGAACACCATAAGCGGATTGTTCAAGAATTATTTGCCATCCGCTGTTTCAATCCCAATTGGAATTATCTTTATACTTCAGAATGAAGAAAAGAGATTACATCCCTGCCAGGGCCTGCTGCAATGCCCTCTTTTCTGAGGGTCCTTTTACCATTTTTGCTCTGCAAGGCAATGAAAAGAATAAGAAAACAATTGTCAGAGACATGATTTTGCCCTCTCCTCCTCTTCCTTCCCCATGCATGTGCTCAGCAGGAGGAGGATACGCTCTTCCACCACATCCCCTGCAGGAGACACCACTGCACCTGCACAGAGATGAACCCCAACCACACTTAGTCATCAAATTACCCAGACCAGGATCCAAAAATGCTCCCAGCTTTCTTTTATGCCACGATCCACTAATAAAAGAACAAAGACGAAACTGTTAAAACCAATTAAACAAATCACTTGAGGCAAGAGGAAGAAGTGGGATTCACTGCACTGGAGATCCCAGGGGCGCATGCGAGACGTCACGTTTCGTGCTCTCCAGTAACACATGTCACTACACAAGCTCCTATGGAGATGAAGCCAACATCATTCAAACAGCCAACACAACCCTTTGCTTCAAGGCCTAAAACAACAAGAAGACAAAATTCTCCTCTCAGACACTCCAACCGCCTGCCAGCTCTTGTATTAATGGAAGAATTACATCTCCTTCCAGGTATGGCGAGGACACAGCTTGTCTCCCCATGGGCATCCACGAGTCTGCCCAGCAATGACAGAAGATGCCTGGACAACACAAAACCTCTCCCTCCTGCTTACAGAAACATAGGGAGGGAGGTATTCAGACCTGACATGAATAGGAATGCAAGTGTTTTTTTTAAAAAGCATGCTTTACGGCTGTGTAATGAGATCCGTAGGAGAATTATCTTTATAAACAAGTTATTAAAAGGGGGAGGAGGGACACAATAATAGCAGGTGCCAATTACTCAGCTCCCAGCAGAGGCTTTCCAATTTCTCACCTTCCCCCAAAGCAAGATGCATCGCTGTATGGCAGCACATTTACTTGTGAGTGTAACACCCTTTCGGAGTATTGCTTCTCTCCCACAGAGCAGAGCTGCTGTGCCACCACTGGAAATGGGCAACCCATCTCCCCACCAGCCCTGCACCGGAGTTGAGACCAATACGGCATGAAATTAGTTGGGAAAGAGTGAAACGGCAGAAAGTAAATAACATTATCTTTTTCTTTGACTCCAGAATCTGGCCACTCCTTCTGCCAATAGGAATGGTAAATTTGTGAGTTAACTGCAACCACCAGGTTTGCATCTCTCCAAATATCTGCTTAGTTTCAGGAACAAAACACCAGTAACGATTTTGTTATTTTAAGACAGTGGCATAGTTTCAGACATTAAATGTCTACATTGCAACTGGAGCCGTCGGAGAGATCCCATCCTCTGAGGCAAGCGCACCAAGGTAATGATTAATATTACAAAAGTAATCTGAGCCTTTAAAATCATTATTTCCAAAATCAGCTAATAATTACCAAGGCCTTCAGCAATCAATACCCAAGATAAATAGACAATTAAATTGCAAAAGAAGCAGAAGAAAGTAGTTAATTTGCCAAAGCCCAGCCAAATACACTTTCTCATGGTAACCGAATACTTCCAGTAAACAGATATTTTAGCTCACTGGAGAGGCACTTTCAGAAAGTAATAAATTAATCTAATAAAATAGACAGACAGGGTGGAACCAGACATTAGCGAAACACAAACTGATCTATATGGAGCCAACCCACAACCCATGTCCTTATTATGCTCATCCACCACTCTGGGTACTTACCTCCCCCACCCAGGTCAGCTCTTTAGCTCAGGGAAAATAACACATCTCACACAGCTTCACTGGCACAATGAAGCAAAGAATTTCAGCCATCAAATGAAGAAGTTTGTGCTCAGCTAGAATTTGCATATCCAGACTTTCTTCTAAATACCTCTTGAAGTCAGCAAATTAATCTGGGTTTATGCACGATTTTTGCTTTACCTTCAATTTAGCTCAAGCTCCATCCACGAGGTGCAGGATGAGCTCTCGCAGCCTGGCACTGCCAGCCAGCTACACGGGACCTTGTGTGAGCATCCTTTTGGCACGTTCCCACCCTGGAACCAGGGGGGTTTGACCTGGGGGCTGTGCCCTGCCTCGCCATCACCCCTGACACCCAGTGCAGGACCAACACCACCCTCTCCTCAGGTAGCCCAACCTTTACAACAGGTTTAAACTGGAAGGGGGAAGATTTAGATTACACATTAGGAAGAAATTCTTCACCATAAGGGTGGTGAGACACTGGCACAGGTTGCCCAGGGAGGCCGTGGATGCCCCCTTCCTGGAGGTGTTCAAGGACAAGTTGGATAGGGCTTTGAGCAGCCTGGTCCAGTGGGAGGTGTCCGTGCCTGTGTCAGGGAGTTGGAACTGGATGGACTTTAAAGTCCCTTCCAAATCAAACCATTCTATGATTCTACAAAAAATGGTATCTTGGAGCTAACAAAGACACACCATTAGGCAGCATCCTGCAAAGTTCCTCAAACTGGACAAGACTGGAACGGGAGAGACGTGCAGGAAGACGTCCATCCTGATAATTTTCTGCAACATCAAAAGATGAAGGAAGAAAGGAAACCAAGGGAAACGGAAGACAAAGAGAAAAGATATCAAAACCAGCTCTGAAGATAGCGCAGGAGAGATGGCACAAAAAGGAATAGTTAAAACACAAGAGGCAAGATCAAATAAAAGCAAAAGATCACAGTCTGGGCACAGAGAGGAAGGAGGGAAGACCACCAGACTGCTTTTGCCAGCATCAATTGAATAAGTCACTTGACAGGTAATTGTCAGTGGCAGGGGTTGAGTCAGTGTCCAACACCACCCTGGCCCATCCACGCACCAGGCAACCCACGTGGTCAAATACTCTTCTTGCTGTTCACATGCAGCATGGGGACACTGCACAGCAGCTCTGCTCCCCTGAGCACCTGTCTTTTGGGGAGGAGTACAGTAATTTAGTCCTTACTCAGAAAACTCCTGCTTCTTCTGTATGATGTTCTTGGTACCAGCAGGGTTAGTGTTGCTGAGATTTCACTAAAACAGGCTACACAAACACGCAGGACTATTACACGTATCTGAAATAGCTCATTTCTCAGCATTGGAAGTGTTTCTTTGATTATTTACAAGGGCTTCTGAAGGCTACACAACTTTTTGGTACCACAGGCCTCCTATCCAAGCTATGAAATTCCTCAGAGGAGTGGCAATACGTAGAGGATTCATTGCAGTGCACATACAAAAGGGTCTCCAGGTTAAATCTTATTTCCAGAAGGCTCTTGCCATCACAGGGAGGAAGAAAAACCTATGTGCTCTCAGGCAGTCTTGAAAATGTGATCAGGATGGTCTAAAAACTCTGAGGAATAGGTGTGGACAAGGTAAATGGACACTGCAATGCAACAAAACTCATAATGAAAATAAAAGACAGGTGGAGATTAATTTTTGCACAGAAGCTTACTTAAAGCCTAACAATTTACATTTAAATGCTACTGCTGTCCACTTTAATATAAGCAGAAATTAAAACATCTGGCACAAACACTTCAAAACAAGGATTAACCTTTAGGTAAGTATTTATCCTGTAAATAGCACAAGAGAGCAGGAATCTAAACATCAGGGGAGTCACTCCAAGGCAGAGCCAGGCAGGAGGGAAGATGGAGCTACGGAGCTTTCTCTGTGCATCAGGGACGTGTCCATGCTAATGCACAGACCCTGGAGACTTAAATGTGACTTGATACCAGGACAAAAACAGAGAGAGAAGCAGCCAGTACAATTAACACAGAAAGAGATGATTTAAACTAGAAATCTGCCCCTCCCAGACTTTCTTGCCTTGCAAGAGAAACCTGATGTGAGCTCAAAAACAAACCCAAGGTGGTCATTGCTGAATAAAAAGCCCCTTACACTTCATTTCCAATTAGAAAGGCAGAAAAAATGCATTTCCCTCTGTCAAAGAAAACAATCCTCTCCCCCAGTCAGGAAATTGTTAAGCAGATGCTTAATCAGCACTCCCCAAAAAGCCTCTTCTCCTACTGTTAACCTGCCAGCCCCGCTGAAGCCCATTGTTTACTTTAATAGTTTCCATAACCCTTTAACTTGACCGGTGACTTCTGCCGCCGTGGCAGCCCTCTCCACCCACCGAGCCCCACTGACCTCTTGGGCTGCGTCCCGTGAAAAACAGAACGTCAAAATTACACCAATGATATGGAAAAAATCTTTGCCTCCAAATACTTTCAGGCAGATGGGTCAGCCCCACCTCTGCAAAGGCTCCCTTCAACACAGCCTCAAGTAGGCTTCAACCCTGAATTCCTCCGCACTTTTTCCCACCAGAAAACCAGTGGGGACGCGTCCCATCCCACCTCATGCTGGAAACACTGAGCATACCCCAACAGAACATTTTCTTCTGTGTCCTCACTCCTACATTTCTCATCTTTCTGCATCCACGCTGCAGTCTCCCAACCAACATGTTCCCACTGGGCAAGCAGCGGGTGGCTGTGGATGCCCATTCCGAGATAGGTTTCCCAGGGCAGATATTTGTTCATGTTTCTTTACTCCACAAACCGATATATCAGATTTTTCAGACTGATTTGGGTTTTGTGAACAGAAAGCTGTGGATAATTCAAGGCCACCTGCAGCAGCCTGCTAGCAGCCTTGCCCAATCTATTGCTAAAGCAGTTTCTCCACTACTTAGCAGGCTTCAAAGCTTTCTGGAGATGACTGGCAGCTTCACTTAAACTAGCCAGCCATAGTGGTGTTTTACATTAAACACTAAGTGAATAATCAATGAACATTCAGGATATAAGCACAAATCAATAATTTGTTTTAGATGAATCAAAGGGAATCAGAAATTAGAAAGGGTTTTGTTCTGTAACAACTGAAGTAAACCAAGAGAAGCACCTGATGTAATTGGGTGGGAGTGTGGTAACCTGCTCTGCCTGCTCCTACACAGTGACACAGTCCCTGCTGTCACAGAAGCGCAGCTGTGGCCTCCAAACCCCTGTGACAAGAGATGTCACTGTCCCCAGACAGCAGATGGGAACTGAGGCATGAAACCAGTCAACTGACTTTCCCAAGACTGGGAGGGATAAGGCATGGCAGGGACCCCAACCCAAGACTCCACTTCCAGTAACTTCAATTTTATCACACAACTGAAGCTTTTATCATGGGTGCTGCAATGGGACATGGATGAGCACACACGCAGTACAAGTCAAGAGCCCAGCTGGAAGATCTAATAAAACCAGCCAAGAAATAGAAACAGAAATACAGGTGACTCCAGACAATGAACAATTTACTTTAATAAATGCATATCAATAGATTGCATGCTGTCCCTCGCTCTTGGGATGAAGTTGGTCAAATCATATGTGGAATAATTTTGAAAAATGCTGCTGCATTCCAGCAATCAACTCCAGACACTGGTTTTGCTGCCCGTGTTTTTCCTCCTGGCAAATGCTTCCAAGGGTTGCAGTGAAATGACCCCAGCTCAGACCAGGGCTTTCACTGGCACACATCCGGCTGCAGTCTGTGCCCAAGACCCTAGAGAAACTACAAAAGCCTGAAGTCAAGCTGGTGTAGGTAACAAATGAAAAACCAGCGGGAGCCCCCACATGCTGCAAGACAGGACTCATATGTAGCAGTATCACAAGCTTTGACTCTGCTGCTTCTGGAGCCAATTAGCATTCACGGTTTTTATGCATTATATAAGAAGACTTTGTAAACACCTTCAGAGGAACATCCCTGCGGGACAAAGTCTGCTTCCCACAAAGGACACCCCGAGCAGGCAGAGCTTCCCGCCACGCACGGCACTGAACAAGCAATATTTCATTTCAGAGATGCTGCCCGAGCCTGTCCCGCCACAACGGGCACCAGAGCAACATCCACGCTGCTGCTGGTGCCCTGCCATCACCAAGCCCCCAGCATCCCGCTCCTCACCACATCAACAAGTCAAGGAAGCGACCCCATGCTCAGATCTGCACTGAGATACCCACCCAGGATCTGAGCAGCGAGTCTTTCAAGGAGCTGTGCACATATTTTCTGAAGGGCTTTCACAAAGTCCATGGGAATAACAGTTCCTACAGGATGAGCATCCAAAATATCCCACAATCAAAACTGATCTTTAGAGTGTGAAATGCAAAAAGCAGCTCCATTTCACACGCAAATCTACAAGTATGGAAGTGCCTTAAGTTGTGGTTTTACACTTGAAACCTGGAGCTGGCTAGAACTGAGTAGCTATAAATCGTCAAAATTTGAGGGAGGGGAAACCCAGTGGGGGAAACCTTCCCAGGTGAGTGTGGGTACAGAGCCCACCCCAAGCTATGCAGCCGTACCTTGCAGGCGCAATCCCAACCTCAAAACGCAGCGTGTCCAAGGGGCAGCACGTCAGGAGTCTCCTAAAAGGTTCACACAAGGTTTAGAGTTTCCTATTTAATAAAAAAACAAAACCCCAAACAATTAAAACCCAAATATCCTGCAGCATTTATAGATCAAGGGTAGGCCACAACAGACAAAGAGAAGGGGTGGAAGGACAGTAGATGGCTGGTTGGTCAGTCAAAATGAGAACAAACATTATGGATCAGAACTGAACAGTTTTCATCACTGGAAAGAAAAAAATCACAACAATTTAATTGCAGGTAGGTTAAATTGTTCACCTTTGTGCCATCTGCAACTGTTACCTGTCTAAAGCCACGACAGCTTCTCGGTTCTACTGAGCCCTCAGCCAAACACCCCCTGAAATCCCCGTGCTGGGCATCCCAGCACCTGAGCCTGCCCACGCCTTCCCTTGTGACTGCAGGTCACCCTCCACTGTTAGACCCTGCAGGTCCATCTGACAATAGCACGCTACAGAAGAGCTTTTTCCAAGGCAGCTGTTGGTTTTTGAAAGTTAAACCATGCTTAAACCTAAAATCAGCAAAAAGAGAATATTAATCTTCGGCCAAGACACCCACCACCATGACGCACAGCACGTGGTCCACCTCAATCACCCTGTGACGATGGACATCAGCTGTCTGGGTGACTGGTGTGCTATTTGAGATTGCCCTTTTCTCTCTGCTCCAGCAGACTATTTCAAATCTCACTTATAATTGGAAAGAGGCAGCATCTGTTTTTGCAGACCACGAGGTCAAAATTTTACTAATAACCACAGCAGGGCAAAACACCATTAGTGGGTAAACAAATCGTGCATCGGTCACAGAAAAGCAGCTCTAGAGCTGTTTTGACCTGGTTTATTTTCTTCTGACTAATTGTTTTGTCCTCCCAACGCAGAGTAGGAAGACGAGTAGGCTCTGTGATGAAAGACATGTTTTAATATAATTTTATTCCCCACTGCAGGCAATGGGAATACCTTGCCAGCCTTCCCCAGAATGAAATGACATGTGCAGCTCAGGATCACCAGGAGCTGTCCCAGCCACTCATGGGAGAAGGCTGATGTTACAGAGGACTGGCAAATGCAAAGCCCATCTTTGAAAAATAAGGGGATGGGGATAAGGAGGATCCAGGAAATTACAGAATAATCACCTTAACTTCAGTTGAATTACTTAGAAGATGACAAGGACTTAAGTAAGAGCTAACCTCTGTTTATGAAGAGCAAATCACATCAAATCTATCATATGTCTTTCTGCTACAGGGTAACAGGATGTGTAGGAAGGGGAGAAGAAACAAAGATACTGGAGATACCTCTGACAAAGTGTATTCTCTGTGTCACAGGGATGCGGGGACTGGACTGAGCCACTGCTGGGAAGACCACTGGTCACTGCTGTTTGAGCACAGACTGGGAGGACCTTACTAAAGCAGGTTCCAGGAGAACCCATCCAAGATCTGATACAGCTCAGTGTTTTCATCCATGACTCAGCTAATGGCACAGAAAACAAACCGATTGCCTTTGAAGGCTACACCAAGCTGAGAGGGACTGCAAGCACACAGGAGGACAAGAACGGAATTCAAAACAATCCTGACACTTTAGAAGAAGCAGTCTGGAAAAAATAAGGACGCCGTTCAACAAGGACAAGCATGAGGTAATGTGATTGGTAAGAATAAATAACCAGACAAATAGAAAATGAGGAATGAAAAGCAGGAAAAGTTCTGGAAAAAAATGAAGGGTCAATGGGATAAAAAAAAAAAGAAACACAAGTCATCTGTGACAACAGTAGAAAGCAAATACACTGGGATGTTTGAACAGGATGATCATATGTAAAAGACCTGAAGTAATCCTTTATTTTTCAGAGCAAAAGTTATGCAGTAACTTCAGACCTATGTCACAGGTTTAGCATCGCAGTCCATGAAGGGTGATGGTCCAGAAGAGAGGAACAAGAACAACTGCAGACCAAGAATGCATGACCTAAAATGAATGATCAAACAAACCAGCATGGTTTAAACTATATCAGCAGGGACTAGGGGCAGCAACTTCCACAAGTCTAACAAACTCCTGCAAAGAAAGAAGGAAGGAACTTTTCTGCCTGTGCCCAATAAAGGGGAAAAGAAGAACAATCCTGAAACCAAACCAAAAGAAAAGACATTTCTGTTTGGATCACAATAAAATCGAACAGCAGGGCTGCTAAACGTCAAACATTGTCTGGGGAGCTTAGGGAACGTCTGTCATTGGAGGTTTTTAAGAATGCGTAGATAAATATCTGCCAGGAAGAGGTTGCTTATAACTGATCCTGCGTAGGGGCAGGAGATGGATTGAATGACCTCTGAAGGTCTTCTCCAGCTCGGTATTGAAAAACAGACTGATACATAAATGACCATAATAGCCGGAAACCTGCTGTGCTGACAGAGCCTGACCCGCGTTGTCCGTGAGCACTGTTTGCAGGCGACAATCTGTTGCTATCACAGGAAAATGCTTATCTCGGGGAGCATCCTACCAAGCAGGACAGGGACAGTGGTACCCAAGGTTATTATTTTGGCACTTGAATGAGCAATGGGGAAAAGCTACTTGTTGAAAAACAAAAGTGAGCCCAAAGGACGATACAGACCAGACAGTACAGATTGGCCACCCTGCTTCAGAAACCAGGAGTGCCTGCTCGGAGCCCTCGCAGCACTGCACGCTGGTTTCTCTTCATTTATGGGAGGGAGCATCAAGCAAAGCGACCGCTCAGGGGTAACCACAATAAAGCAACTCTCAGAGCTCTCCTCAGCCCCTGCACAATTTACTGCGGTCTTGCATTTCTGGCTGGGAGCGCATACAACACCACCTGGTTGTGCAAACGTTTTATCCAGTTAAAAAACTCACCAGCAGAAGGACCAAACGGCAGCAGCCCTGCCCTTACAGACACTTGTCACCCAAACCTCTGCAGGGAGGCCACTGTGGTGGGATTCAAACCACGTTAGCAGCATGAGAGGAGAGCCCTTCAGCAGCTGCCCACAGCTGCCAGGAGATGATGGCACATCACGGGTGCTCTGCTCTGCTGCCAGAGAAGCAGCTGGGCTGGATGGGCATCTACACGGGCTCGTGTCATCCTGCCCATTGGAGCCAAAAACTTCCCCCAGTGCTGCCCCAGCCTTGATGCCAGTCTTTATCACACAGAAGCAATTGTGCATGGTGTGCTCTGGGACTACAAAGCCATCAAATCATGCTTTATGCTCAGTGAAACCTGCTTCTCACCTGTAGTGGGGAGAGATGCTTATATGAGTGGGAAGAGAGGGTAAAAGGTTGGACCTCTTGCCATAATGACCTCTAAAATTGCAGGAGCTGGAAGATCTGAGTGACTTAGCACGGTTGCAGACCTATACTTGAGACTGACAGATAATTCAGAAGTAACAACCAGAGTTGTCCCCCAGGCCAGGATAAATCCCTTGCGTTGCTGTAGCAAGCGACAGGATGGGGAAATCCAACTATTATACTGTCAGGGAAAACCAGCAGCGAGCATCACTGTCATACCTGTGCAGGATTCCCTGCAGGACAGGGCCCTGCATCCCTGTTTTGCAGCTGCCTCCTGGGTGCAAACCAAGCACTGGTATTTGGGTGCTAAAGCCAGCAGCCCTCGCCCCAGAGTAAGGGGGCTCAGCACTGAGACCAGAGCCTTGTGCAGCATGGAGAGGGCAAGGCTGCTCCGAGCACTCCTCACTCCCAGTCTGCCCCAAGACTCCCCAACCCAGGGTTTCCCCCTGTTGCTGAAACCCCCACCTCCTCACCAAGAGAACTGTAGAATCGTTTGGTTGGAAAAGACCTTTGAGATCACTGAGTACAACCGTACGTGTACACTAATAAACTACCCCTGAGCTCCTCATCTACCCATCTTGTTAAACATCTCCAGGGACAGGAACTCAGCCACCTCCCCGGGCAGCCTCTGCCAGAGCCTGAGAACCCTTTTGGTGAAGACATTTTCCTGATGTCCAGTCTGAACCTGGTGCAACTTGAGGCCATTTCCTCTCGTCCTATCACTTGTTACTTGGGAGAAGAGACCAACGCTCAGCTCACTACAACCTCCTTCCAGGCAGTTGTAGACAGTGATGAGGTCTCCCCTCACCCTCCTCTTCTCCAGGCTAAACAGCCCCAGTTCCCTCAGTCACCTCTCATAACCCCTGTTCTCCAGCCCCTTCACCAGCTCCGTTCCCTTCTCTGGACGCCCGCGCGGTTCCCATCACCCACCGAGCGCTTCGCCACAGCCGCGGGGGTGCAAAGCAGCATCCCTAGAGCGAGCCCCAGCGCACTCGACCAGGGTAGCGACCCCTAGCCCCCGGTGCCCCCCCCCCGAGCTCCCCAGGAGCAGCGGGGACCGCAGCCAGGGCACGGTCCCACCCGCCCCGGGCTCCCACGGGTCACGGTCCCGTTGGGGCCGCGCCCGCATCCCCGAGGCTCCAGCCGGCTCCTGCCGGTCCGGTCCCCCCAGACCTCCCGCCGCGGCTGCCGGAGCCCCGCCCCGGGCTCCCCGTTACCTTTGTGCCCGCCGAAGGCGCCGTACCAGGAGAGCGAGAGCAGAGCGCACAAGCAGCCGAGCAGCAGCGTGAGCGCCGTGCCGCTGCGGAGCCTCATCGCCTCCTCGCGGGCGGGGGCGGCCGCATGGCCCGGGCGCGGCCCCGGCGGCCCCGGCGAGCGCGGAGCGGAGCGGAGCGGGGCGCGATGCCCGCCCGCCCCTCGCAGCGCCCGCGCCGGGCCGGGGGCGGGGCGAGGCTGGAGGGGGCGGGGCCAGAGGCGGGGTGTGGCCGGGGGCGCGCAGCCCGCCCCCAAGCAGCGCCCGCCCCGGGCCGGGCTCGAGCGGCGGGGACGGACGGGGGCGCGGCCAGAGGGAAGCGGGGACGGGGGCGTGGCCGGGGACGAGGCATGGCCGGGGCCCGCGGGCGAGGCGGAGGCGAAGGCGGGGCTAGAGGTTAGGCGGGACTTGGGGCGGGGCGCGCATGCTTCCCGCCCCACACAGCGCCCGAGCCACGCCGGGCCGGGCGGGGCAAGGGGGCGGAGCGGAGTCGGAGTGAGGGTGGGGCCGGGGCGGGGCGGAGTCGGGAGCGAGGGTGGAGCCAGGGGCGGGGCGGCCGCGGGCGGAGGTCGCCCCCGTGCGGGGACAGCGGGAACAACGTGGGATCGCGGGGGGGAGTGAGAGTGTGTGCGCGCGTGCGTGTGCATTTGTATGCGTGTGATCGCGTGAGTACGGGTGTGCACACACGGGGGTGTGTGTGCCTGTGTGTGTGCATGGGTCTAGGTGCGTGTGTGTGCGTGTGTGTGTCAATGTGTGACTGTGCGTGCTTGTGTGTGCGTGTGGGAATGTGTGCGCACGTGTGCATGCGATTATGTGCTCCTGCATGTGGGTGTGTGCGCATGTGCCTTTGTTTGTGTGTGCATGTGTGCGTGTGTCCGTGTGTGTACACACACATGTGTGTGTCTGTCCATATATGTGTCCATGTACGTGTGTCCATACATGTATGTACATGCGTACATGTGTGCACAGGTGTGCGTGTGCACTTTGATGGGTTACATGTATAGATGTACATACCTATGTACTTGGCTTTTTCACATAGATGTGCACATGTGTATCCATAGAGAGATCCATAAACAGCTGTGGGTGCCTCTGTGTGTGTGTGTGTGCATGTGCACGTCTGGGCCCATACGTGTATTTGTGTGTGTGTGCAAGCAACTGTACCTGCAGGGGGAGGTCACACACCTCTGGGTGTGGGGGGTACCTAGACCGACGTGTTTGTGTCCCACAGCTCCCAGCACCCAGGGATGCACAAGTGCCAATGGAGGGGTTGTGCCCGCAGCCCTTCCATGCAGGGGTGTCCCTGCACACGGGGGTCTTAGACAGGAACGCAGGATGGGATCGGGGCAGCAGCCTCTGCAGCTGCGCTGTGCGTGTTTGCTGCTCTTTCCACAGGAGCCTCTCATCTTGGTTAAGGAAACGGCATCTGATGTTTACTGAGCGAAAATCGATGCCAGATGAATATCACAAATAGGAGCTGCCGCCCAGAAGGGCATCATCACTCTTTCAAAGGAACTGACATCCAAGGCTTACAGCCTCGGCTTGCTGGAGTGATGGACAGAGAAATCAGATGTAAAATTACTGTGCTTATGCGTCCTGTTAAGACCAGGAAGAGGGTTCAAAATGCCAGGTTTAACCCCTGCTTGCCTGAACCTGCTTCTGCAGCTCTCTGTGGGGTGAACAGGAGGCGACAGCTCGTGCATCCCGTATGCCAGTACGTAATTCCTCTGGCTATAAAGTTGTCATCTTTCATTCCCTCTGGAGCTCTTTTCCTGAGCAAATATTTCTCAGACATGTAAATATTGTAGGACTGGCTTCCAGCGATCCCAGGCTGCTGTTTCAAATGTTTGGATCCTTTAGAGAGTGATGTGCAGTGAAGCTCACACCTGTGCCAGAGGCAGGAGTAGCGATGCAGGTGCTCAGTGATGCAGATGCTCAGTGATGCAGGTGCTCATCAATGCTCAGTCGCAGCCTCAGAGCTGGCCCAGGCAGTGGACAGGGATGCGCTGGGAGTCAGCCAGCCTCCATGGGCACATCTCCTCTGGGCAGCACTCCAGCCAATGTGGCAATCATCCTGAAACAG
Organism: Dromococcyx pavoninus; assembly: GCA_033558185.1. NCBI lineage: Eukaryota > Metazoa > Chordata > Aves > Cuculiformes > Neomorphidae > Dromococcyx > Dromococcyx pavoninus. The sequence continues at coordinate 437,246 of JAUMJL010000599.1, read as the reverse complement.
GCAAAACCAGCAAACGTCCTCAGAGCCTGCTCCATTTCCTTCAGGAGAGGTGAGGAGCTCAGCACCCAGGAGGGTGCCTTGAGGTGCTCTGGACAATGCATGTGTCTTGTTGGAAGCCATAAATGTGACAAAGAAAAACACAGATCACCCATTCCTGCAGGAGATGGGCTTGTCCTTACCTCTGTCATAGAATCATAGAATGTTATGGGTTGGAAGGAACCCTACAGAACATCCAGTTCCAACCCCGCTGCCATGGGCAAAGACACCTCCCACATGCCCTCCAACTGTCCTCTAGTTTGTAAAATAAACCACATTTTTCACATCTTGAAATGGCCTCACCCTGTGAGTAGGAAATCTCAGAAACAAATCATCAGAGGGAACCCTTTGGATGGCACCGAAAGATTCTGCCTCCGCTGCCTGAAGCCAGCAAGGAGCTGTGTGCCCCAGCAGAGACAATTGCTGACACCAGGCACATCCCTGAGTAGGGAAATGTGCTGAACATCACTTTTGGGAACACTGAAAAAAACAGGGGTGGCTGGATCTGTGCATCCTCAACTGGATTTTGCAAGGCATTGCCCAGAATACCATCACCTGCAGAACGTGAGCCAGCATCACATCCCATGTCTCAGAGCAGCCCAGCCCTTGATGGGCTCCACGGAGAGCAGAGACATCCCCAGGCTCAGACTCCCAGCCCAGCACACCCACCTGTGACTCACTCCTCAGCTCAGCACCAGCACCAGCATTTTCACTATAACAGCAAAGAAAACAAGCCCCAGAAGATCTGTCCCACACAGCCTGCTTGTTTTCTCGCCTCAAACCTAGGTGTTAAACCCAGAAGCCAACAGAAGGTTCACAGGAATTAATGGCAAAAACCCTCCAGAGGTGGCAAATGAATGAGAGCTGCTGGTGGGAAAGGCGTGTGAAATCCTCCTGCCATTGAAGAGTTCAGAGGGATAACATGAAACGTTTCAGTGCATCAGATATTGGGTGTTTATTTTCAAATAAACTCAGGATACGTGGTGTGTCTGCAGCAGAAGAAAACAGAACAACATTAATATTTCTCTAGGACAATCCATTAAACTCTTTCCCAAGGATAAAGCTTAATCTTATTTCTGCTGTTATACTTTGTCTTCATAAAAGTCTGAAGAAATGAATGAGCTTTATAACACCCTTGCATGACAAAGACCTTGGGCTCTCTCAGAAAAAAATTAGGGATGAAGCAAAATTGCCAGCTCTTGCATTTTTCATATCAGACCTGCAAAGTTCCCTTTTATTCTTGAAGTTCCTCCCTCTTATCCCAGTTTTGGCTTTTATTCTGTTTTTAAGAAGCAAGTTTTGAGTTTTGGTCCTTTTGCAGAGCAATGTTTAAAATATGAACAGCAGTGACTCTGGAGGGTGCTCAAGGACAAGGCTGGATGGGGCTTTGAGCAACCTGATTCAGTGGGAAGTGTCCCTGCCCATGGTAAGGGGGGTTGGAACTGGATGGGCTTTAAGATCCCCTCCAGCCCAAACCATTTGATGATTCTATAACTCCAAACCCCAGCAGCAAATAAACAGAGAGGAGATGGCTTTTAAGAGGATCTCAGGATCCTTGAGCAGCTGATGTTGGCAATACTGAGTACACTGCAGAAATTAGAGCCTTCCACTGAAAGCACTCCAGTTGGAATCCACAGGTCCTGAGGCCATTACAAAAATTAGGAAGGGAAAATATTAGGTTTAGACATCAAATGTAATCCAGATTTATAGCTGATTTTATCGAGTGCTGTGAAGAGCTTGGCTCTGGCGTTTGACCTTGACCCGTTTGCTCACCAGTCAGGCTCGGTTCTTCCCAGGCTGCTTTAAGCCAGGAGCCCTTGCTGTTTTCTCATAAACCAAAGTAACTTCAATTTCTGTGTGTTCTACAGGTTGCTGTGTTCAGGTATTGCCAGGACTGTTTCACTGCAGTACAAGTGTTTCCAAATTCTCCTTAGCCATGAGAGATGGTGATCACAACAGGGTGCTGGCATCCTGGTGCTCTTAATTCACAGCAAAAGCTGCACGTCAGGTTCTCAGAGCAACACTCACCCCAGGCAATTTGTGTAGGTTGCAAAAAGTCCCTTCTCACCTTTGGGAACACAAAATCCATACGTATTTGCACAACACCTATGGCGTGTTTGTGCTTTGTACCTGCTCTCCAGCAGTTTTCCCTGTCTGCTTCTCTGGCTCAATGAAAAAAAAACTGCCCCAGAGTTTTCCACTCTTCGTGTGGCACCTATGAGCAATGGTCCTGAGCCTGTGTAAACACCTGACATGGCAGAGCTAACCTCCAGGAAAACTCACCCTCAGAAATGAGACAGCAAAAAAAGAACCACGCAGCTTCCCCTTTTGCCTACACTCTTGTGGAAGGAGGGATTCTGCTTCAGAGGCTGTGGAGGAGGGAAGGCATCACGGGACCGAGTTGAGTCACCAGCATCTGACCCGTGTCTGGAGGATCCTGCACCTCTCAAGAAGCCTCTGGAAGGAGTGTGTGTCACTGTGGCAACATGTGGACCCCTGCACGGGGGTGACCTCAAGCTGGAGCGATGGTTGGGGAAGATTTCCCTCTGGAAATACATCAACAGCCTCTGCTGTGGATTGCAAGCAAGGAAAAGACTGGATACACCCTCCCCCCCTTCCTCCTGCTTGCATCCCACCAAGACTTCACTGGGAACATGAAAAGTTTGGACATAAGGAGCGTTTCTGGTGATAGCGCCCTCGGAGCAAGAATCTCAACAAATATTTTTAAACACTTCCCAGCAGAAAGTGGGCGTAGAGAGAAAGCAGAGCACTGCAGGGATGGTAATTGCTCCTTTTTAAGCCTTTCCTTTGTAACCTTGAAATTTGAAACTGGAACAGCTTTTTTCCCATCTCCTTTGTGGTTCCTTTGCTTTACCCATCCGTGAAGCTGGCTGCTCAGAAGCTAGGTCTGACCAAACACTTTTTGGGCAGAGGTTGCAACGATACTATGGGATCCCAGAAGAATCAAAAGAAAACATCTACTCAGCCAGTGCTTCCTGCTGAGAACACCAACACCCAGATCCTCCAGCAAACAGAAGGAAAAACATCTGAAATTAATATATTTGGGAATACAGCACAGCTTCTCACATGGCCTCTCCAGGGGGCTGAGAAACCACCTGGAGGAACATCCCAGGGCTAGAGTTAATAGGAAATGCTTGGAGAGGAGGTCTCAGGTCTGGACAGGAGAAGGGCTTGCTGGGAGGAGATCCCCAGTCTTGAGGAGGAGGAGGAGACTCACTGAGTCACCCCTGTCCTATGATCAGTGAGCTAAGCTAATAGCACGCTGGTGAAAGCCTTGTTTGCCTTGTTTTATAAGCACATGATGTCACCAGCAGAAAGCTGAGCATGACTCAGCATGCCCCACCAGGGAGAAGGGAAATTCCCTTTGGCTTTTGGCCCCTTCCACAATCGCCAACTGGATTAAAGTTCATACAGAGGAAAACTTAGATTTCTGGTTTTAATCTGGTGCATTGCCTGATAATTATAAATGCATCAATTAATCTGGAGGCATAACTGGCTTGAAAAGACCCCATAACTTGAGGAAATCCCACTGTGTCTCAAACCCCCAGGCAGTGATGAAGAGGGGGACCAGGAATTGGTTCTGTGTAGGATGGCAGAAACTCGGTGCCCAAGGAATGAAAGGGGCTGTGTCCCAAAAGATGAGTCTCTGGCTCTATAAATGAGGCCAAAAGTGGTTGTTGGGGTCCCCAGAGGTAGGACAGGAGATGGACATGCTGGAGGTGATGCTTGACAAGGCAGGTGGGACACCTGCAGCATGTCCTGTACTGCATGCCCTGCTACCACCGGTCCCAATTCTGGTTTTATGGAGAAAAACAATAATCCAATGATGTCAAGCCTGCAACTTTCACATCTCCAGAAATAAGGATACACTGAGCAAAGAGGGGAAAAGGGAGGATGAGTGATGCACACCTGAACTTTTTGATATCTCGTGCTGTGAAAGCTGGTGAATCATTCTCTGCACAGCATCATCCATGCTGAAAGCTGGATCTCCTTGTGTTTAAACTTTAACTCATCACTTCTCAGTGGAATATTTGCCGTGTCATACTAGAAATCCAAATTCATAGAAAACTTTATAAGTTAAAAAGAGCAGTACTTTCCACTGTAAATAGTATTTTCCAGAAAAGTGTTGCAATTTCAAAATTGCCATACGTATTGTGCCAAAAATATCTCTGTACGAGAGGCCAAGTGTTTTAATATATAGACTTCAGGTCGAGAAATACACTACCATCATGGAAACTAAAACTAATCCTTCTCTTGATTGCAGATGATAGATGATGGCAGAGTTTCTCCTAAGTTTTTATTATGTTCAACCAAGAAATATGTCACTAAGTCAGAGTGGTCAGGCCCTTGGGTGAGAGGAAATTAACACCAACAAGGAACCTAATAATCATTGATCCATCTTTATTTAATTACACTTGGATGGTGCAGACGGTGTGTTCTGCCAACTGGACTCTCCTGTGGTCAGATTAAGAGGCCTGTCAACTGCATCTGATCTGCAAAAAAATACTGCTGCCAACCAACTTGGAAAGCCCCCAGAACATCCTCCTTAATGTCAGTTGTGTTTACAGTAGTGTCTTTATTTTTAGTCCCCCTTCCAAAACACTGCGTTCAGGGAAAAACATTAATTGAATAGTTATTTATTTCTGCCATGCTGAGAGTGCAAACCGCTCCAATGGGAACTGCCACCCTGGTGTGAGTGTGGCAGGCACAGAGCTTCCCGCCTGTATCACCTGGGTTGGTCCTGCTCACCCTGATGCAGAAGACAGAGGTGATGAGCAGGACCGGGATGGCAGAGTGCTGCGTTCACACGTGCCCTGGCTGACGCCAGAGGTGGGGACGTGCTCAGCCCAGGGCTGCCTGGTGCACAGCAGACCTGTGCCTGATTTTCCCAACCAATGGGTCTCAGATGCCATGTGGGCACCCAGAAGGTACCGATGCTCCGCTCGCTCCTGCTCAGGCACCAATGATGCTTCATGACCAGCACAGCCCTGTGCCCCCAAAATGCTGTGCACTGTCGTGACCACAATTTGGGGATTCAGACCCAGGCACAGTGCAGGGCAGGGAGCAAACACCGGCATTTCGTAGACGCATGGAATTACTGAGGTTGGAAAGGAGCTTTAAGACCATCGAGACCAACCGTTAACCTAACACTGCCAAGTCCACCACTAAACCATGTCCCTAAGTGCCACATCTACACCTCCAGGGATGGTGGCTTCACCACTTCCCTGGGAAGCCTCTGTCAGTGCTCGACAGCCCTTTCCGTGGTTATTCCTAATGTCCAGTGCGGCCGCAGGCAGCGTACGGGTGAGCAGCCACCCTTGGAGGACACGGAAGCGGTAACGGGCCCACGGCCCTGGGTAGGAACGGGACCGGTCACGGGGCAGCCAGAACCGGGGGCGGGGCCTCGAGAGAAGGGCCGGAGTCTCGACACAGGGTGGACAGGGATGGGGCAGGGCTTGATTCGGAGGCGTGCGGAGCCTGGGCGGAGCGTGGGCACGGAGCAGCCAGAGGCAGGGGCGGAGCCTAGCACATAGGGGTGGAGTCTCGGCTCAGGGGGCGGAGCCTGGACACAGGGGGCGGAGCCAGGAGCAGAGCGTAGGCACAGGGAGCGCTGCAGGCGGGGGCGGAAACTGAGCACAGGAGGCGTGGCCTCGGGGCAGGGGGGCAGGTCCTGGGCACGGTGGCAGCCGGTGCCGAGGGTAAAGCCTGGGCAAAGGTGCAGGGCCCGGCGTACGAGAGCGGGGCCCGGGCACACGGGCAGCCAGGGCCGGGGGGTGGCACCTTGGCACGCGGGGGTGCGGAGCCTGTGCTCAGGGGGCGTGGCCTTCCCACGCGTGGCGGAGCCTGGGCAAGGGCAGCCTCTCGCCCCGCCTCGCCTCGTTCGCTATAAGGCGGCGGCGCCGCTCACTGCCTCCGCCCCGCCGCGTCCCTCCGGTGCGAGCGCGTTGCACCCGCCCCGGCAATTGCTGCTGCGCCACAGCCATGGCGGCGCTGACCGTGAAAGCCTACCTGCTGGGCAAGGAGGAGGCGGCTCGCGAGATTCGCCGCTTCTCGCTGCCGCAGCCCGCCCGCTACCAGCCCATCCACGACCGCGTGGCCGAGCTGTTCCAGGGGCTGCTGCGCGCCGGGCCGCCCACCTTCCGCATGCACTATAGGGGTGAGCGGCGCCGGGGCTGGGGCCGGGGCCGGGGGGGCGGGCCGCGGCCGCTCGGCGCTCACCCCGCACTTTGCCCTCCGCAGATGAAGACGGGGACCTGATCGCGTTTTCCACCGACGAGGAGCTGGAGATGGCGTTGCCGTTGGTGCAGGACGGCGTGTTCCGTGTGTACATCAAAGGTAACCCGGCAGCGCCCTAGGGGCTGCCTTCGCACCGAAACGGGGTCAGGGTCCCGTCCCCTGCTCCTCAGGGACTCGGTGTTACCTGTAGTCTCCATGGGGAGGTCAGATAAAGGGCAGGGTAAGCGCCAGCCTGTGAGCCTTCCGTGCTGAGGAGGGGTAAACAGCCTAAGTTTGCTCCCAGCCCTGCGCTCTCGGTCTGGGTGGCTCCCTGAAAACGCCAGCCTGGCACCGAGATCCTTAATAATAACAACAAAGGGTTAGGAAGCCTTAATTCCAGCTTAGTCTTCAGCTAAGCATTACTTCCAGGGCCCTTTTGCTTTCGCACATACCTGCAAAGCTTTATCTGCAGTCCATTCTGTCAGTCCCACACGCCAGCACTGTTTGTTGTCTCCCTTCTCATCTGTTATGTTGTCATCTTGTCAAGCCTCCTGGCACTTCTTCCTAATTCCCTCTCCAGAAACATTTCGTTTTTGCAGTGCTTTGGCTTCTTGGCCAACCTTCCTAATGGGGTAGTGCAATATAAATCTGAAATAAACCTGCCAAGACACCGTTAAGGATAAGGCATGCCCAGTTTAAGGAGCATCCCCGGGCAGCCTTTGCCGGTGCCTGATCACCCTTTCAGTGAAGAAATTTTTCCTGATGTCTAGTCTGAACTTACCCTGGTGTAACTCGTGGTGTGCCCCCAGCTTGTGTTTGGCAGCCAGTGTAAAAATAAACTGACCTAGTAAGTCAATACTGCTCCAACAAGAGCTGTTTATGCTTCCTTCTCCTCTGCCCTATTTCCAGCCTTTAAATAGTAACCCTGTTCTTGATGCAAAGTTTCCTCTCCTTAATAGAGAAAAAGGAGTGCAAGCGGGAGCATCACTCACAGTGCAGCCAGGAGCCTCCCCAGGACATGGTGCACCCCAACGTGATCTGTGACGGCTGCAAGGGACCAGTGGTGGGTGCCAGGTTCAAGTGCACTGTCTGTCCCGACTACGACCTGTGCAGCACCTGTGAGGGTAAGGGCATCCACAAGGAGCACAATATGGTGATGTTTCAGAGTCCACTGCTGAATCCATTTGAGGTGAGCAGAAATCCATGGAGGGGAGGTTCGAATGGGGTATTCCTCAAATCTAAGTCATATATTTCAGTTACTCAAGACTCTGGCAGAGTCACATGAGCATTACCCTCCACAGTGGCTTCCCCGAGGACGCTGGCTCCGTAAACGGCGGCATGGTATTCCACCCTTCCCATGGATGCACTACTGGGGATATCCTGGCCCTGCTGCTCCATGCCAAAACTCAGAACAAGGCCAAGCCGGTGCTGCAGCCTCCAGCCCCCCTGCTACAGAAGGTAAGAGAGGAAGCCCTGGTAAATAAGGTGGTGGTGGAACCAGATGAGCTGAGGTTCTGCAGCACAGGGTAGAATCTGGGCAGAAAAATAGACATAGGAACTGCTCCAGTTTGCTTGAAGTGATTAGCACCTTTCAGCATAGAGTGGGATTATTTTAAGGCATGCCTGGGCCTGTGCAGTAGATGAGGACTATTTGGAATCGAACCAAGCCAAGCTGTTGGGTCAAGCATGTCAGTGCTCCAGATCTGCCTTTCAGCATGGCTAATGAGCCTTAACAATGCTAATGCCACTGGTTTTCTGTCCCAGAGGTAGCACAGCATTAGTTTTTATCTCTGTACTGCCTTTGTTGTGTAGTGTGTGTGACAGGACACTAGCACCAAGATTTCATGAGGATACCTTGTGTAGCTGCTTTTTCCCTCAGAGCTTCTCTGTGTGCTAACAGAAATTGTTTTTCTAGAAGCTTCTACTAACAGCCAGCCTCAGGACCCCAATGTCACCTTCTTAAAGAATGTTGGGGAGAGTGTTGCAGCTTTTCTCAGCCCCCTGGGTAAGTGACTTAGTTTTTTATCCCAATCCCTGAGACTGGCTTAAAGCTCCTTCTAACAGGAGCAGCAGTCAGCTGTCGTGATTGATACCAGAACTACCTCATGCTAAGCCTTGAAGGCTTAATTCACTCCTGGTACTAATAATGCCTGGGCTTAGAGCAGCCACTCAGTACCTTTTCAGAGCCCTTCTTTGGGAGGAAATGAGGGAAGGCTTAACATGACAACACTGAAACACTAACTTTTAAGTTAGTGGTGACTTAGGTTTTTGCCTGGCTCACGTGGTCATAGATAACTTCTCCCCTGACCCTCTCAATGTACAGCTTGAATCTAGAGGAGGGTGACTATTTGGTGCTAAACTACTTTATTTAAAAGAATGCTTTGCACTTTAAACCCTACATTTTACATGGCAAACTGTAGGATTACAGACACCTTGCATCATTTAGACAAGGACTGATCCATGCTCTTCTTGGACTGTGCTTTGGAAAAATCCCTGTAAGACTATCTCCATCTCAAATGCCTTTCTAGGTATTGAAGTTGATATTGATGTGGAACATGGAGGACAGAGAAGCAAAGTGACTCCTGCTTCTCCTAGTCGAGAGAACAGTGCTGAGTCAGGCAGCAGTGCAGCTAACCAGAACCTTCAGACCAAACCAGATGGGAATAACACAGCTTCTGCTACAGAAGTAAACACTGTTGCAGAGCAGATACAAGATATGGTGATAGATCCTGTGCCCACACAAATGGAAGATGGCAGCTTCCAGTCCCAGGTACAACAACTATGACACTAATTAATACGCCTGCTTAGGCTTTGCTAGAAAGGAAGATAATCACTGAGCATGCATTGTGGGATTGAATATTAAGATGTCAACAGATCGATAGACAGCACCTCTGCATTACAGATTTACAGCAAAGGTGGTGGGACTCTTGTGCATCTGATGTGTAGAGGCAGACAGTAGGACCATGCACCCTACCTGGAAAGCACTGCAGCACCTGGACCTTCTTTCTTCATTTCTGTTCCAGGAACACAGTGAGTCCAGCAGTTCTTCAGGTGGTGATGAGGACTGGACCCACTTATCTTCCAAAGAAGTGGATCCTTCCACAGGTGAACTGCAGTCTCTGCAAATGCCAGAGACGGAGGGTCCGAGCTCCCTGGATGTATCTCGGGATCCTCCACAACGAGGACCTACAGGACTGCGAGAAGCTGCACTCTACCCACACCTCCCACCAGGTATGGGAACATGCACAGCTTTCATAACTGAGAGTAACTTTCACTCAGGAGCTGCCAACTTGCCTGACAGATGCAGATGTGCTTTTAGAGATGTAGAAACCAAGGTCACATGAGCTACAGCTGAACTTGTCTGTACCTTTGTTAGCAGGTATGGCAGCTCCTGCACCCTGTTAGATAGGTGGTTCTCTTCAATATGGGCAGCTAAGTCTGAGCAAGACTTCTGGCCTTAAAACTAGTGTGCTGTTCAAGCAACATGAAAAAAGGTGGTATCCTCAATCACATCCTTGCCTGTACTGTTCAAGAGAGCCCTTTCGTGGAGGATGCAGACAAGTACATCCTGGTGGGAGCCAGTTAGATGAGATCAACAGCACCAAGCCCTACAGCAAGGCTGGCCAAGTCTGACTCAGCAGTTTTCTTAGCTGGTTGTCTCTCACCTCAAATGTTTGCCCTCCTGGAAGACAAAGGAGAGCACATCTAGCATTTCACAGCTGTGCTAGATTTACTAGGATTAGTGCCAGCCTGCTACTGGATATTAAAGCCTTGGCTGGTTTGCCAATTACATCAAATGTTTCCAACTTTAAACTCTTCTCTTAACAGAAGCAGACCCTCGCCTCATTGAATCTCTGTCCCAGATGCTCTCTATGGGCTTCTCTGATGAGGGTGGATGGCTCACTCGCCTCCTGCAGACAAAGAACTGCGACATTGGAGCAGCACTAGATGCCATCCAGTATTCCAAGCAGCCACCTCACTTGTAGTGGTCTGTGTAAAAAGCACTTTCCTCCTAACAATGCAGTACAAGTCACTAAGCAGTTAATCCTTCTTCCTGCTGAAGGTTTTTGCCTCGTTCCTAAGTGCTTGTAGAATGGAGGAAAAATAAATACTGCTTCCTGTGATGAGTCTGTGTGAGTCTTTTTAAGTATCACAGCCCTAGTACTGTGTTTACTGAAACCTTGTAAAGTATGGTGAGACTGAGCTAAGAGCACGCGATTCCATCAAGCAACCCAGGACTGTAGGCTTGCCTTTTTGTGCATATCTTGGTGTACCCTTAGGGTACACTTCTGGAAAGAAAGGGCATGCTTTGCTGGCTCTGAAGCCTGCCCTGCAGCTCTGGAAGGAAGGGTTGCTATGGGAGATCTAAACAAAGAGGTAGCACAGGGGAAAAGAGCTGTAGTTTATAATGGGGAATTAATCACAGAGTTTAATTGTTCTGGCCAGGAATCCTTAAGAGCCTTAGAGGTTTCTCCCCCAAGCTGACCTATTTTCCATTCTTATTTCTGGTTCATGAGGTTGCTGGACAACACTCTGTAACCCTAGTACTTGCCTGCTGCAAGTCTCTTCCACTCTAATTTCCTTCACGTAAACACAACCATAGAGCAAGTAAACAACTTTAATAAGTGCAGTACTGTAAGGCCAGCCTCAGGTCAAAATCCTGCCAAATACTCAACATACCACGTACATTGTAGAGACAAACAAAGCAATACCAAGGATGCCTGAACTCCTCAGAGATCATCATCAAACTCCTCACCTGTGCAGAAGAGGTGTTCATGAGAAAGCCTGCTAGGCTTTGGCCTGGTGTTGCAGTCAATGAGGGTGTTTGCTCTCCTAGGGCCATTCAAACACCACCTGCCTGCAGCAGTTTCTGAGACACCAGGTCCTGCCCTTGGCAATTGGCTCTGAGGTTCTTTGAACAACACATCCTCTGCAACTGAGCAACTGGTGCTGGGCAGTTTTGAGGCAAGCTGGTCAGTGCTAGCAACTTGGTTTTTAAATTTAAAACCTGTACCTGGAGGCAGAGTTCTTCCAGCCTGTTCTGAGCATCTGCCAGCCACACCAGCACTTAATGCAGTGGTGTTGGGCAGCCCCAACTTTCCACTGCCCTCCTGTGGTGACAAGGTGACCATGGCAGCATTTTTGCTATGGCTGTCAAAACATGAGAGGAATTTTTCCCACTTTGAGGGTTTCGTACAAGGAATTGGGGTTTGTGTCATCTCCCCACTGGGACTCACACGTGGGGGCGCTATGGGCTCACAGACAGCAGGGACCATACTGGCTCCAGAAAAAGCATCTCCATCATCTTGATCAGGCACTGCTACCAAACATTTCTTGTGTTGTAAGAAGAAAGAGACGTCATTTATAAATCCAAGCTGCACAGAAGCAGGCAAAGAAAGAGCACTTGGGTCCCTGAGATGCTCACAAGTTCACACCAACCCTCTGAGGCAGAGCTGAGTCCAGTGCCCTGGGTACCCAATAACTCTGGGCTGTGAAGAGTCAGGACAACTCCATGGGCACTGCAGGTAATTGCAGCAACCTTAACGATTGCACTGCACAGGTGTCACTGCTCAGTAAGGCAAAGCAGCTCTGTGCTGACAGAGGAATCTGGCTCAACCACTCTGCTTACACAAGGTGGCATTGTTTGTGCTTGACTAAAACCTTTTGGAGAGAAGCTCCAGACAAAATTTTCTTCTCCACAGTCATTCAAATAGAAGACCAGAGGAAGACTCATGAAAATTCAAAGTTATAGTGACACACAAGAGTCTGGAGAACACTGTTTTGTTTGTCTGGTAGGCAGCATCTTCTACAACTAAAATACCTCAGAGGCTTTAACCTTTTTGGCTTGGTGGGTAAGCTGGAAAACTCCACGTTCTTCTGCATGCTCCTGAATACCACCGGAGAGGAAGCTCTTCTGCTGTTTCCTGGCCAAGAAAACCATTCACAAAGAGGACAGATTAGCTCCACTGTCATTTTCACCAGAAATTCATAAAATGCATGGCTCTAGGAATTAAGGTAGTTTCAACCCCAAGTAGCAAATCCCTGCTCAAATCAGGTCATACATAACCCGTACTTCGTTCAGCTATCAGAGATGAGCTGCCTCCCACAACTCCAAACCATGTCACCACTCAGGGGCTGGAATTACAGAAAGCTCCTTCTGTACCTCCGTTCTTCCACAGTGTTCTTCCTCCAGGAACAGAACTGTTGCCTTTCTGTACCAGCTGCCTCCTCCCCATCTTCCTGATCTTCACTCTCCTTCTCCAGATATTTACTCCAGCGACTGACTTCTGCCCTCCCCTCCTGCAACATCAGAAAACTACTGAAAACAAAATACAGGGTTCTCATTTTTGGCTTTTTTGGTGGTGTATGTGCTGAACGCTCCTGTATCCTGTTCCCAGGTTCAGCATTCCAGTGGAGCAGAGATTTTCTGTACACATCTCATTCTCTCTCTGGGGGAGCCTCTCCAATTACAAACACTATTTAAGTTGTCTGAACCCATATGAAGGGATCACTGATTTCACTTTGATTTCCCTAGGTCAGTATTGGCTGTTATTTACCTCAGCTTTGTAGGTCTCTTCTTACCTGCTGGATCGAACTGTCTTCACGTTGGGCTGCTGTAGGTTTGCTGTCATTTATGGATTCTTCTGCACACCTAAAACCAATGTTTAAACTAGAGTTTCTGCAACACACTTCTGTCTGTTGATTTATAATTTTCAAATCACCTGGTCATAGCACAAGGAATTGGACAGAAAGCACAGGTAGGAACACTGGATAGGAAGCATGTCAGAACAAAAGGAAGCTATAGAAAAACAGATGTCAAATGAAGGATTTGCAAGATATATTGCCCAAACACTTGAAAAAATGTACTTAGAGGGTAGCCCTTCTTCCTTCTATACAATCAGAGCACCAAGTTTGATCTAAAGCTGCTAATCTTGAAATGATAAATTCCAGGATATATCAGCGTGTCTTTTGGGACAACAGCTTAAACCCACTAATAATATCCCAAGCAATCAAGGAAAAAGGGAAGTTATTTCAAAATGTTTGAATTTCACAATATTTTGAAAATAGAAATAGCAATGCTTTTTGATAAAGTGAACAAACAGTGAGTTTTCTTCCCAAAGCTTAACCCTGAAGCAGAGCATACACGACTCAGCTATCTAACTGGCTTTGACTGATTTCTGAGAATAACCTTGAGTAAAAAGGAAGTTGGATCAGTTCAAGACCAGTTCAAGACCAGGCGATTTGTAAACAGATTCAGGAATGAAATAAACAGGAAAGTTCTACTCAGCTTTTCCAGCCCAGCAGGAATTACACCCAAAAGTTTGTGTCAAGTCTTTTTACCAAGAGCAGCAGCAATTACTCAACAGATTAGCAGTATGAAACCCCCGAATGCCAACATTCAGGTGCAACAGCTTAGAGTGGAGGATGTTTTCTCTCTGAGGATGCGCACCTGTGCTGCTTGTCATTCTGTAAGGTGGACATCTCCACAGTCACCTCATCAGACAGTAAATAAGACCAATTGAAAAACCAAACCCAACCCTGATGCCTATATTTCAATGGGTAAATCCTGACTAACACACACTATTGATTCATTAAACTTTAAACTTTTTGTCAAAAGAAACATGCCAGGACTCTAAACACAACAAAACTGGCACATGTCATGGCTTCACGAGAGGACAGAAAGGCCTCCTGTGAGCTCAGTTGATGGTACAGGCACCCAAGGAGTGAAGATGCACATCAACTGTGAGAAGTCCAAGGAAGTAAGCAGATAAATGCTTTACCAATACGTCCAACCGATCGCTTCCTCTGCCTCACCCTGCAGCAGGTTTAACTTCTGAACATGACGTCTGCAGTCCAGGCCAGACCCTTGTCCATAAACCTGCAAATGACAACAAAAACATTTGGGAGCAGCCAGAAGGAAACAGCACAAAGTGAGGCTCCACCACAGGTAATTCCGAAGCGTTGAGTAAAGGCAGTCCCTACGGCTGTGTCCTGGGAAGAGCTAACGGACTCCCTGCTGGGACCCGATGGGGCTATTCGGGCTCCCCACTGCCTCCACAAAAGCCTCCCTGCCCTGTATAGCCCCATCAGCCCCGCACAGGCTCCCCCCAGCCCCGCACAGGCTCCCCCCTGCCCCGCACAGCCCCCCTGCTCCGCACAGGGTCTCCGACGCCCCGCATAGCACCACCTCCCCCGCACGGCCCCCCACCACTGCCCCCCGCTCCGCATAGGGTCCTCCACGCCCCGCATAGCACCACCCCACCTGCACAGCCCCCCCCTCCCCGCACAGGATCCCCCACGCCCCGCATAGCACCACCACCCCCCACAGGGTCCCCCGCCCCGCACCTTCTGCACCGTCTGCCGCTGGCCGCACACGCAGCAGCTCCACTTCCCGCTCCGCTTGGCCTAGGAGGGCGCACAGCAGTGAGCGGCAGCCCGGGGCCCGCAGCCCGCTTCCCGCTCCCGGCCCGCACCCACCTGCTGCACCTGGAAGCGACGGCAGGAGCAACACCGCAGCACCCAGCACGGCGCCGCCATCCCCGCCGTCGCCATGGCAACGCGCGCCTTCCGCCCACGTGACCCGGGCGGGCGGGCGGCACCGGGCGAACGGGAAAGCGCTGCCAGCGGGGAAACGGCACCTGCAGCGCCAGTGCCTCTCACGGGAAAAGTCATCCACAGGGGAACCGACACGGAAGAGAAAAAAGTCAGAGAAAAGAATAAAAGCAAAAAGAGAGAAAATGGAGAGAGGAAAAAAGATTTTAATTTTTTTTTAAAAAGTTTAAAAAATTAAAAAATCGGGAAAGAAAGAAAAATAGGAAAGAAAAAAGAAGGGGGCAAAGAAAGGGGGAAAAAGGGGGGAAAAAGGGAAAAATGGAAAGGGCAAAAAAAGGAAAGGAAAAAAGAGAAATGAGCTGGTTTGAGCTAGCTTTCTCAAGCTCTCCAACCTCTCTCCCAAACCTTCCCCCCTTTCAAAGGAAAAAAAAATATGGAAGAAACCAAAATCACACTAAATACATGTATTTCTGTATTTTCTAAATAAAAACAACTACATACAGTAAGGATATCATGCAAAACTCCCAAAAAAGTGAAAAGGGGAACAGAAAATGGGAAGAAGGACAAAAAGGAACTAAAACCAAACAGGTATGCACACTTGTAAGACCCGGTAACTGACAAAGTAAAGAACTAGCAAAATCTCACCACTTCCCTTGAGGAAAGCAGAACAGCTAAATCTGACCCAGAACTCTCCCCCAGCGTGTGGGCAGACAACAGCAGCTACCACGGGCCTCCGCTCCAGACAGGACCAGCAGCAAGGAGCCTCCTGCTCACCAGCTTCCCGGAAGAAGAGAGCAAACCCCCTTATCTACACCTTATTTATATATTGTGTTATGTTAAAGGAAGATATGGAATACTTCGTGGATCCTGACCTCCGTTGTTAAGGAAAACCTGTAAAGGCCATTTTTTTTAAGGAAGATCTGAAAAATCCAAAAGTCACTCCACTACAAGAAAAAAAAGGAGAGGGGAAAAAAGGAAAGAAAAAAATGGTAAGAGAGAGAGGAAAGGTCAGGCTCCAGTCATACCAGACAACCACCATGGAGAAAGAACAGGCAATATTCCACAAGCTTAGAGAAATCACAGCGGTCGAGATTGCCATAGGATTCTGGTTCATTTATTGAGTACATGACAGGTAAGACAGACAGACAGTGTAAAATCACATGTATTATTTGTACTTTTAAAAAATTACAATAAATTACTGACTAATTAGTAAAAGCGGTTTTAGTGATGGCTGCTCTCCAGCCACAGAGGCCGGGCGAGGCGGGGCAACAGGGAACGCGTACCAGCGGTGAATACACAGAGAATGTCACGAGGAGGAGCTGTCGCTGAGGAGCACACCAAGTAGTGTTAAATGGGAACATCCAACCCTACGTGTCCTTCCCATCCTTTATATTCCAAAAGCTGTGGCAAACCTTGCCTTCAGTGCAGGGTCTGCTCTGGCTGAGCAGCGGCATCTCCCGCCCTGGCCCTGCAAGGCAGATGCCTGTGTACTGAGACGAATTTATCTGTAGGAACAGCATCAATTCTCCTTGCTCGGAGTGCATGCCCTACGACCAGAAGGCTAACTCCTACTTTCTTCTGGTCTTAATTGATTTAAAAGAGCAATCACTCAGTCTCCCAGTTATTTTGTCTCTAACTGGAAAGAGATCTGGTCTATTGAGGTTTCCCATTACAGGCTGGAGGCAGAGGGCCACGCTGCTTTGAACTCTTCCTCTTCAGGTATAAATGCCCTGTGAAATGGTTTCTAAAAGCACCTCCAGTGCTAAACTCTCTGTACAAGAGATGTTCAGAAAGGACACACGGGGCAGCTGCAGGTAGCACAACACTCCTGCACATCCTCCTCCCCCAAGCATTTTTGAGGGCCCACTGATCGAGTATTCTTAGGGGTCCTCTGATAAACTGGACCCAGCACTAGCTATTAAAAACAGAGAATCAGTAAGAAACAATGAATCATTTCTGTACTGGGAAAGCCCAGCAGACCAGCATGCACTGTCCTGTAACACTCACGCTGATTCACTGACTTCTAATTTAGGAACATATTCCCTCATTGTAACAGTCATGAGCTCACTGACTGAATTAATGTTACTTCTGCACTGAAGTCAAGGAGCTTGTGGCTTTCCAGACCAACTGAAAATGATGGCTTTCAAAGAATTAGTGAAGCAAATGCTAGAAAACCAGGTTTGTCTGAAAACTGAATGATTAAGGAAAACCAAAGGTGGTCATACACGATGCAAATGCCAAATCGCATCTGAAAGAAACCTGCGGATCAGAGAAAGGCCTGTGCTTGGACCTTAAGGTGCTGGGAGCAGTCGGGCACGTTTGCATTACAGCTGCTGAGTCACAGAACAGCACTGAAGAACTTAGAGACTATTTATAGGTCAGGGTCCTATAGCGCTTGACTACGCTGCGTTAGCTCTCAGATGGGCAGCCAGAGGTGAAAGTGGTTTCAAGCCAGGCTGCATCTGCTGTGCAAGTTACCCAGGAACCTACAGCAAACACGGGCAGGCAAGGAGCAGTTACTGTCTGAAATAAAACTTCATTGAAATAAAAGACAGCAAAAGGCAGACATGCATAGTTTATGGTGGTAATTCTCTATGCTGGGGACTATCGGGTTCTAATGGCTCTCAAGAATGAAAATCTAATTCTGTCAGCCAGAGTAGCCAAAGAAGCACCTACACGAAACAGTCACTGTCAGAAGCCCCTTATAGATTGGAATCTATTGTAGTTGTGTAGTTACTGGTCTCTGATTAAACAAAAATATACCCCAAACACAAGGTACCAAACCGTCCTGCCATCTGCCTCCTTATCTCCCTGTTTTATCTCCCAAAGGCAATTCCTGCTTTCCTGAGTTCACCCTGACACAGAGGAAAGTTCATAGTCACTGGATGAACTGAACTGCCTCTCCACCTTCTTCTGATCTTTGATCTTCTGCAGAATGTTGACTTTTTTCTCAAAGTAGTTTACAAGGGCGGTTTCTGTCAGCATGGAAGCCAAGATCTGCTCGAAGGAGATAGACCAGTCAGTATCGATGGTACTGCCGTAGCGGGCAGCTGAGCTGCTGCCTTCACAGCCAACCAGGACCGTGTCATCTGCGATGTCTTCACACTGCAGGGAGCCTGTGCTGACCATCGAGTAGGAAGACATGGACATGTCATCTTTGGTTTCGTCATCTGATAGCAGCTGTAAAGGAGAGCTTTGTCCTTCTCCAGACCCATCTCCTAGAGTCTGGTTCTCCTGATGTGGTTTTTCAGGCTGAGCATCTCCACAGGTTTTGTCCTCAGGATCAGCTTGGGGTTGCTGCTCCACTGCTGGATTCTGACTCTGTTCAGATGTTGGCGACTCCTCTTCACTCACAGGATCTTGGGTGTTGTTGGCTTTGCAGTCCTCAGATTTTCTCACGGGCCTGTTGGAGAATTTTTTCCCAACCTCCCCAATCCGCAGAAGGAGACTGGCCACAGTGGCAATGGCATGGTACAGCTCTTGCTCCACTGGGTCTTCACTGAACATGTTATAAAGGGTCTTGCATAACTCAATGAATTGTTCCTTTGAAAGACAAAGATCAAAAAATCATACCTGAGGCTGAAAAAAAGCTGACAGAGCGGATCATAGAATCACAGAATATCTCAAGTTGGGATCATCAGGTCTAACTCCCTGCTCCTCACAGGACTACCTAAAACAAAACCGTAAGACTAAGACACATTCTTTGAGATGAAGCGACAGGCACCATCTTGCCTGACTCCTTGTCTATCTGCCTCCCCATGGAGGAACTGGAAGCTTATTGTACTGATTCAGAACAGTCCAAACGGGCAAACTTAACCCTCCTCTCTTTGCAGTAGTGGCTAAATTGAGACACAGGGAGCAATTTAATAGTGGTGGGTTGTTTGCTGACAGATGAACAGAGTACTCACATGTTCACATCTGAGAAAACCCAGTTTTAATTCGCTCCTGCTACTCTTACAAGCATTTCCAAGGCAGTTTAACTAGCACCCATCAAGGAAATGAGACAGAAAAGATCACTCCAGTCATGAGACTCTCTTTCCTGTAGCCACATTCTTCGCTCTCCACCAAGCAGCTGTCACTCAAGGCAATGCAAAGCCAAAAAGCCAAATGAGTTTATGTGACTGATGGCATATGTGAAGCACACTGCTCTGGAGGGAAAACACACATGGCAGTTCTTATAGGAAAAACTGGTCTGGGAGGCAGAGAGAATCAAACACATTCGATTGGTGGAAATAAAGCAGTTTGTCTATGTCCACTGAGGAATTCAACACAAACGTGTGGAATTAGATGCTTCTAAAGCTCACCAGACCAGAAGAGCAGGGCAACCTACAGGCAAGGACTGAGTAAGCTCGCAAATGGCCGCACATACTGCTGAATTCAGTCATCTAACTGGCAACCTCATCTAACCATTCACCTCTTACCTGGCTCATTTTGGGGAGATCTTTAATGGTTTCTTTCTTGGACTCCTTTTCCTTGGCCCACATTCTTAGGTAATATCGATAGTCCTGTGGACTGGTACCTTTCTCCTCTGCAAGGCAAGACAAAGCCACTACTGTCACATGGTTAATAGTTTCAGACTTAAAAACTGAATGCTGTGCCAGCAAAAGTCATGCTGGAAGCAGATTTTATTGACAGTTCAGGGAAGCATCTACCAGAAAGACTGTGTTGTTTTCTGCTGGTTTATCTGATTCAGCTCAGTAGAGCAAAAATTGAACAGTGCTGCATCAGCTTGACTTCTCATAAATGAACTATATAAGCTGACAACTTACCCAACATGATTTCCAAATGTTATGATCTTGCTATGTAAAGGAGTAGAGCAGTAAGGCTTAAGAGAGATTTATTTCCCAGCTCACATCCCACTTTACCTCTGTTCACACTGAAAGGTCTCCTTGATACAGCAAAGGACAATGAACACGAGAGAGATAAGACTAGAGTGTGGTCTGTTTATAATGAAATTACCTTTTTCTGGACCGTTCTCATTTCTCCTTCCTTTATATTCTTGGGTTTCTAAAAAAATTATGGAATTATAAAAGCATGATTAAAAAAGCTGATTTTCAGCAAGACAGCACATGAACATAAGACAACACATATACAAATTAAAATCATACATGAATATATTTAATAGAAGGCAGATCTCACACTCCCATATCATGTTTGGAGGAACAGAACAGGATGGAAGCAAGGAGCTGGTGGGACAAACTGGATAAAAAGCCACACTGAAAAAGAGGGTTGAAGAGCTGATGGAGAGGGCAGAACTCACAAAAGAAAAGGTTTAACACAGATATGAAAGAGAGCTAAGCAATGTGATGGCTTAAAGACAAAGAAATTCAGTTATCCAAAGCAAGATAATGAACGGAAAAAAACCCAAACCACCACCAAGGACACAAGTGATTAACATCTACGCTCATTGTTATTCTCTGACTGATTTGAAACTTTGGGAGTAATTAGCAGGGTCCAAGTTCACAAACTTCGCTTCCGGTTCCCTATTTTGTCACTAGATTTTACAGGAAATGTTGGCTCAACTCAGACTGGCCAGTTAGCCATCTAGCACCACACAGGACAAATACACTTTTATTATATTTTGGCAAACATTTAGCACAAATGACTGACCTCCTATTTGACAACACCTAAAATTATACTTTAAGAAATACAGTAAATAGCTCTACTAACAGTTTTCCAATTCAATGGCATACCTCTTTATTCCATTAAATCAGAAGATTGTGGAGGAGGTACAGATTATCATCTACCCAGGCGAGTAAGCCTAGGACCCCCCCCAACTCTGCTTGGAGCGTATTTCCCCCCCCCCCCAGTTTTTAAGGTGAGATAAACTCCTTCAAAAGAAGCCAGACAAAACCTATTTTGACCAAGGTTGAAACTCAATAGGTAGAATATACTGAAAGATATCTAATTACTTATAGCACATTATTCATACTGGCAGTGTCATTAGAGAGGAGAAACAACTTCAGAGTATTTCAAATAGCAGATTGGTGTTGGCAGATGATATCAGCATTGTAGCCATGCTCAGTGCATGCACATAATCCATGGACTGACCTTGAGACTCACAGTGCAGGCAGAAATCCAGCTCTGAGACAAAAGGAGATACTTGAGCAGCAGAAAAAGAGGTTGAGGGGACAATATCCCAGATAATACAGAAGAGAAGGCCAGACATAGACAGACACGGAGAAGGAAACAAAAACAATAAGAGAGACAATGAGACTTCCAAGAAATACCTAAATCATGGTGAGAAGCAAGTGCTGGTAAAAGGACACTGCTCCTCCTCAGCAGTCTGTAACTGTGCTTCAGAGGGGAGGGGTCCTGTATGAAATGGGTGCTGAGCAGTTTGAGCTCCAGACTTCTTTCCCATCATGCAACAAAGACAGTGAACTCAAACACACTGGCAATCTTAACATACTGCCACCACGAGACCATGCTTTGCAAAAAATCTCTATTCACAGCACGTGCATTTGTGCTGCAGCTCCTGCCTGAACTGAGAGGTAAAGACAGCAGTGTTGTATTACCTTCTGTTGTAACATCCTCTGTGAAATAACTTGTAGCCTCCAAAGCAGACTCTGCCTCCTCTGGATTCAGAGCTGTATTTATAGAGAAGGAAATATTGAGACCTCTAAGTTAACTGAACAGCAGTATCACCCACTTCATTAGCAAAGTTCAAAACTCATCAGGCATCCCTTTATAATTGCATGTTAGCACAGACCATGCTCAATAACAGCAATATATGAAAGCAATCACTTACCAGGAGGCAGGTGCAGTTTGTAAAGTACTTTGAGTTTGTCAGTAAGGTCACCATGGTACATGCCACCTGCGGATTGAAAGATGGTTAAGAAAATAGAAATTAGGATAGAGAATCACCCTCTACTCACAGGCTCAAACTAGAATGAATTCACATGCAGTGAGGAAACGCAAGCCTGTGCAGAAGCAGTAAAGAAATCCACAGCAAAGCTGCATCTCGTTGGTTTGCCACGTATTGTTTCCCAATTTCCTAGCAGCAAAAAGGCATCTTTTGTTCTGCCTGAGGCTTCCTGTAAGGCTGTCGCCCTCCACTCATGATACTGCAAACATCACTATCTCATTTTAGTTCTCTGCTTGGGAAAAGGACAGAAACAATTTTTGCAATATCCCATCATCTCCCAAAACACCACTTACTCATCCCTGTCACAAACTCCTTGAAGTTAATGAGAGAATCCCTGTTCTCATCCAGAAGCCGGAACAACCTCCCTGCTAGCACAGGCGTGTGTGCACCACAGGACCAGGGGGTGAGGCTGATGAACAGGTCTTTGAACTGCTCCATGTCTATGCGATACTGCTCCAGGTAGGGCAAACTCTGATCACGGCGGGCAGCAGCAGCACGATTATTGCCCCAGTAACAGCTCATCAGATACTTTGCCTTTGGAGAGAAACGATTAACAGGTCAGATTATACTACACTGCAACAATCCACAGGAATGGAAACTTAGTTATAGCTCAAGAATAATACTGAGTAAGCAGAGAAAAGACATTTCAGGACCCTCTGTTTACTTCCCCCATTATTCCCACTCTTAATTCACCACAAAATAATATGAAATGGAGGAGAGACAGGGATTTCATGAAAAGCACAAGGAACAATTTTAAGTGAACCAAACCCAAGCCCCATGATTTCAGATTTGAATGAAATGACACTTGGGGTTTACTGCAAAGCAAACGTGCAGGTTTTAGAACTAAGCCTCTTTTTCTGTGTCTACAGCACAGTGCAACTGAGCTTGCATTCAACTGGCAAAACTGACTGTCAATACTCATTTGCAAAACTCAGTACATCTCAATAGAGAGTATCTGGATACCACATATAAGGAACTTTGTAAACATGGGGAACAGAAAATTAAATGAAACAATGCACATAATAAAATTGTTGATCAAGGGGCTACTAACAAAAATGTCTGATACAAACTGGGACCTTGTTATTAGGTAATTACTGGGAAGGAAAACTGTCTCGCTTAAGTAATTTCATCACAGTGTGACAAAGAGGTCAATTCAGTCATGAAGAAGTCATCTGGAATCTGTTTTTTTCCCCAACAATGTAGTTTAAACAGCTAGCTGGGATTGTAGCCTCTGTTCAAAGTCTTACTGCACTTGGTAAACGCAGTTGGGAAATATCCCACTTTTAAAATACAGACAAATATAGGCAAAGCACTTTAATATTTTTGTTACAATTACAGAGGAAGTCAATGGCAAACTTGAGAAGAAAAACTGAGGTAGAGTCAATCCTAGCTCCCTGTTCTAAGTGCTATGTGACATTCTTTTCCATTGACTCCATGATCCCTTTCTGAGTAAGTACCATTCAAGTACTGAGAATGTGTTTTGGCCATCGTTCAAAAAAAAGAATGGATGGGACAGCAACAGGGCTGGTCTCAGCGGCACCGAGAGCCACTACGTGGAACAGAACACCACATCTGCTCCTGATTGCCTTGACTCGTAACCCCACCCACGTCACTGCGCTTCCCTTTCAGCTTATGTTGATATTAGTGCTCTCTGTGTCAGAACACGCTCTTCCTCACTCCACCTTCCTACCTTGAACACGACATACAGCTCTTCTAGTTCTTCAATAGAGAAACCAATGTCACCAGACACAGCTCGGACCTATAGTTAGGGAGAAAATAGAGTGAACAATTTATATCAAAGCTAGAAAAATTACATATGACTCAGTGAAAAACCTGTGTAACATAGAAGAGAAGAAAACAAGTGCAAAAGATATGACACAGGACGGAGGGATTCTAATGCCTCCCATGGCTATGGATTACAGGTCAGGAAGACAGTTTCTGGTGCAGCAGAAACTGCTGACATTTTAAGCAGCTTGAAAAAATTACTGCACTTATTTCCTGTTTGTGCAGACCTGACTGTGCAGACTGTGTTACCCCTCCCTTTTGTTTTTATCTTCGTATGTTTGACTCAGATGCATTGAAAAACAACAACGAAAGAAACACGGGCATGAGGTTCCCCACCTAGAGCATGGGATATACTTGCAATAGATACGGATACTCCCCTTTGGCCGTGAGCCCTTCTGTAAAATTCCTTACTGCATAAATGGCAGGAAAATAATTAACTGCCAGCTATCTCTTCTCAAAGATTCCAGACAAGCAGTACAACAGACAGCACTAGGCAATGGATGCTACCACAAGGCCTACTGAGGGTTTTCATCTCCCTCCATGCCAAATATCTCATACGATCATGCCCTAGCACTTCAGTCCACTGTATTAGATTAATTAGAACCATGTGAAGAAAAAAATGAAAACTCCAGCCAGTAAATCCATTTTTCGCATGAACTGCAATTCTTTAAGACACTTAAAACTTGGTCTGCTACGGTGCAATCTTTCTAGATGCTTACAGCAAAACACATTCCATTAAAATGCCATTTGGTAGCTAATTCAATCTGGGAGTCACATACCACACTCTTCTTGGCTGTATCCTCCAGAGACTGGATCACTTTCAGCCTTTGTTTAAAACGCATTTGTTCAATGTCATCTGCCTTCAAATTGCTGAATTTCTACAAGAAAGGAAGCAGACCAGGTCAAAACCATCTCTTAAAGAAAGATCAAACCCCGCTCTATTACACGTTCTTTAACAAGTGTACTATCCCTTCAGAGATGATCTAAAACCCCTAGAAGGCTTTTACCGGCAGCAAAAAGATGAGAGAACACTTGAGCTCTATTCCCTATTCACCCCTGTCCTCCAAGAGAAGTCATTCAGAATTCATGAGAAATCCAACATCAGAAGTTTCTAAAGAACAACTGAAAAAGCATCTGTCAGGCCTGAGAGCAATACAGATCCTGTACTGTGGCAAAGATAAGAGAACAGACAGCTTGGCATTCCTTCCAACCCTATTTTTTTAATAGGATCCATATGAAATTCAGCCAGAAACACCAAATTAGCAGGCTTTTCTACTGACTGGGTCAGACAAGTAAGAGAAACGGGTGACACTCTTTTACAATAAGAAAAAGAAACCAAACAGAGATGGCAGATTTGAAGAAACAAACAAAATACCTAGCAAAATGATAGCTGTCTGACTGTAAGCAACTGGAAGGGGACAGGATGAAGAACAGGAGATAAAAGAGGGAATGAATTCACATTTATCACAACGTAGCAGAGAACTGTCAAATGCCAGTTCTCGACTGCTTTCCTTTCATCGTTCAGTTACAAATTTCTTAGGAGTTTGTTCTCAGTATGAATAATGCAGTACAGCTCCACCAGTGCAGAGATATTTCAAGAGCACTGGCACCATTCCCAGATCATCTTCCTATCCCAGAAGAGGATTCCTGTGCACATGACCTAGGATGCTTCCATGTTTCTGCAATATACCTCAGAATTTTTACCCTGAATTTCCCTCTCCAACTCCCTAGCACTGACAATCCTCACATACAGGTAAGAATGGAGACTTCTTTGGCAAAGCCAGAAGAAATCTCTGGTCTTTAATTTTCACTTATTTGCAGTCTTTCTTTTAGTCTGTACTGGTGGTGGGGAGACCCTTTGCAACCCACAACAGCCAACAGGGTTAGGCTCATCTCATAACAAATTGATTGAAGGCTTGGTTCTGCAATTCCTTGAGCACCCCAAGCTCTGAACATTGTTCAGGTTCAGGCTGTTCAGGTATAAAACTGGATGTTAGTATAGAAAAACCTCTTGTGCAAAAACTAAGCCAGAATCTTACATCATAGGATGTTTTGATGAGTTCAAAGATGTCAATTTCAAGTGGTGGGTCATCTCCGCTTGTCAATAAGGCGTGCAGGTGGGGAATAGGGGGAGAGACGCTCTGTCTGTTAACTACGTTGTCCAAATATCTGCAGGGGAAAACCAGAACAGATTCAAGACTCCAGGATTGATGTCCACAAAAAGAAGTAATATCCTAAATGCATCATTCCCAACTTCTTCGTATCATTAACCTAAACATGCAGGAAAATTTCATTTTTCCCAGCTAACCAGCAGTACTACCCTCAATGTATCTGAAGTGAAGCTGATTGGTTTGGGGGAATCTAGTCTTTTTAAAATGGGCTTCAAGTAATAAGTGGGAGATCTTAGTGCACATAGAAGAGATTCACATTTCAAACAAGAAAATCTGACATTTAGTAGGCTTGGGAAACACCTGCTTGATAAAGTTTTATGTTTCCAGAAAGCGATTCCTGCCAGGATCTGTTCTTAATAGATCAGAATTCTTCTGTGAATTTTGGATAAACAACCCTTCGGAGTTCAAATGCAAACTGAGAAGCAAGAATGCATTATGCTGCAAAGTAAACAATTCCAGAAATACTGGATTCCTCCACATTTGAGCCAAAAATTAATTTCAGCTGTTCTAGAAAGCAACAGTAAACATCTCTGGAGCCCAAGTTGCATCCTAGAGTGGTACCTGTGACCTGTTATGTAATGGCATTAGGTAGAAAGAGATGATGACTAAAAGGGTACTGTTACTATTCAGTTATAAATAAGAACAATGAATGGTACCTGCCCAGAATAGTCATAGCTTCACCTTCATCACAGCACTGTAACAACTTCTCCATGTTGGCATCAAGTATGGCCAATGACATCTGCAAGATAAATTTGATTCCCTCATAGAAAAAACAGTCCACAATGACCACGGCGCTCTCAAAGGGCATTACACTGAGAAAGAGAGTGAGAAACCAGGAAAGGGATATGGTGGAAATCACTCCCAGGTCCTGCATCTTTTCTGACAGCTGTGGGAGATACTCTCGTGTAAGTTCTTCAAAGATGCCTTGGTCCACCAATGCACCTGGGAAAACAAAAATGCAGAGCTCAAATTGGTGGTATAATAGTAGTATGCCCTGGTGGTATCATGGTACCATACCCAAGTTAATCAATTATTAAACAAAATAGTGTAAGTTCATTTTAATTTTGTATAAGCCTCTTAAGATCAGAACTAAAATGAACACATTTATTTAGTTTTGTTCCCTGTTCTCAATAACAACAGCATATTTAGATTCCTATATTGCAGAGCATGCAGAAAGAGCATCTCTCATTGATCTACGTGTTTCCCTGAGAGGAGGGGTGGAGGATTACTGATAGTATGGTATTTACATCAAACTATATGCTGTTTTATACAGACCAAATCTAAAAGCCTATGAAGCAGTGCTTTCACTAACCTTTCCTGGGAGCCTATTCCAAAGATTTAATACATCATTCAGAAGGGTAAGAAATAACCCAATAATTTTCTTCTAGATATGCCTCCTTACTGCTAATGGTCCCTCCTGCTACCAGTTTTTAGTGACTCCATCTTCCTTGTTACTATAAGGTCGCACTACTACCTCGGTAGCCTGTAGTCTCTCTTCCTATGTCTCCATCACACACCTGCAACTTTAAAGGGAACAGGGTTGTGCTTCATCATTTTTAAAATGCATCACATTTAATTTACTCTGAACAACAAAATGTTCCTGAGAAATGCTGGTGCAACTGTAGCTGGAAATCCAGGCTCCAGCATGAATTTGACAAAGACTCACCCACTACTCTTGTGTTGTAGTAATCTGGCAACATCCGCTCACATAAAGCCACCAGGAGCCAGAAAGCCTCCTCCTCATTGCAGTATAGCAACAGTACTGATGTAACAATGTTCATGGCCTAAAAGAGAGGAGGAAAACATGAAGATGTTAATGGAATCTCTGTCATTACAGACCAGCTAAACTTAAAAAGCATGAATACAACAAAACTGTCACTAAGAGTCACATCAATTTCCCGCTTTTACTGGTATCTGAGTCAATAGATGACTCCGAGCTGTTTCAGTTCCTCTGTGAGGCAGCAAATAATACAACCACTTTTTGTCAAGCACTTTCATTCATCAAAGTGGCTAAGTATAATTTTCACAGTTTTATTAAAATGGTTTGTAACAATTTGGTCATAACAGAAAAACAATATGAGAACCTCTAATACCAGAGCAATATGTAAATGAACCTGAATTTCCACTGTGTTGTTTCAGAAATCAGAAACTGGCTGTGTTTTCAATACACTGCCCATGTGCATCATCACTTATTCAATTTAATTGCTCTTTTTTAATGAAACCAGAAGATGTTTTTGCTAAACTAAGGAAAGCTCTGGCAGGAAAACTCGTAAAAGACTGCCATTACATCTAACAGTCATCAATGCCAAGTCCATTTAAATGCTGTATCCAATGAAGAGTTAAGAGATCTTGCAACATAACCACTTCTTTTCTACTCTCAAACCAGCACAAAGGAAAAACTTGAAACTGAACAAAAAACTGCAGAAAAACTCCAAGTCAATTATGGTCACTGTGTAGGACTAAAAAGTCTAAGACTTCTTTTTTACCTGACAGTACCCAATTGTTGGATTTCTGAATGCATAAGCTGTTAAGACTCTCCGGAGGGCAGCAATTCCCAACTCATTCTGGAAGGCAGGGTGTTCTGGCATAGACCGGTGCAGATCTCTCTCAATTTCCTCTGTAGCAAGATTGTACTTTCCCATTGACTTCTCCACAAGATCTGCATAGTAACCAGGATGAGTCACCATCTCATTCCAAGCTCCTGTAATGACAAACAAATACTGCTTCACCTCTTGTGCTTTGAAATACAGATTTTATGCCCGCAGTTTCAGCAATGAGACAGACAGGAAGCACTGCATGAACTCATCAACTACAAATAGACATGAAAATACATTGGTAAGCGATCATGTTAGAGTCTAGGTCTCAACACTAAAATGCAGACAAAGGAGGCTAAAGAGCTACTATGCTCATAAAGTAATCTCAGGAACACAATCACTGCATCTTTGGCAAAACCACCACAAAGCATCATTCAGGTGGAGGTAACTTGTGATTAATTTCTTCTGAAATGAGCTAACATATATATCTTTTCCTTTGAGATGTGCAGAAAGGTTATTCTTGCTAGCTGTCAAAGCTGTCTAAGTACCCAGCATAACACCCTACCTGAGAAAAGGAGCCACAGCTCTCCACGAAGATTCTCTGGGATTCCTTTCTGCACCAGCTCTCTAGTCTTGGCAGTGCGATACATACACATCCCTCGCCCGTATTCAAAGAAATGAATGTTCCAAGACTCTTCCTTCATCTTCTCCTTTGCCTTCACAGAAACAAATATGACCTTTTTAGGAGATTAATGCATTTTTATGTTTGTAGGACAGGTGATTTCTGGGTACACTCAGGCCTACATTTCACAAGAGAAATGCATTTTGATATTTAAAGCCTTTCTTCTTCCTGCTGAATGAAAGGGTGTACGCTAACCTACACTGGTCTGAATCAGTTCTGACCTTGCTTAAAGTCAAGACTTCACAATGCTAACACAGGCCATGCAATTACATTGCAAATCTCTACATAAATGCAAGCAGAACCATGGTCTAAGATGATTAACTAGCAAGTGGGAACACCAGTTCTCTGCTTTCTTGATCTGAAGAAAAGTAGTTCTTCACATACGGGAATTTACATCCCAGAAGCACTGTAACACTGATTTCTCAGCCTCAAATCAAGTTTCTCGGGTATCTCAGTACTGAAAAAGGAAGCTGTCGGTCAGGTTATGCAGCACTATAACCTGCAGTATCACTGTGATACTGCAGGACTGACCAGCAATAAAATGCATTTTCACGCCCAGAGCAGGACAGGAAATCTGCAGCCTACTGCAAAGTATTCACTGTTAATTGTTTTAAGTTAAAATTTTATTTACCCCTTTGGGTCCCAGGAGCTCCTCGGAATTTCTTCTGAAGAGTTTGAGCAGTCCCTGTGACGCCGTTGGCACCTCCCCGGCACAGAAGTTGGCAGGTCGATTGCTGAGAGCAGATGCGGGGCTAATGGCAAGCGGGCTGCTGGAAGGCAGCTCTGGGACCTCCTGAACACCAAAACATAAAGTGCTTGAACTCAGGCAGCCCCTCTCCTCTGCTAATTGTCTAACAAAGAGACAGCATTTGCTGGAAACCAGCACTGTTAACACACTGCAAGGAGCATCACTCTGAAAAGACAAATGCTCCTCCCCAGCTATTTCCTTAGTACCTCACAGCCAGGCTCAGCCAAGCTCCACTTCCATTCCCTTTCGCTGCCACAGGGTTTCTTGGATGGTGTTCTCTGCAAGAAGTCAGAGATTCTCTGTACCAAGAAATCTCGGTCTTTCAGATTGGCGAAGAAGAAGGTCATTTTACTTCTAGTGCTGATGGAGAGAGGGCTGGGCAAGACACTGGAACTATCTGCTTTCTCAACTATTGTCACCTAGAAGGCAAAGACAAGGGACATTTGGATCCACCAGCTTCTCCATTGTCTCCATTGTCAAAGCACTGCACAAAAGATAGAAGCACACAAAAGACAGGAAAGACCTGTAGTCTCAATATACAGCTAAGAAATCCCCACCTCCCTGAGAGGAATGATGAGGTGACAGGCCTCCTCTGCCTTGCTGGCAAAACAGATGTAATTGTTGGAAACAAACATCTGGCCAGGAATATGCATCTTGTTGAACGGTGTCCACAAGGTACAATCTGTATGTCCATCCAGGCATTCATCCTTGGGCAACCGGAAAGTGGCACAGTAGCACTCATTCTTGGCTCGAGCATCCAGGTCTCTGGGGAAAAAGCAAAAAGAAGTCCCCAGAGGTTTTTTTCTCACTCGACAAATGCACTCAAACACTAATGTTAAGTGTTTATTCCAATCACAACCTTCAGACCGTGGTGGGTGTTATTAGTATTCATTTATCTAAGTGAGACACCAACCCTTATCTAACTCCTATTTCAGACTTCAGATATGTTTCACTGACAAGGTTTGTCCTGCAATACAAGATAAAATATGCAAGTGCATCTGCAAAACTTAAGTTACATCAGATTCTGAAAATGCAGAGAACAGTCCCTGTCAGGAAGATTTATTAGAACACAAATTTATCTTACTTTTTATACATCTTCAACATCAGACAAAGGGACTGATATAATTCTATCCTTTCACATTTTTAGACAGGATTTTCAACAGTTTCTAGTTGGAAATTCTTTCTGACAGTGCCTAGTCATGCATGAGAGACACATGAGTGTGTGTGTGAATTCAGTACCAATCTGGGATGGAAAAAAAAGAATATGCAGAGGATTAATGACTGAAATAAATGATGCAGCCTCTAGAGCAAGAAAACCCCAGTGGCACCCAGAAGCTATACAGTAATGCAGATTTATTATTACAATTTCCTGTTATCTGTCTTCTCTTCTCACTGCTGGAAACATGTACCTTTTTAACGCAGAGATGTTCTTAAGAGGCTTCCTGGGCTTTGGGAGAGACTTCTCCTGCAGAAAGCTCTCATTATCCAATAGCTGCCGCATGGCAATGTTAGCCAACTGTTCCATCAGCTTGAACGTCTCATTGATGTTGAGAAACATGGAAAAATAAAGTTCACCATCTCTTGTGCTTACTTTAATGCACTCGGGGAACAGCAGCGTAGCGTTTTTTTCCAGCTGGGTTACATCCACCCACTGGATCACCAGTATAACTGAGAAAAAAATAAAAAATCTGCTATTAAAATTTCGGACAAAACAACAAACAGTCAGAAATTGAGCTCAAGCAGTCACCAAGCTCTCCTCCTACACACGCACAATTCTTTTCTTCGTACTTTTACTGGGAAATAATCTTTGGGATTAACTAGACTAGAAATAATGCAGCTCCAAAAGGACTCCCATCCAGTAAATACTTCCAACCACAATTACCCAAGATTTCATTCTTTCCAGTGAATTAGCTTTGGACTCAGCGGTTCAAGCTTTTTAAATACTGAGTCCTGGCATTGTTTCCAAACAAAACTCACCAAGGTAAAAATATTGCTTGGTTCTCTAATCCAGTTGAAGTAAAACTTTGGGTGTACTTGTACAACTTGAGAAACGTTTTGAAAAATGACTCGGGCATTCAGCCTAACCATCAGTGAAGTGCCTGACTGCAAGCACTGACCTATGTGTTGAGCTAAAGCTCAAAGGACTCCTAAAAGGAAAAAAACTGTCAGCTTCCAAAAATGTTCACACAAAAGATCAATTGCATCAAAAAGATCAAGGGAAACAGCAGAAGAAAAACCAGCAGGCTTACAACTCACCCTCTTTGCCCAGCAGGAAAGAGTAGAAACAGAGGTGATTGACAGTGAGGTACAGCCAGCCCTGCCTGGGTACACGCCCCTTCCAATAGCTGCAGGAATAGTAGTTGACCAGCTTCTCCACCTCAGGCATCCCAAACTGCTTCCGCATCTTCAGTTCAGCCTCTTTGAATTTACCTGGATCCTCTTCGCTCTGGGGCTGCTCATTCTTGTTCTCTTCAGCAATAATTCCCTGAAAGGACATGGGAGGAGAGAGAGAAGAAACAGAAGCGAACGTGCTTGCTAAAACACATAACGTACAGCCAAAGGTCACAGCAGTAATCCGGAAGACAGAAAGAAGAAACACAACACAGCAGTTCTCAGTTCTTCTGTCATGTTAGAGAAACAGCAAAAACATATAGAAAGAGCAAGCAGATAGTGGGGGAGTCTGATCTGGGATCTACTCCTGAACACGTGCAGCAAGCATTAGTGTTTAACGTTTGACTGAGCTTCTCATGGCTGGCCTGGTAACACTTTGAACACCCTGCAGGAGAGCTGAAGTCTATTTTCACTTGCAAACATGCTTCTTCAAGAGGAAGAAGATCATCTGCCAGGAAAGGCAGAACTCCGCAGTCTGTCAGATCTTGACTGGCCAGAAGGAAAGACAAATGACCACAATCTCTCTCAGACAACACGCACAGAAAATACAAAGAATCTGACAGGACTACAGCAAAAGACTCAAATTGCTGATGTTTGATAAAAACCCTTGTAGTTTCTGTTCTAGAGAATTTGTGGGCTGGGAATCTGAAAGGTGTTAACCACACAGCAAGCAGACACCTATCTGACTCAGAAGTCAGTGGAAGCTGGGATGCAGTTCCTTTAAATCCCAGACGAGATGGCTTCTAGACCACTACGGTGTGCCAAGCACATCGCTTGCAAACTAGAATTCCTTCTCCCACAATTTTTGCTGGACGAACCCTCGTTTAACATTCTCTCTGTATCCAAGGTACAATCTGTGAGGATTTTAAAGAGGCCTTATATTTGACTTAGCTGGAGTCTGCTACAGAGGCTGTTCCTTGAGATCTACTGCTTACAAACACTCCCCCCAAATCCCTTTGTCCAGTGTTATGGCTGTAATGTGACACTGATAATACTGCATGCATTTCATGGCATATGTATGTCTGAAAACGGAGCAGGGAGCAGTTTTGCAATGGAGCTTTTGCTCACTCCCTCCCAAGGGTAAAACATTTTTAAACCACCTCCCCATTCCTTCTGAGGATCCGGGAGCCCTTCAGGGAAACATGTTGCTTACATGTATCTTTCCCTTGACAAAGGTGGTGATATCTTCTTCATTGTCAAAGATGGAGAGAGTCTGCAGTAAGTTATTCTCCAGCCATTCCCAGTGCTTTGTGATCTCCTTACGAGATGATCCTAATGGAAGCGGTGGAAGATGATGGGAAGAGCAAAGAAAAAAGAAATTAAAACAAGGTCTTTTTTCCCCCAGGTTCGCAAAAGGAAACCAATAATAAGCAAACAGTGAATAGGACACATCAAACACACCAGCTACACGTCGAGGATATTTTATGCACACCAACATTATGTTTCTAATTAAATATCTCCACTGCCACTGCGGGTAATCAGCACACGACCAACAGATCAGCCTGTTTGCCAGTGCACACAAACACAGCTTTCTCCCCAGACAAAAAGCACTCTCATGTTCCAGACAAGAACAACTCTTTCAATTCCTGGTATTCTAGAATAAAAATAATGAACTCTCAGAAGAACCTTGAAATTTCAGAACAACTGGAGTCTTGATACCTACAAAGAGGTTCCATTTTCCATGAGCAATGGTCAGCAGAGAGCATACAATTCCAAAACAAAAAGCAACCAAAATATTCACATCAAAAAGCTGTTTTCTTAAATAAAGATTTTTCAGCAAAACTTGTATCAGTTACACTTTAACCAGACAGCCCACAAGAGTTCAAAAAGAATAAGCTTCACTGTGCATCCAATTTAAAGAACTTCTCTATAGAAAGTTGCTTTAGTAAGTTGCCATTATTTCAAAGATTTGTGTTTACTAAAATATTTTTTCTTCTCTATCAACAGCTATCACTGTATTCTCTTGCACGCAGAAAAAAATGTGGACAAAAAGAGATCTGTTTAAATGCAAATCAAAGACATTTTTAAGTTTCTCTTTGCCAAATTCCAATAAATTTATCTTTCGAAGTGTCACACAAAAGCAGTGGGATATCTAAAAATGTGAACAGCATGACTCTCAGTACTCGATTTCTCTGTGAGTGCATCAGACCCCACAGTGTGTTTAAAGATGGAAAAGAAGAAAGCTGCATACAATGTAAGCAGTTTCTTAAAGCTATTGCTCTACCCAACTCTCTTAAGAGGTAGCGTGAAAGAGTCCTCACGCACTTGGAGTGGATACCTAACCACAAAACCCAGTGCCTGCTAATCTGCGGCATCACAAGCAAAAGTAACTCCAGGACCTGAAAGCAAAAACTAGAAGCAAGAAGGCTGTCATGTCTGAGAGGACTGCAGGGTGAAAAACTTGAGTTTGTGAGTGCAGTCCAATGGATCAGACAACAAATACTTCTTCTTTTGCCTTTGTGCATAAGTTTACTTGACATCTATCCCAGTCAAATGACAACATTTTTAAAGCATAAGTGATCTTGGGTAATACATAATGGCTTATTTTTAGGGCACAGAATTACCAGTTATAAGATGCTTTGGCTGTGGAAAAAACCCCACACGTCCAGCAACTGTGGCAGGGGAATAAAATCTGTGTTCTGTTGTGTTACATCAGGGACATCTTTCACCAAGTGAAAGCAAACAAATCACTAAAATAATCCAGACCTCAATAACTGACATCTGTCTAACATTAGAATGACATACATTCTGTAATTCCTACAAAGCATGTTGTAAGAACAGAGTGCTGAAAGGCCGAAGCAGCACATGTGATCAGAATGCTGCCCAAGAGCATTTACAATTTATCATCTGTCACTACAAGATATGCATTTTTCAACTAGAGAGCCATACGCATTTTATAACTGCAAGTGAACGCCAGTACTCTTTACTTTGACAGTAAAATGTGAACCAGACTGGATTAAAAATACTTCGGAGGAAGACAATGTATTTACTCTAGTGTGATAATCTATCAAACTCCATTTGGTTGCTGTGTAGCCCAGCTCATTTTACCATGCTGCGTTACCTAAAAGTAACTCAGATACAGGGGACACCAACTGCAGCACTCCCAAAACCGCACAGAAATAAGACATTGACTGAGTGTCAACAGACTATAAAATTTCAGATTTGTACCTCACCAGGGGAGGTTCAGTTTAGACATCAGGAAAAATTTCTTCACTGAAAGGATTTTCAGGCATTGGAAAAAGCTGCCCAGGGAGGTGGCTGAGTTGCCATCCCTGGTGTTTAAAAGGTGGGTAGATGAGTTTCTTAGGGACATGGTTTAGCAAGGGGACAGGTATGGTTGGACTTGATGACCTCAGAGTTCTTTTCCAACTAGATGACTCTATGATTCTATGATATGTGGCTGCTAAATATTCTGCTTTTTTCTATGCAGTTTCTGGACTGACGTTTTGTTTTCTTTCTTCCTCCTTCCTCAAAAGGGAAACTGAGTTTCTAAATTTCTCTTCTGCAAAATTTAAGTAGCTCTGCAAGGGACAATATTGTGTTGGCTGCCTAGGGAAAAGATGGGAAAACAAGACATCAACATCTGTGGGCTTAGCAAATGATGACTTCATGCTCAGATTTTACATCTCAACCACAAAGTGAGAAGTGAAGATTCTTAATACAGACAAAGTCAGACTAATAAATATGTCTGGAGGTATTTTTCTCTTTTGCAACCACTAGGGCCTAAAGTCTTCATTGAAATTCACCACCAGGTACCAGAAGGCTGCACTATGGTATTCCACCACAGCAGCTACACTTCTCAAGTAAAAGAGGCCAAAGAGTCTCAATGTACTATTCTAATATATTTGATTGATAATATATATTATACATCTATTACGTGCCAGAAATAACAGGAAAAAAAACTGGATCAAGACAGTAAAGAGATTCCCCAAGGAGTGTTTGGCACCTTGAATGACCTTATGAGTTCTCATCTTGTACTGTCTTCCTACTGTAAGCAGGTTTTGCCACAACATTCACTCCCCCTCCAGCAATCTCATCATCCTGGTTTTATCCTCAGAATAACCTCACTATGATCTTGCAAGCAGATACACCTGGGAAGAAAGAAAATTTGTAACACCTGCAGAAACAGAAGCTTAAGTTCCAAAATGATAGTTTAAACTGAGTTTTGTCATTTCTGGCATCTCCCACCAGAAGATCCAGAATGTTTCCCGAGCAGTCAGGGAACACTCCTAGGTGTGATAACTGATCCTCTGAACAAAACAGACAACAGAACAACACAAATGCAGTCCCTGACAAGTGTCACATCAATACATACCGCAGGCCACCGCCCAATACACTTGAGAGTCCTGAGTCTGGTGCAGAATACGGTACGGGGCAACTCTGGCACTGGAATCCAGAACTACGTCTAATGTTCCCACAAGAAGACCTAGGAGGCAAAGAAAGAGGAATTAAAACATGGTAATGCCAAAACAGAGAATCAGGTTAAGTAAAAATAGAGGCTCAACAATACAGCACAATGCCAATGTTCATATCATGTACATGCGATGGGAGAGTAACGGGTTGAGAAAATGAGGGCATACATCCAGTCACTGCAAGCAAATTACCTATAAATCACCTCCAGCCAATCCCACTGGTAATGGATAAAGCTTAGATGGCAATTAAATGTCTGCTAAACCTCATTATACTCCTCCATCTTCCTAGGAGATTTTTTTAATAAAAGTGAAATGTATTTTTCTCTGTGAGGTTTCTGTTGCTAATAGTGACTTTTAAGCCTACTAAACTAAAACACAGAAGAGATTTCAATGCTGTATCTATCAGCATTACCTATGCAAACAGTAGTGAGAGAACTCTTCCAAAATGGAATCAAAAAGCTCTAGAGAAACAGGCATTCCAGGTTTCAGTGATGCTTCTACAAGTGTTTTGATTAAACAAAGAAAGAAGGCAGACAATCAAAATTTGAAAATATAGAAGTTAAAATATTTCTGTTCTGATGTTAAATAAAAAGCAGGCGCTTCCAGAATAAATGCTAACAGCCACCAGACTTTGTAAAGCAAATCCATTTATTTGCTAGATAAATCAAATATGTAAGATGCTAGAAGACAATGTGCTATGAGTGCAACTCAAAGGCAACTTAATTTTGCAACATCTTCATGATTAAGAGTTTTCCAACGTAAGAACTCTGAAAGGGAGCATGGTTGCTCCTCTGGACAGCTATTCAGGGGGCCCAGACTCAGTTTCCTCTGCTCCCTATGGTTTGGTTAAGCTTGAGCAAATTTTATTCATCCATATCTCATTCATTAGCATGAAACCTGCTACTTCCTCCTCTTTCTCTCTTGGCTATCCAAAAGCTAGAGATGGATGAGGAACATACTTCAACATACTTCAAGAGAAGCGCCATCCATACCAGGGTCATCATTAAACCAAATACGTACGTAGCCAGCACAGCAAGATCTCAGCTTTGGTTCCAAGTTTCTTGTGTGCAGTTTTAGGCAGAATACAGATTAGAAAGTCATTTTGAATACTTCCTGTAACAGCACCGAATGAGTCAAATATTGACAAATGGACAAGACACGCTGATGATCTTGAGTAAGACAGCAACTTAAACAACTTTCCAGCTTGGCTGAATATTCACATTCTAACTCTGAAATGCCAACTCGCAGTTGTGCAGCACCTTAAGGGAGACACGTGGCTTTTAACAAGCAGGGGCTCTGAGGAAGACTCTCGCTGAGCTAAACCAGCTCAAGAAGTAACTCATAGCTCAAAGCTTCAACCATTTACGACTGGATCAGTTTAACTGTTTCCAGAATAGTACCAGGTGTCATTTCTTCTTGTAAAAACCTGGGAAATTCCAGAATACAAGCATATGCCTAAATGCAAAATTACACAAAAAAGTGATGTCACATAAAACTGAGTAATTCAAAGTAATATTGAACATTGTGAGAGGATGAAATACGCTATAGGCGCTTATCAGCAGTGTCATTTCTGTCATTAGTATATTTGGTTAATGGGGTGAATACAGATAATCATAGAATTGTTGAGGTTGGAAAAGACCTCTAGTCCAACCGTGAACACACCACCACCACCACCACACCTACTAAACCATGTCCATAAGCACCACGTGTACGTGTTTTTTGAACCCCTCCAGGGATGGAGACTCCTCCACTGCCCTGGGCAGCCGGATCCAACGCTTCACCACCCCTTCAATGAAGAAATTTTTCCTAATATCCAAACTAAACCTCCTCTGGCGCAACCTGAGGCCATAAATGAAACTGCCTGTGCATAATCACAGATGTAAAATGCACATTTTTGTTATTCATGTAACTGTGTGAGCATTTCTCACACAAACCGAGGTGTTCTAAAAGCGAGAGGGTTTGTTGTTGTTACCACTGTGCTTCGGCCACTGCTGTGCTATTTCAGCACTTTCTCTCCCCAAACCCAGCTGTCGGGTGTGCACGGGCGCTGCACCCACAGGGCTTCACTCCTGGCCCCAGCACTGCCCAGTTTTCATAGAATCATGGAATCATAGAATCATGGAATCGTAAAATCATGGAATTGCAGAATCAGGGAATCACAGAATTGTAGAATCATAGAACGGTTTGGGCTGGAAGAGACCTAAAGCCCATCCAATTCCAACCCCCTGCCACGGGCAGGGACACCTCCCACCAGCCCAGGCTGCTCAAAGCCCCATCCAACCTGGAATTTTCACAGAGATCTCGACGTTTTTAGACAAATCACCACCCTTCACCCTGACTCCTGAGCTCCAGCCAACAAAGCAGCCATTCCTGACAGGGAAACGAACCTTCCCACCCCCGGCAGAATCGCGGGACCAGGTTCCCCCATCCCTCAGGGGCCAAATCCCCCCCAACCCCGCACCCCCCTCCAACCTCCGAGGGGTCCCCAATCCCCCTCACCCGTGAGGCCGCCCCCTTTGCCGTGTCCCCGCCGGCGCTGCAGCAAGAAGAACGGGTTGGCCCGCTCCGTCACCCAGAGAGCGCCGGCCAGCAGCACCTCCTCGGGACCCAGCCACATCGCGGCGGAGCCGGGCTGGGTCCGCAGCGGGGGCCGGGGCTGCGGGGCTGCGGGGCTGCGGGGCTGCGGGGCTGCAGGGCTGGGGCTGGGCCCGGCCCGGCCGGAGCTGGGGGCGAGGCCGAGCAGAGCGGTCACGGGGGCCGCGCCGGGCCCAGCGCGCCCTCTAGCGGCTCGGCGGGGGTCCGGACCACTAGAGGGCGCGCTGGGCCCGGCGCGGCCCCGTGGCGCGGGACGGAGGGAGGCGGTGCCACACACTTGAGTTCGCCGGTTCGAGTCCCACCCCACCTCGTGTCCCCAGCGCTCGGTGCTGGGGTCCGGTATTTTTATGATGTGGGGGAAGGGATTGAGCGCTCCCTCAGTTTGTAAATGACACAAAGCTTGGTGGAAGCGTTGGTCTGTATGAGGGTAGGGAACGTCTGCATAGGAGTCTGGATTAATGGGCTGAGACCAACCAGATGAGGTTCAATGTGGCCAACTGGATGATCTTTAAGGTCTCTTCAAACCCAAACCATTCTATGAGTCCTGCACCTGGGTCACAACAACCCCGTGCAGTGCTCCAGGCTTGGGGAAGAGTGGCTGGAAAGCTGCCTGGTGGAGAAGGACCTAGGGGTGTTGGTCGACAGTGCCTGAATGTATGCACAGGTGGCCAAGAAGGCCAACAGCATCCTGGCTTGTATCAGAAACAGCTTGACCAGCAGGACCAGGGAAGTGACTGTGCCCCTGGACTCAGCCCCCTCCTGTGCTCAGTTTTGGGCCCCTCACTACTACAAGAAGGACATTGAGGGGCTGGAGCGTGTCCAGAGAAGTATTCAAGTCTTCTTGGAGAACAAGTCTTATCAGCAGTGGCTGAGGCATCTGGCGTTGTTTAGCCTGGAGAAAAGGAGGCTGAGAGGAGACCTTGTCACTGTCTACAATTGCCTGAAAGGAGGTTCTAATGAGGTGGGTATTGGTCACTTCTTCCAAGTAACAAGTGATAGGATGAGAGGAAATGGCCTCAAGTTGCACCAGGGTTGGCTCAGATTGGACATCAGGAAAAATATCTTCACCAAAAGGGTTCTCAGGCACTGGCAGAGGCTGCCCAGGGAGGTGACTGAGTTCCCATCCCTGGAGATGTTTAACAAGATGGGTAGGTGAGGTGTTCAGAGGTATTTTATTAGTGGACAGGTACAGTTGGACTCAATGATCTCAAAGATCTTTTCCAATCAAGCAATTCTATGATTCTATGAAAAAACTGTGGACATTTTGAGTTGACATGAGAATTAGAACAAATGGTATTGTAAACTACACAAAAACGTCAAAGGATTTCCTAGATATTATTTTGAAAGAAACTTACCATGCATGTACTTCATCACGTGGTTTGTTGGCCTGGAAGCAGGGCTGGATCCTTTCTATGGTTGAAGTTTGCCCAGTTTGTCAGTACAGGGAAGCTTTGTAAACAGAGCAGTCATCTAGTCCATCAAAATAACCTTCCTACTCCAGGTTTACGCGGGACTTGAGCTGTTTTCATGCCATGAAAGTGCCACCTCGGTGGCTGGGATGCTGGAGAAGACTTTTTCTGAGCTCTCAGCCGCCACTGAAAACAACTTTGTCAGGGCAACTCAAATTTGATGAGAGGGATGCGCTCATATAGTAAAAAAATCAGGCAGATGAGAAATCTTCCTGTACAACCCTGTGGGAGCCATTGAAGCTGCCATTAACTGAAATGGATTATTTAAATGCTCCCTCCCATAGTATATGCTGTAATTTCCTGGCAGGGAGCTCCCAGTGCAGCTGGGCAGGGGCTACAGCCTCCTTTCCAAACTGCTGCCCCACCACTGCCCTCACCCATGGCCCCTGAAGAGTGGGGACAGGCCCAGCTCTCCTGCCCTGGGCTAGTGATGCTTTCACCTCCCCTCTGGGAGACAGGAATTCAGTTACCTTTCTTGCTGCGAAGCACACACGCCGCCAGCATCCCAGCCCGTGCCCCACCAGGACTGGGTGCCCAGCACCTCCCTGGGACTGGGTACCCAGCTCCCTGCCTTGGCAGCAGCTCTGGAGCCTACCCAGGGTTGGTGACCCAGTCCAAGGATGGCCTGTACAGCAAACAGGAGAGTGGGAGACACGGTTCCTTCTCATCTTTTGGCCACAGAGCAGCTTCCCAGTAATCTAGTGAACCGCTATTGTTGTTTTAATAACCGTTAGAAAGTCTCCCTGCAAACTCTGAAAGTGTTACAGCAGCAACAGACATTGACATCTACCATCTCTATGCTTATTGCCCAGCTCCCAGGAAGGCTGGAATGCCGTGTTTTCTTAAGGTTATAAATCCTTTAACCCTGGGATGATCTATCTTCTGTGTTAGTGCAGTGCCCTAATCCCAGCTGGAGCCTTTGTGCAATACTGTAATATAAATATTTATTAGCTGGCTGAGCTTTCAAGGCTCTGCCTTCATGCTGATGGCATCGCATCATGATGGGAGCAGCACGGTGGTTTCCAAAGGCTGGATGCGCTGTGGGAAGGGTTTGAGCACTGGGAGAAAA
This sequence comes from Dromococcyx pavoninus, assembly GCA_033558185.1. Lineage (NCBI taxonomy): Eukaryota > Metazoa > Chordata > Aves > Cuculiformes > Neomorphidae > Dromococcyx > Dromococcyx pavoninus. Next base: position 395,696 of record JAUMJL010000599.1, on the reverse strand, counting down.
TGCTGAAGGATCCTTCTCTGTGTTACTATCTCTGTCTGTGTTCGCTATGTGCCATCTTTCAGGTGGCAAACAATGTGGGAAGGCAGATTAATGTCTCCTGTATGTTCATAAGCCCTTTTGAACCCTGTGGCCTTTAATGCCCTGAGAATTCTAGGCACTAGTAGAGTAAAATAAAACAATATTTACTGCAAAGGGGGGAAAATCCTCTCTGAAAAGGGATCTTTTAGCAATGTTGTTCCACATTAAGATATGTAAATATATATATTTATATATATAAAAGAAATACTGGATGAACTGGAGTCACTGGGCGATGCTCTCATCCTCCTGTATTTTGAGAGATACCAAGCTCACAAAGTCCATATTTTTAAACTGCTTTTTATTGAAATGTAGTACATTAGCAAACCCTAACTAATCGGTATGCACTGTTAACATATTGGCATATACCACGTAACTACAATACAGTGTTATACTTACATCAAAACATGTCAAGAAGTTCTGGTGCTGCCAAGCTACAGTTTCACAAGGGCTGGAAAGATCTGATTGTCGGGAGGGCACCGCACCGCCCGCCGCGCCTGCGGCCCCGCCGCTCGGCCAGACCCCTGGGCCCTGCTGGCGTTTCTTCCGTGAGGGCCACCTTGCCTCAAGCCACTTGGAACACTTTCACACACAGGCAAATTGAGGTTTCTTTTAGTTGTTTGCTGCAGTCTCCCATGCCCAAAGGCTGGGGTGTTCCCTCTCTGCTGGGATAAAACGATCCCGTTTTGGTGGATTCTGTGCATAGTTAGCCACAGCCTCGAGCCGGGGATCCCCAACAGGCAAGGTTGTAGAGAAGCTTTTAATATTTAACATCTACTTGCAAACTGCAGCAGGGCTGACCCAACAAGCAGAAGAGCGATGCTGTCACTCAGTTTGCTCAGAGAGGTTATCCTCCTTTATAGGACTAATGCAACAGATCTTAGCAGTGCTGGGAATTAAGTCTAGATGTACGGGTTGGAAAAAGCCTACCTGCTGATGTGGTGGCAACCAAGAAGGCTTCTTTTTGACGCAGCAGCTTCCAGTGCAAACACAAAGTGAGCGCAGTCAGTGGCACTGCTGGCTGCGATGCAGGGACCGCACGAGGCTGTGAACAGGAGCTCTGCTTTAGCAGCCCCAAACGCCCCATTAAACTTTCCTGGCTTGAGAGCAGCAAAGAGCACCAACTTTATTTTCAAGCCCAGACTTCCCTGTGCTGGAGCACGGAAGGGCTGCTGGGCTGTGTTTTGTAAGATCCTCCCAGGGCTGCGGGCAGATACAGCCTTTACTGTCTGAGACAGCCAGAGGGTGTTACAGACACGGGCACGCTAGATCAAAAGCAAATCTGGCCATCCAATGCCATCACCATAACCCAGAAGAGCTGCTCTGTTGGGAATAAATAGCTCTTGTCCCTGTGAGGGGCTCTGAGCAGCTGAAGACCAAGTCAGAGCCAAGCAAAGGCAAGCCCTGGAGCACGTAGGAAGCAGCAAGGAAAAGGCAAACAGAGCAGCAAAGGCACACAGCTGAGCTCAGGGCAAAGATTAAAAAGCTTCTCACTCCTGAGGGGCTCAGCCACAGTGAGCTGCAGGTGGATGCAAGTGGAGCAGGGAATAGCCCATGCCTGGCAGGAGGGAGCCTTCACATGCACATCCAGCAGATTTCTGGGCTGCAAAACTCCAGCCCCCATATGACACTAGGTCACGTTACACCTCAGCCTTGCCATGAAATCACTTCACCTTTCAATAAAAACCTATGTACGTCTTACTTTGCAGGAATATTAATACTTATTATTAACTCTTTAGGGAAAGGACTATTTTTGGACAACACCTTATATCATAGGGCCCCATGGCCAGAGACCCTGGACATTATTGCCGTAAAAATAATAAATATTCAGACATTATTGCACAATCTACACATCCATCTGGGCACCTCCACAAGGCTATCAGGCCGAGTGAAAGGATGCTCCATGCAGGGACCCGCAGAACAAGCACCTGACAACAACAGCCCATGTCCCACACAACCTGCTTTGGTTGAGAACAACCCACCAGGAACCTCGATGCTCCCATGGACCTTGGCATTGGTTTGGAACGATGAATCCCCTTCAAGGGGCTGGCTGGCACGGGGACAGCACGGCGAAGAAGATGCTGAAGGCTGGGTGGATGGCAGTGCCTACACAACAGAGACCCTCACCTAGCTCTCAGGAGGAGGAGGAAACCCACAATAATTGATAGGGCACACGGGCAGAGATTAATTGGGGAGAAATAAGAGTATTTGGGAACTTTACAGGCTTTTATAAAGGGTAGGTGAATGGAAGGATCAAACAGCTGACATAGATGAAAAGGTGTTGATTAGTGCTGCTTTGCAAAGGCTCAGGCAAGCAGCTTTCACCCCTCCCAAGCACTTCACAAGCACCAGGTAAACCTGTGAGGTCAGGACATCACTGATTCGGATTACGCAACACCATGGCCCTGTGTCAGGAGTAAAAATCCCACCCACAGCCTCACTCTTGTCACTGCATCCCACGAAGAAGGGTTGTAGGGGGGGACCTATTTTTCTCTTGATTATTTCAAAGACATTGGAAACAAAGCAGAAATGTGCACCAACCCACAGAAGTACACTCTGCCTTTTTCCTGATTTTCCCTCAGTCTCAGTAATTGGAGCATCTTTCCCTCTCTCACCCCCTCCCCTGCTCAGTGGTTTCTGCCCAGGGTGCCCGTTCGGCAGCTCCCTGCAGCGCAGCAGGTTGAGCAGGGAAAGGGAAGAGTGGAGATATCTTTATAACAACACATATGCAAGCTGTCACAGCACATCACACACTCTTCTGCACGGCTCCGGCTGGAAAACTGGGTCACATACGGATGTGTAACACAGGGTGAAAAAGGAGCAAAAGCTTCACTTGTGAATTTCAAAGTGTTTCCTGGGGTCCCTGTCCTGAGCCCTCCTGCCCTCCACTCCCCACCCCGTGGTGCTTGCAGCAGCCCCACAGCTCTCATGTTTGCTCTGCAGTGCCTTGGTGTGTGCTCTGCCCTGCTACTTCCTTTCTATTAGCAAAGCAAAACCCATATATCTTTAACAATAAAGCCAGCTCAGTCCCCGGTAATCAAGCTGCAGAGCTGCCTTGAACTTTAGCTCAGCCCTGATGCCTTCATCCTTCAGCTCATGGCCTACAACTGTGGCATTATCTCAAACCTAAAATGAGCTAAACGAGTCCTGGAGCCTCTGTGTGACCCCTGCCTCCCGCAGACCTCCCTCTGCTTTTCAGTAGCTGCCAAAACTCCTGGCTGTCCCAAGCCTTTGCACTGTTTCACATGAGCTTGTTTAAAGAGAACAGAAGATGTGTAGAAGTCTCATAATACAGCCCTAAACACCTTTATTTAACTATTTTTGGTCTTTCTTTGGCTTTTGTAGGGTATCTGGCTATTCCTATAGCATCCTCAGGTGCCAAGGCAAGCATCCTAGAAGGAAGAGGACAGTGTAGATACCAACACATGAGCTCACTGGAGGGAGCAATCGGGACTGTCATTAAGTGAATGTTAACATGCTTCAAATGTAATACTTTAAAGTCAGTATTATAGGTAAAAAGCACACTTACAGTCTGTTTTTTTACTGGTGATTATCCTCTAAGAACACAAGCAAACCTTGATTTTACAAATGTCTTATGGGAACATGCAAAACTTTCGCAGAACAGGAGGCCAGGAAAGAGAAGATGAAGTGTTAGAGTTTAAATAGTTTAGGGAAATACCTGGAGATAAATGTTTTTTCTTTTTTTAATATGTATAAGTTGTAAAATTGGTGTTTTCTGTTAAAAAGCACTTTTTTAAACCTTAAAAATTATTTTCCAAGTCACTGGCACTTACAGTTCTTGGTAGATTGCAGGATAATTTACTTCTATGAAATGACTCAACCATACACAGCACCACTGCAGCAGAACAAGAACAACAATGCTCATCAAGCTCTTTTTATATACTGATTAATATTAAAAGGAAAACCTCAAACTTACCAGCACAGCCTGCAAAAATCACCCATGTTGCTGTGCTGCTGCCTTCCCATCCTAAATATGACTAAGTCGAAGAACGCCTGCCATGGCACGTCCCAGCACGCAGGTAGGGATCAATTGTTTGAACTAGATTTTCATTTTTCCACTGTTGCAAGATTTTCCAAACCCAGGATGTCAATTATGATCGTCACCTCCCTTATCCAAGATACTACAGCACGAAACCATTTTTTTCACTATGCCAGACCCTGATCTCCACAATCAGAGGCAAACCTTCCCTCCCGCTGCTTAAAACCAAGATGTTGGGTTAGAAATAAGGGGATTTATCGAAATATAAGTGACATCATTTATTATTTTGACTCTGGGGACTTTGTACTTTCTAATGTTTTAATTCTATTCACTTTCAAGCTCTTCTCCCCACCTCTGGCTCGTAGCTGGTACAAACAGTCTCGGCTGGAGCTGAGAAACCACCAGTTTGGTTTTCATGCCAAAACGGTGCCCTGGTGCTGTTCCTGGTGGATTTGGGGCAAACCCCCGTGTTGGGCAGACACAGCCCCTACTCGAAGGATTTGCTCAGAGCATTTGCACCTCGCACAGCGCCACAACAGGGTGTCCTACCCTAACCCCCCCGGGGGGCTTTCACCGCGGTGCTGCTGGCCAGGTTTTGCAGCACAGGGTAGGGCATCACATCCTTCTTGGAGACGCCCAGGTGTTTTTGTAATTAACTACCCACACCCAGGTGTTTGTCGGTTTATCGTAACCTGACTGCCCACCACGGACAAAAACAAGCCCTATAACATCCTTGAAAGATGGTGGTTTCTCTTTTGGGTGTTTGTTTTCGGAAGTTCCCCTCTCTCACGTGTGTCTGCCCGCTGCGATCTCACAGATATAATTACGAAAACAGGGGTTGCTTAATCAGCCCTTCTGCCACCTCTGAGCCCTGCACGGGCCTGAGTGCGGCTTGGCCAGGTTCACGGGAGCTCTGCCCCAGCTCGCTGGCACTGGCAGGAGCTGCCCCCTTGTGCACACCCACAAGAAGAGGAAGGATGCTGGTCACAGCCTGCTGCTGCTCAAGCCACCAGCTGGCATCTTCTGTGACCTTCGCTTCTGATTTATAAGAGAAAGTGGGTGTTAAAATTGTGCTCTTAAAAAGTCTGGGGTTTAAGCACATCTCTAGAGTGAGTTGAATGACAATGAAAGTGCATTTGGTAAACAGAGACGTGGGTATTATGAGAAAAACCTCCCTACACTTCACACCACCCACTCTTGAATTATCAGATTAAATAAAGCTGACGCACAGCAATGAAAGTCAAAGCACGCTCGGCACAGAGGATAATTTCCTCATTTTACAGAGCTGAGTTTTTCTTTTTCTCTTAAACATCCGTGTTAAAGACACAGACGAACCACACTTCAGGTAAGGATATATGTCAAGCAGACTGCTATGCAATTAAAAAACAGAATAAAGGAGGGGAAATTCCCCGCCTGTAGCAAAAGCGGATGGAATTAAAGCATGGCAGGGTATATCTTACCTTTCTTTTTGGCTTAACTGATTTCTCAAGATTCCTATACAGAAGGTGAAGCTTGTTTCACATTACAAGGACACAAATGCGTTTCTACATCTACAGTAACTCAGACTGCAATGGAGAAAAATCCAAACATCCATTAAACAGCTACACATTGTCCGGTAGGAAAAGGTGGAGCAGGAGTGCTCGCTCCTCCACATTTGTTCATTTGAGGAATGCTGTGAATGACGACTCCAGAGGTTCCTCTCTTGCTCTCCATTTCTGCATTACTCCTCCAGAAGCCTGCAAACAATATTCATTTCCCCACCGTTTTTGTTACTCGCCGGTAAAAATTGATTTTCCCTGCTGAGTGTCAAAGCGGTCGCTGCTTTCCTTTCTTCTGCTGCTTTCTGCAATCCTGTTATTGATGTCAGTGGGAAAGGGCACAGCTTAGAGAATGTGTTTGCTATTTAACTGTTGCAGATCTCAACAGGAGAACGGGATAAGAAGCTTACCTCTTCTCTTCTCTGTGTAATGCCAACATGCTGGCTTTTAAAAAACCTCAGTGAAAAATTCGGTGGATTTTTTTAAACACCCCCCATCTCCCCCCTCCCCCAAAAAAGTAAAGTGAGGAAGAAAGCTAATTAGATTCCTGCATATTTCAAAAAGTCTAATGGTTTTCAGGTAGATCAAGTGCTGGTTCTGTGAATGTTCTCTCTAGAGAAAGAGACTCACTTGACTGGAACACACGGAAGGACCAAAAGTATATTCTGTGTAGGCCATTTTTCTCCTACTTCAATCAGGTTGGAGGAAAAAAAAACAAGCATCAAGTTCCTTGAAATCTTTCTGCAAATGCAGGTCCTCTCTGCAGCTTTAACGTCAGACTGGCTTGCTACTGTCCAGGGTTACGTGGGTTGTAGGAAACTCAATGCACTTATAAAGGTCCCTTTCAGAAGGGGCTAATTCACAGTAAGATTATGGATTGACCGAGATATACGAGTGCTTCTACCAGTCACTGGCCATCTCCTCTGCAACCAGTTTCCTTTCTGACATTGCCCAACCATCTGGACAATCAAAAAAATGGAAACAGCAGACACCTGTGTGAGAGACGCATCTGCAGTACAACACAACTCTTAGGACCACCGTGAAACCTCTTCTGCGTCGCCACGGCTGGACCGACACAGCTCCCCATGCTGTTACTCAGCAATTTCCATCAGACAACCTTGCTTGCGCGCAGCTCTTTGTCAGCTCAAAGATGCCACCCTCAGGAACCACCACAGCTGGTCTTCGTCTTTGCAATCGAGAAGGTGGGTTCGTGTTCTGGAAAAAGCAGCTCTTCTTCAGACAAAGGAGATCCATGGAAAGAGTACACAACAATAGGAATGAGAAATGAAAAAAACAGAAAAAGGGCCAGGAAGGAGCATGGGTTCCTTTCAGGTTTTGTTCTCGTCGTACATGTCCAAGGCAGGCTCGATGGCTGAGAACTCGCTCTCATAGACCAGGCTTCGTGGGGACAGAGAGTTACGATGGAAGAAGTGACTGCCTACAAGAGGTAGAACAAAACTCTGTTAGGAACACACACAAACAACTTGAGAACTGAGTAAAGCATCCTCACACAAACACAGCGTGCACGGAAAAAACAGCCACCCTTTAACGCAAAGCCGTAACAGCCATAAGAAGTAGTTTGCCTCCGTTCGTGTGCTCCCCTGGCAGTTCAAAGCAACTGCTTTCCATATGCATGAACAATCCCACCTCAAATGGTTCTTGCAGATAAAACAGGTCAAGTCTGAGCAAGGCTAGGGCAGGCCAGAGCTTCGTGCTTGGTGGTTGCTGTTGATTTACAGCCTTGTAAAGCCAGAATGTGGATCCTCCAGAAACCTTCGGTAGGTGCCCAGTGCCCTGCACCATGCACCAGCACAAAGCGCTCCAACACAGGGTCAAAAGGAATGAGGAGGTCACCAAGGACTGTCTGACTGATGCTGCCAAAAGCCTGACCTCCTCCAGAGCTCAGAAACCTCCATCCACCCGAAGTCACCTCCTAGAAACAGGCACCTACGCATTTCCTTACACAGAACCAGAGAAGACACAACCCTCTTTTCCAACCTTGGTGACAGCCAAAACAAGCACCAAGTGGCTGTTGATAGAGTGAGGAAAGGAGGTTCGTTTTTTCCTCCTCAGTAGCCTGGTGTTCCCATCTCTTTCCAAACCCACAGATGTGTTTTGTGAGGAGCCCGGCCCCACTGGTGTACAAACAGTCCTCTCTGAAAACATCTATCAGATCAGGCCCTCAGCCAAAACGTTTCATTACTTGGTTTCTCGATCCCAGCAGGGATTAGCTAGGAGCAAGGCTGCTTAGAATACAATATGCGAGGCAGCCACATGAGCCAAACTGGAGGCAACTGAAAAGCTTCCAAGTTCATCACAAAGGCACTCAGCAAACCAAGGTGCCTCCAGTTTCAGGGATCAGTGGAGCCAGACACTAATGGCACTATGGTTTTAGCCCTGGCAAAACGTAGGTGCTTAAATCCTCTTTTCCTTTGCCAAATTGAGTCTCGCATACGCCATTCTGAAATAAAGAGCTTACAAGAGAGATGAGGCAAGAAGAATTCAGCTGCTGCTGTCCAAAACACCTTTTCTCCTTCTCCATTCACCCAAAAGACAGAGATTCAGGTAAAAAAAAAAGAAGCCTTTTCCTTTTTATTATGATTAAAAAGGAAAAGCTAGAATCATAATCAAATGCTTAAATTTGCAGAAAGAGCAAAAGCAAATAAGAATTTCGCACTTCTCAAAGGGTGAGACTTTGAGCAACCTGATCCAGTGGGAGGTGTCCCTGTCCATGGCAGGGGGGTGGAACCGGATGGGCTTTAAGGTCCCTTCCAACCCAAACCAGTCTGGGATGTTACGAAAGGCTTCATAACAGCATTGGCTGAGCGAGCCAGGGACACTGTAGATGGGCTCTGTGCGAATGCTCCTTGTGAGCTGTGTCAGCAAGCTGCCGCCCCGATTTGCAGCTGACTCTGAGCTGCACAGCAATCCTGTCCAGGTCAAACCCTTGTTGAGAACAGCAGCAAACTGAGGCTGTGCAATGTTCCCACTGCCAGCTGCCCAGCCCCCTCCAAACCTCTTTTATCACCAAAAGCCAGTACACACGCTCCCTCCACCACTTGCACCAAGAAGGGGAAGTTCATATAAGGAAATGAATTTATTTTTGATCCTGTCGTTAACGGAAACAAGAGTGAAATTAGCAGACACACTGCATGGGAGAGAAACGCTTATGCTGTCAGGAGCCAGGAACCCAGGTATTTGGAAGAAGTCCACTGTGTTGGGATAGACTTTAAGAAGCAGTCAGTAAAGGAATGACAAACACCTGCTTTCTAGATCTGAATCCTCTCCCAGACTTACAGGTTTCTAAGATTTAAATTTTTAAAATGTGATTTTTAGAGGAACGTGAATTATTTGGGACTACACATTCCAGCTGATCATAGTTTGCCTTCAAATAAAAAAAATGAACCTACTTTGGAATTATACCAGATAAAACTGATTTCAAGATTCTTCTGAAACTTGTTTTATGGGTCAGAATAACTTCATTTTTGATGACTGTGTCTCAGCTTGTTGCTGAAATAAGCCATGGATATTGGATGTTTCATCTCCCTTTCCTCCACTTGCTGCAAAGTTACAGACTAAAGAGCCAATGATGAAAAGAAACAAAGGGGATCCCAAAAGCTTGGTGTTGCTTTTGTTTTTGCTGCTCAAAAATTAAACAAGGGATTAGGCAGAGAGCCCAGGTCAATATTTCCTCTGTACGCACACAGACTTCCACTCCAGCAGACTGAAGGGAGACTCAATCCACAGGCAGATGGGTCACCTGACAACAAATATTCTAAATGAGTCTGGGAAAAGGCACTGTATATCCAACACCTCTAAAATCCTTTACTGTGATGTTTTCTTGCTTCTTGGCAAAAGAAGTGAAAGCCACCCACTTCCAGGGAGGCTGCGTTTCCACACAGATGCAAATCGCTGGGCTTTCACACCACTTTTGGGACACATCACTCATTCTTTTCCTAAGTGTGTCTCTCCTCTACCATTCCCAGGGCTGTTCAACACCCCATCTTCAGGTGCTCCAGTAACCAGGTGGGTACCATTGCCCACAGCTGGGGGCAGAGCCAGAGCCAGCAGGGCTCAGTGACCCAGCCACGCTGTCTTAATACAGAAAATGCCCAGTGTTTGTTTAGCAACGCGGCACCAGTCCAGTTCAGAAATTTACTGAGTAGGTGTAATTTAAGGACAAACAGAACCATCCACAGTTCCAAATTCAGCTTATGAATCTGTTCTTCCTGTTTTGCACTTACCAAGATGGACCAAGATTTATCTCTTAGGTAAGAAAAACAAATGGGAAGTCTGCATTCGGTTTTAACATGTGAAAATGAATCCTTCAGTGCTTTCTGTCATTATTACTTATTTTAACTTAACTTAAAAAGAACCTTGCAGATAATTTGTATTGAGTCTGAAAATAAACATAATACTCTGGAATTTATAGTTATCACAGGATGCTATAGAAGGCAAAAAATTCATGGGACATGGCATAACATTCCAGATGCATCAGGAGTAAAGATTGCCTGGTGTTCCCTTTACCATCTGAAAGTATTTTTGGTCATTAATCAGGGCCATCTCTTGCCTCAAGCTGCAGCCCCTCCACAGCTCCTCCCGCATAATGACTTCTTCATGTACAAATCCAATCAGAGCACTCTTCCTCCCATAAAATTTGCTTCAGCCACCCTCTTCGTTAAGGAACAACAGAGCAGGATTATCCCACACAGCATCCTTTCCTCAAAGCCAACTGCTCAGCAAGGCACTGATGTTCCCTCTCCAACTAAACCCAGTCCCTCAGCCCACTCCTGCCATCTTCCCAACATCTGGAAAGAGGGACCAGCCCTTCTTGTTTCCTCTCACTGTGGTGATTACACACAGAAGAGGAATATCACTCATCGTTTATGTGTGGGTATCTAAAAGCACAGCTCTAAAGCCTTCAGAATTTCCTTCTTTTGTCCATCTATCCAGAGGAAAAAAGATTGAGTTTCTGGGATGACGCAGAGCCCATCCTTGAATGTATTTATTTCATTAACAGGATAGACTTACATTGCCAGCCTACCCTGTCAATTAATACTGTCTCTACTTTTAATAATGAGACAATTGCTAGAGGCTCAAAAGAAAGATTGGAGACAACGGTCCTGGGTTCTTTGCGTCTGTACAGAGGGAAATGCACGAGAGGCCATGTCAGCCATTGTTCCTGATATCACTCAACATAAACTGGAACTGTTGGTGGTGCCTTTTGCATCAGGGTCCCCTCACTGCCCGAGCTGTCCCTGCGCATCCCTCCCGACAGCAATAAAAAGCACTTCAGGAGGTTTGTTTTAGGAGACAAGCACAAACTTATCAATTTTCCTGTTGCTGTTGAGAGATGGGTGGAAAAAACAAAAGATCACACTTCTGTTTCATTGCCTGTACCCAAAATCAGGCTTTGACCTCATTCCTCCATTCGTGGCAACAACGCTCAGCTGACAAACACCGCATTTTACAGGGAGTCAGTTCTCAGACTCGGTACATTTGAAGGTTTTTTCCTCTTCATGAGGAAGTCCAATGGGGTTTTTCAGTCTTTCAAAATGCACTTACACTGCTCTATTGATTGTTTCCATGTTTCTTTCAAAATTTCACAAGGACACATTGAAAAATAATTCTATTAAAGGTACTGAGGCTATCGCACACTTAATTTCTTGGTATAAAAGCTGCCTTCTCAGCTGAAGCCTGCTGCACAGATTAGAATTAAACTATTTTAATGTAAAGTCTGGCTGCATTCCTAAATACTAAAAGTGCCTATACATAAAAATAAAATTAAATTAAATCCTCTATTTCCCAGCACATAAAAAAATTAAATCTACAGCAAGATTGGTTCTCTCTGTTCGTTTAATTAAATTAGAAAGCATTATGTTTCAAATGTCTACATTTTGATGAGAACAACAAAAACAACCAAATGCAGAATAGGTTTTAACTTCTACCAATTACATCGTCATTACCGATTTGTTACCTTCACCCACCCATCTCATTGACTGGAGCACTGGGACTTGGCTGTGAACCAGAGCCGCGTGTTTAACTGGCTGTTGTGAAATTACTCACACACCTCTTGCACAAGTTAACTTGTGAGAAACAGCCCAAGTGAGGACAGAGAGGAGAGATGTTTTCCCTCTGCCTCCTCACCAGTAAAAAAGCCATGGCAAGAAGGGACACGTCTGCAAAGAGTTTCTACATGACAGTAAAGGCCATTATCAGTCTTCCACAATCTGAATTTGAATAAAAACTAACCCATCACTAACACGAAAGGAGGCTTCACAGATGGCAATGGGGGAAACACCACCTTTTCACCGGGTATTAGGAAGGAAGAAGTGGTTTAGAGCAGCGTCACTTTGGTCAGGAAGAAGGGTGGGGTGAAAGCAAGAGACAGAAAACGTTTATGAGTTGTACATCCAGTGAACAGCGTTGCAAACCCTCAGCAGTGATTGACCTGAAGACAAAAATCACCCTGCAATCCTCCCGAGGTGTCGTGGTTTCACCCCAGCTGGCAGCTGAGCCCCAAGCAGCTGCTCACTCGATACCCTTGGGTGGGATGGGAGGATTAGAAGAGTACATGTGAGAAAACTCGTGGGCTGAGATAAAGAGTTTAAAAGTAAAGCAAAAGCCACGTGTGCAGCACAGCAAACCAAGGAATTCATTTCCTGCTTCCCATCAGCAGGCAGGTGGTCAGCCAGGCCCGGGAACGCAGGGCTCCATCACGTGTAATGGTTACTTGGGAAAACAAACGCCATAACTCCAAGTGTTCCCCCTTCTCCTTCCTTCCCCCAGCTTTATATGCTCAGCATGACGTCATATGGCGTGGAATATCCCATGGGACAGCTGGGGACAGCTATCCTGGGTGTGTCCCCTGCCATGCCCTTGTGCATCCCCATGTGTCACTTGACCCTGTGTCAGCAGTGACAAAAACATCCCTGAACTATCAATGCTGTTTCCAGCACAACTCCAAAACACAGCCCCATACCAGCTACTGTGAAGAAAACGAACTCCACCTCAGCCACAACCAGCACGCAGCGCGACACAGGAGTGGCAGAGGAGAACGGGAGAAAATATTCATATTTCAAATCAATTAAACTTCAGCTGGAGTCAAGGCAAGCCTGTTACACACTAGAATGCCTGGACCAGCTTGTTCCCTTATCCCGTTGGTATGGAGAGATTGCCAACAACACCCTTGCTGGTCACTCCAGTGCTGGGAGGCATCATAAGAAGTGAGATTTCCACTTGTTAGCTTGCATATCCCAAAATGAAAGGAGCAGACTACAGAGCTGCAAAGATGACATCACTCAAGGGAAACAAACACCTTATAAAACTTACAAAAGGCTGTCAGATGTAAGCATTAACACAGAAAGTCCAACAAAAATAAAATTCTCAGAGTAAGATTTCATAATTAAAGGGGTTTTTTTATTTCTTCACTTTTTCCTTAATACAAAGCTTTGGCATCAGCAAATTTTATGAAAAAATAGAATGTACTAAATAATTGCTTGTGCTGCATGATCGATAAATGATGCATAAAAATAGGTGTCTCTCTCCAAGGCGACCGGCCAGAAAGCGTTTCTTCAATACCATTCTGCTCTGTGGGGCATAAAAAAAGGTAAAAAATATTTATATTAAAGTTAATACTGCCAATATGCAAAATGTAAAGATAAGTTAGTGAGAAATGACTGATTATACAAGGCCAGAGCATTAAGAGAGGTCTGCACTCCTTATATCGTTCTTACAGGAGCAGTAAAACACAGAACAGCAAGAGGTCTGGGCACTTCTGAATTTCTGAGGAAACTCCATCTCCTACTGAAATCTTTCTCTGCTACCCAGCATCTGGGCTTTTTGGACTTTAAAATGGTTACACAATAATTTCTGACCATTCCCTAAGAAGCAAAGCAAAATATGCTTGTTTTGTTCCTTTAAATCACTGTCTGAACGATATAACAGTAATAGTGCATGGGTATTATACACCAAGAGAAGGCAGCTGGTTCCTTATTTTCTTATCACTTAGATGTTTACTTTTACTATTTAAAAATGCACGTGTGTGTATATATAAAAACATATATATACACAGCTAGATGTGAATACACACACTACTCCTGAACTATTGCTCTAAATAAATATGTTTAAGCTGCAGGAAGGACACAGGGGGAAAAAAAAAGCCATCAGGACCTTTTTTTTAGATTATTTTTAATGCAGAATAATTGGCACCTTTTGCTTGCATCAGCATATTACACACCCTCATTCTTGCTACTATTTTCTGATAAGAAAAAGCCCTCAGATTCCTCTTGAGGCACCACCATAACAAATGTAGTGCACGCCAGCATGGCTTTTTATTTGGAGACCAGCATGAAAAGCAGGTCTGCTCTTATGACAGTGAGAGGGAGCTGCCCTGTGTCTGGTGTGACACTCAGCACAGGAAACGCTGTGCCTGGCACCGGGAAACAAACAGTGTCAATGAAAGAGTAAATCTAAGAATTAGAGCCATACATACAGATTTTAAGCTGTCTAAAAGGAGCAGTCAAACGTAGCGGCACTTGTGGAAGCTGCTTAGATCCCAAAGGATTCAGTTAAAAAGCTGTTGAGTTAAAGGCTACAGCCAGGTACCTCAGTAACTTAAATAAGTGATTTTCAACAGCTCTGGTTTCTGTGGTTGCTACTTTTCCCAAGCCTGCCTCAAAGCACACACTTGTACACGCTCGCATTTTCATTCCTGTCACTGGGGAAAGCAGCTCTCCTTACATCCTGCCCTTTGTTTATACCAAGGGCTGTGAAAACCCTTCTCCGGAGGCCCAAACTCTCTGCCAATGTGGAGGAGCTCTCAGTAAAAACAGACCCAGACCCAACTTCAGCAAAAGACAACAAAAAGAAGAGTTGCAAGGGAAAGCAGAAATGCAGCTATCAGTGCCCACATCTGGATGATGCCACAGCGGCTACAGTTCCTTTGTCTTCTTCCTAATGATGTGGAAACGCCCAGAAATGCCCAGAATTCCCATTTCACAACTCATCTCTCCATGCCTCCCCAAGCTATTCTCCAGTGCAGATTAACCATGTTCAGCTACAGCTATGCTGCCAAGCTGCTGATGGCTGGTTGTAATTTCAAGATTTTGAAAAATGGAGAACAAAATAGTAATAATCAGACTTGATAAGGCTATTTGAAGTTCTCAAACTTTTTTTTTCATTAAGCTCTTTTGGAATTGGTATCTGAAAAGAGGAGGAAAGTAAGATTTGTAAATTAGTAGTAATCCAATACTACTGACGACCAAAACCCGTAAGAACTTATTATGTCCCCTCATGAGGAAGATTAGCTTGAGACTGTCTAAAATTTTACACTGGAGACCATCAGACATTTTCATCTTATTGAGAAGGACACCTTATACTTTCCAGAAAGTACTAAAAGTGCTTTTATCTCAAAACAAAACAAAGGAACAAAAAAAGTTATATTTATAAAGCTGCATTTCCAGGCTGCACAAGAACCCCTGAATCTCATCCCACTTCTGATCAACACATTTAATGGAAACTCAGCTGTGTCAAGATGTTCAGAGACTTTCCATCCCCAAATAAATGAATTATGATTAAATATATATCACGAGCCCAGATGTTCCACACACCTCAAATGAAAATAGCTACATGTACCCAGTTAATGCATCTGCAGAACAGATTGACACTTGCCCACACACAGAACTATAAAAAAAGATTGAAAGTGATGTAGTAGAGTAATTTCTCGTCCAGCCTGTCTGCAGGGAGGCACTGGGGGTGTCTACAGGGATTAAGAAAGCATGAATATCCTTAAGCACTCCTTTGACTGCAATTCTTAAGCATACTAAAATGAGAGGTCAGAAGACTGGCCTGCCCTCTTCACTTAAAAGAGAACAAACAGTAGTGTATTCATTGGTTTTATCTCTCCCTCTCCTAAGAGCAAATAAGGTAGTCTTCGATTTAAAAACTTTTTTCTTAGCTCAAAGTGTGCCAACTAGGAATACAGATTTTTCAAATATGAAGTTTGACTAAGAAATTGAGGTGACAACTGTCAAAAGTAGCCATGGCAGTAATTTCTGGCCATGCCAGGCGAATTTTGAACATGGGAATTTAATGGCAGAAAGCAAATGTTTACCTAAACCACTGACCAAAATCTGAATGTAATTATTCTCTCTTTTCCCCCTTCCATGTCTCCACTTGGCAATGAGGCTTCCTCAGACAAACCAGCTAAATATAAATTAAGAGGAACTTTAGATATTACCCTGGAACATACTGTTAAAAGAGACATATTTGAGAAAAGCAGAAATGGCATCTGACACTTGGAAAACTGCATTTCCCCCCTTCTCTGCTCCTTGGTATTTGTTCCAAACGTTGTCCACATCACACCCCCACCAGAAATATACAGAAACATCTGAATATTTACTTACTCATTAGCATTCAAGCTAGCTGTGGCTTTGATGATCATGTAGCAGAGTGTAAGGGCACTGAGGAGGCCAAAACTGGCAATAATAAACCATTCTTCTGTTGACAAAGGAAAGGGAGGAAATCACTCTTGGGAGAAGGCTTATGTCAAAGCGATGCCAATATTCCCCTCAAAACACCACTGGCGGAAGGCAAGAGGCTTCTAAGCCATGACTGGCACCAGGAGGTGAAGCAGAAGGAGGTTAGCCACAGAGTTACTGACTGGAGAAGGCTAGCAAAGAAGAAGTGGAGAGAGGTGTGGAAAAAAAGCATGGCACAACAATATTTCCTGGCTGAGCCCAAGGGTTAGTGATCAAGAGTACTTAACAACATAAAGTGGAATGCAGGAATAAGGGAAAATATAATGGAAACTCTGTCCGCCCCCAAGTCAGACAAGATTGTCAGGGTTGGTTTAGATTTGCTGAGGTGCAGCTCTTCACATCACACCCAGTATGCTTTCACCCTTCATTTGTGTCTTCACCCCCCTCCCTCCTGAATAAATGTTATAGTCTTACTTTAAAAAAGTCAACCAAAAAATAGCGTAGCTTGTTCAACAGTAAAACATAACTAGAGTTTGCCATTTAATAGAGAGAAATACAACATGGAAAAATAATTTCAATGTCAATGTATACAGGCAGACACCTTAGAAAATAAGTAGTAGTATAAAGGTGGCTATTAAAGAATGTTCATTATTCAAAGTTGTCCCTCCTTGAGATCAATCTGGCACACATAATAGACTGGAATACACCTTTGTTGAATATGGCTTTTGGTTTAACTCTCATGCATCAGAAGATGCACGTGTCATGCATTAAATCCAAACATTTGAATAGCCTTTTCTAAAGCTTTATTTTATAAACATTGTCAGCATGAACTGTTGCTGATTATTTCTTCTTTTACCCTGGCACCCCATCTGTGCAAGAGCAGTTACTGCAGCTGGGAACAGACAGCAAAATACTTTCTGTAAAGCTAAGTAGTGAAAAGTCTCGGTTAAACTACAGAGTTTTCCCACCCATGAGAAGGAAAGCAGCACACCAGCAGGTTTGCTCTCTGTTCAACAGAGCTGGAGATCAGTCACATGTTGAACATTGCAACTTACAGGCTTTGAAAAGAATCTAGATTTTGTACGTGAATTTTTCCTTCTTAAAACAGGACATTCCTGGATAAGGACTATGTGTTTCATAGAATGAAATTATTTATGAGACATTTACTTTGCTGCATCTAAAGAAACGCTGTAATGGACTCTCTCAGTTACAGATACAGATACCAGTGAAAACCAATGTCACTAAGTTCAAAATCTAGATCACGAAGGCACAGAAGGCAAACAGAAAGAGAAAACTAGACTGTTGTATTTCATGGGTTCTATTTGTGCAATTCAGCCAGGAAAACAACCATTCATGCATCAAATTGAGACTGTACAGCATATGGAAAAATGATGCAATTCCACACATATTGTATTCATTATATTGCTATTACAAATTGAAAACCCTAGGTAAAATCCAGTGAGTGGAAATTTACCATGTTGTTGTGAATAAGAGCTTGCAAGCAGTGCAGGAGCAGTTTTCTGATGCCGCTTGGACAATACCCAAATGTTGGTACATCAAATACTTCTTTTTTAATTCACAAATTTTGTAAGAAAAACCATCTGCTAAGAGGCGTCAGATTCCAGTAATGTTCTCAGGGGAAAAATGTCTGCAGGAACAGTAATGAGCTAAAATACATTCATATTTGTATAAAATTATTGTGTGAAGTATTCTGAAAGGGTAAATAATGGTTTTGGCAATCCAGGTTCTGGTACTGGTTACCAAATTCAGGAGGGTTATTCTGTTGCTGTGTCAGTTCATCAGGGGTTCTCTCCACGCAGACCTAAATGGCTGCACCATTACTAGATGGAAGCGTTGGCACTGTCACACCTAGAGTCACTGTTCCACCACAGAGCGTACGCCTCTCGCGGAGGCGCTGAGGTCACATTTGTCCCTGCAGCACGGAGCTACAGCAAAGCAAGTGCCACATTCCAGGGAAACCGTACAACTGTACTGGGAGCCAAAGAAAACTTACTTGTCACAGCAATGTTGATCTCTCCCGACCTTGGCGTCAGCTCTCCGTCCTGTGGAAGCTGTGACATCCCCGAGGTGCGCAGGGGCTCCAGGCTGAGAGAGCTGTCGTTGGCAAAATCACCGAGGGCTGACCGCCTGCCAGCTGGCTGGCCCCTGGTCAGCCTCTCCATGTCAAAGGCAACATTGTCTGTACACGGCACGTTTGGCTGGAAAAACAAGTGATTCTGCATTACAACGGTGAATATTCCACGTGTAGCAAACCTATAAACTGAGTAAAGCCACACACACTCTTCAGCCGCTACAGCTGTCCTCAGATCACAGGAGAGAATACATGAATCAGCGAGTTCTATCCAAAGTTGCTCCTTCAGTCCACCTTAAAGAGGTGGAGGAAGCAGCAGAAGGATTAAGATTCAAAAAAGGGACTCAAATACGCTTCTATCACAGCCAATGCCTGCATGGTTTACTACCACGAGCAATGATGGCACGCACCGAGCTCCACATTATCCTCCTCTAAAAATCCAGGTACGTTATTAATTGCAAAAATAGGTCATTCACAATATATCTGCTGCAACTACTTAGAAAGTGTGCAAATTTGCAACTGACACAGGTAAAAACAAAGGCCTGAATATTCCCACTGGCTTGATTAAAAAAATGCTTTACACAGTATCTTCATATGCTCTGCTCTTTCTTCCTTATTTCGTTCTGAAAAGAGCATCACTTACACCTTATAATTTTTTCCTCATATGGGAAAGATGGAAAAATGCTCTTTGAGGTTCTTCTATCCCTTTGTGAACTGGTCAACAGTCCTCAGGGATCCATAAGGCATGAGCTGCTTGAGGAAACACACTGGGCTAGGGCATGGCTTTTAATGTGTAAACAGATTTGAGTGTCTATGGGAGTCCACAACAAGAACAAGAGATTTACAGAGTAAACTTTACAAAGAAGGGTTGAAAGAAGTTGAGAAAAAGGAAGATTATAGAGAACACAGTAGAATTCTAGTAGAAAAAGAGATTCTTATACATGGAAATATAACAATATATTCCCAAAGACCAACCAGGGAAAGGAACAAGAACAAAAACAAATCAGCTTTATCAGTAGCAAAGAAACTCCCCAAACTCTTTCTGAGTAATGGTACTGGAACATCCTTCTGTCTTTCTCCCCTGCAATTATTCTGCCTGTTTCAGGGCTCAGACATGGGAGGAAGAAGAGCTCCAACAGCACAACTTACCACAATTCCCAGTGCCTTCAAAATGTTGAGTTTACACATTGGACACGTACAGTGCTCACTAAGCCATGGATCCACACAGGCTTTGTGGAAAACATGCCTGGAAGAAGAGACAAGGCATGGGTATAATTCGCAAATGATTCTATTGAATACGAGAACTACATTATCAACCTTTTAGATAATTTAATTTTTAATTAAGTCAGCAGAACAAATTATAGAATTGCCACTATTCTGTGCTGATTGCAATAACCCCCCCAAAAAAACCTCTCTTGTTTGTTGTTGCCACCCTTTACTAATAGTTCAACTAGGAAGAAACACTTAAAAAGATTCCCCCCTCTTATTGTGGATATGAGTATGCACATGGTCAGATGACAAAGGTAACAAGTCCCCACCACAACCTTGTGCAATTCTTGTCTCAATTTCTATGTAGAACCTGGCCATAAATTGGGTAGGAAGAGCAGACATTCACCAATGTTATTCAAAAGCCAGTGCAACCAACTCAAACACGCTTATGTTTGATTTTGAAAGGGCTTTTATAATTATCATATCTAAGTAAAAAGAAAGCTTTTCCTACAATCAGTTATTTCTTGATACCAGGAATGAAAACATGTCCATCATCATATGGACCATCATTAAAATAAAAAACTTTAAAAGATGAAAAGGCAAATGGAGCTTCTACTGCACAGCAGGGAACTCTGCAACAGAGAGCAGTCTGAATTGCTACCTACATTGCATACAAAATCTTAGACCCCTACATGAACATAAATGTAACAGTGTTGGGCTTGATACAAACCAAGGAAGGGCTATGCAGAGACCAAAACAACACGTCTAAATTAAAGGGAATGGCCTCTTGGCTTTTCAAAAGGCCAAGAACTTTTCAGAGAATATTGATGGCAGAAAAGGGTGTCACCAGACTTTCTACACTTTACAGCTTTAGCAAATGCTCATTATAACCTGGTATGAATAACTGCCTACAATAAGAACCCAGATCTGTCATTTCTAAAGGTACTGCCTGTAGAGCAAAAAGTCAGTAAGAGCAGACATAGCCAGACAGACTGGTGATCAGGACAGAGATCAGCAATCACAAAGGCTGCTTAGGCAGCAAAGAGCTGTGCTCTGAAACCAGCAGGTGAAGGAGCAGTGGTAGAAAGAGGAGTTCTTGCCATCAGCACCCTCTGTAAGAGGCCACACGTGCTCCTCCCAAGGCAGCATAAAGTTGCTCGTGGTCTTTTCTGTTCTGAGGCTGTACTTGCTGCTCTGGGCCTCAGCAAGCCCATCTTTGCTCCCTTGGCATTTTAAAACCAAGTGAGTCATGCTACCTGATAATTCGCTTTCAAATGTCTGGAAAGTGACCAGAGAAAACACCTAATGAATTTTGTTCACAAACATGGAAAAACAGTATATAATTGCTTCATCAGTGGCCACTAAGACTGATGGGAGGACTCAAGTACATCAACATAATTAGGTTCCAGCCTGCTACACTCATGTGTCCTACCTGTACCACAGATGCCAGTGTTACAGAGTATAAGAGCCCACAGAAGATGGACAGGGATCAAAGAATTGTTGCTTATCTACATCCCAGAATCTGCAGGAACAGAAAGCTTACAGAAACTCAGCGAGTTGCTTTGCTGGACTGAGTCTTTTAGCAATATCACAATCATGAAAAACAGGGTATGTACATTGCTTACAGTTCAAATAATTGCACGTAATACAAGCTCACTTCTATCGTTATTACATCTTAATGCATTCCCTTTATTACTCACAAAGCTACAGGAATCAATGTTTAGAAATCCTGACTGACAGAAAGTGGTCTGAAACCATCTGAATTGTATAGAGATGCAATAGGTTGGACTCTATCTCGGAGGTCCTTTCCAACCTTATGATACTGTGATAATTTTTCTGTATTAGGCAAATTATGGCTTCTGGTTGCTTACGTTTCCTTCAAAGATTCTGTAGTCTGTTTTTCAGAGCTGGACAAACCTGAAAATCCAATATTTTGGGAAATAGCAGACATCAAGACTCTACAGAAGTATTAAAACAGCTTTAATACATTATCAGCTACTCAGTGCTGTGGAAGCACTCAGATCAAGTGAAGCAAGGGACTGATATGGATGTCAATATGTACCTGCCAAATATTAGAGGGTATTTTAAAGAGTCATTAGCACTTTATATAGTTCAAATGCATCAAAACAGCTCAACTATTTTTGTGACCTCTTAATTATTTGCTTTTAGTTCCTAAACCTTCAAGGATGTTTATTAATGTATTTCAAAAATGTGCAGTTGCCCAAAGGTTATTTATTGATTTAGATCAGCATGGCTCTGTCGACTACTTAAGCAGTTTATCTGCTCCTTGAAAAGCTTGTTGATACCATCAACAGGGCTCAGGTTTTGTCTGGACTTCTCTGCTTGCAAGAGCTGAAAAGCAGTTACACAGCAATGAAGATGGTAAACACATGAATTACTTTAAAAACTCAGTCTGACAAAGTAAGCCCTTGCATTTTCTGCTGTCACAAACCCTCTCCATCTCCATATTTCTGCCACTTGTTTTCCACAACCATAAATCTGAGGAGCTCCTAGTGAGATGCTCTAGGACACGGTAGCTGATGATGTTTCCTTAGGAGCCACACACTGGGAGTCAAGTGTGACAGAGTTTTTGCTGCTTCTCCAGCCTCAGTGCAGCCAGGCTGGAGCACTGAAGAAGTCTCCCATGCGGGCATAACTCCAAACAGGTGACCTGCAGGTATTTTTCCACTCTGTCAGCAAACCCAAGCCAGTTGCCCTCCAGCTTGTAATAAACACCACAACTCTGACTCTGTTGTACAACGCAGCTGCCTTGCAGCATTTCACAGAGAAAAAGGGAGTCAGAAATCTCTTCTGGTGGTGCAAGGTCTCCAAAATCACAGCTCGCACAAGAAGGTTTTGAATGAGTTTACAAACCCTGTTTCCCAAGAGCTCACTGCTCTTCTCTGCTCTCAGTGCAGCATCCCACAAAGCGACCTGATCAACGTGCTGCTGCAAGGCAGCACCTCTGGCTGCTGCTGGAGGCGGCTGCTCCCCTCGCCCTGGGGTGCAAACCTTCCAGCCAGGCCGACAAGCAGCACGCAGGCCCTTCCTGCCCTGGAGAGACGCCTGGATTGCTGCTGCAGGAGGGAGACACCACATCTCCACCTCCGGCAGGCAATGCCAGAGGGGAGCAGCCTCGGTGGTAGTGCTGGGGGGAAGGCAGGCTGCCCTCGTGAGCAGAGAAAATGGGGTGGGTACAGAGGCACTGCAGTAAGTGGAAAGGATGGCATCCAGATACTGTGTTAATTTGCTGTTAACAAAAAACCCCAAACCCACAAACGCTGTTTGCAGCAGCACAGAATCAAACTGATAGAAATCTGGCTTAGTTGCTTTTGTCACTTTCCCCCTTCTTGCCCAGTACAGGAAATACTACGAATTTGACTCAAAAGTCATTTAAGATATTAACTACTTCAATTCTCTTCCAACGTTGTAAATTTCTTCCTTCCCAGGCCTTCTTTCTGCCCTTTCCAATGTCATTCTGTGCTTTTCTCTAAACTGTCACATTGCTCTCCCTTCCCCTTATGTCTCCCTGGTCCTTCACACTACCCCTACTTTTCACCCACTACTCCTTCACCTCCTGCATGCGGGAGTGTGATGGTGAAGTAATAGGGAAAATAAAGAAAACTGTCCATGAGGTTTGTCTTTTGCTAGAATCCTGCTGACATTTGCTTACACTACTTATTTTTAACTTACATAATGGTATTCACAAGACAGAGAAGTTCCTCAGGCTTGTAAGCCTCAGACAGACACCTGCCTTAGCCCTCTGTGCACTAAAAGCTATTAGTACAGCCACAGGCTGCTCACATTGAATATTTCTCTCTGAAGTGCAAAATGAATTACAGAAATTCAACTGCTTTGCTTCTAATATTTTTCACTTTAGTTTATTTTTAAATTGGCCACAATTTCCCACCTGCCACAAAACTTTACATCACAAATAAGATGTTTCACAACACAATTTTAGGTGCAACTTGCTCAGCTGATGGTGAATTTTGCCTGCTGTGTGTCTGCCCAGACCAGGCTCCTCTCTGCTGAGGGAGAGACAGACTGTACTTAACTGCAGAGAACTGTGGTACCAAAGGGAAATGCTACTTTTAAATTGATGAAAGCAGCAGGGATGTCATATGTTGGTGATTCCTACTGTCTAATGATTATAGCTTCCTCAACAGGCACAGCAAGAAATTCTCCTAGCCTTTCATTTGCTTCCTCCAGTCAAGTAATTTTCTCCATGGCTTTCTTGCAATTTATTGTCTCACCTGGCTTAGAGACTCTCTGGTAATTTTTTTTGCATATGTGGTGTTTGGTTGCTTTTTTCAACTAACTTTGCACAATGCACTAAAATGAGAGGTTGAAGCATCAGGAAGCAGAAAGGGATTACACCTCCAAAAGATTTGGGGACAAGTATCTCAGGTGCTGAAGATGAGAAAAGTCTTATGCAATCTGAAACCTACTGGTTGGTCCTTCACCTGCAAATATAAAAATGTCGTGTGGAAGGCATTAATCTCAACATTTCCATCTAGCCAAGATGATGTTGCAATCAACTCAAAGCTGAACTGCAGCAGATGAAAAGGGAGATTTAAAAAGAGAACTAAAAAGAGAACATAAAAGCTGTCATACAGCCTTCAGCAGTAATCTGGGCCTTCACCGACCTTATATTCTTGTGAAAAACAGAACAGAAAAGGACCTACACAACAGACTTGATATCTCCTTCACGTGGGAGATGGCAGAGTGGGAGGCTGTGCTGAGATGGCAGCCAGGTGCACCTTCATCCAGCTCCCTGAAGCAGCTGTAACTGTCCCTGAGAGCAAGGAGCCTCCTGTCTGCAGGACTGCAGCTCACAAAAGGTGTCAAGTGAAACAGAACTTAAAAATTAGATTAATTAAACAAATTAATTATCTTGGTTAAACGGTCTGATTGCACCTGCTGATCCCAGCAACATATCCATTGCTTGGACAGACCAGGGAAGCTGACTTTTAGTCTCCTTAGTGGGGGAAGATGCTTTCCTACCAGTTGAAGACTCATTATCTCTTAATTGGCAAGAACCTCCCTCTGACCTCTGATCAATGTCAAAGAGAAAGTTGCAGAGGAGTAGGACTTGTAAGCCTCCATTCCACATCCTTTGGAGTGAAGCTTTCTTAGGAGGCTTTTTTTTTAAAAATCATGTTAGTGGTTCCAAACCGGTGTGTAGGTTCCATGAGTTCCTCCTCCAACTTCCAAACAAACTTCTACATAACAAATCAAAGGGCTTAATTCACATATGCAAACTTTACTTTAGATTATAATACAGGACATAAATCTCTGAAACCTTTACTTAGCACTTGGGAGTATATTCTCATGGGCAAGGGGACCTCATCGTTGAGTAAAAATGACCAAATCGTAGAAGGCAAAGGCACACACATCCATACAAGCAAAACCTCTCACATCTTTATAAGTCTAAGAGTAAGCTTTTCTATTCCCAAATATCTTAATGGGATTTTCTAAATAAACATTTGTAGGGTACATTAAGTAAACTACAAAACTGAGAATCTAAACCAGTTCATTGCTTCCCACAGAACAAGAGGTAAAGAAGATAGAGAAAAGCAAACTGAATTAAACTTCTGGCTTCAGAATTAGAATGCATGCATATTCTGATCATTAGGAGATAAAATAATACTGTTTTCCTTTTATGATGATAGAAATTCATTATGCACTAGAATAAAAATATTCCAGCTATTCAGAGCAGCTTGCAGGAGGATTCAGAAGAACGATAACGTTTATGTGCTGCTGCGTGACCGATGCTCAACTCTAACACCACGACTTCGTTGCTTCTGGAGTAGCACACAGAACACTATTTATATATCAAGCATGAGGCCAGATTACTGGATCCTGGCTGCATATACAAAAAATACATGTGAGTTACATTGTGGGTCTGGAGATATGGAGAAAGCTTTGTATTCCAGAGTACAAGGGAAGGACGTCCTTTGTAATGTTTAAGGTGACGAAAATGTACTGATTCTTCAAAAGGAATCACTGGGTGGAAAAGCACTTAAAACAACTCTCAAAGAACAAATATCCTGAAACAACTCCAGCATGGAAGTGAAATGGAAACAAACTAAAACCCTGTAATTATCAATAGAACAGCATCAAAAGAGAATGAAATTGTTACATTTTAAGAACTGGTGCAGAAGATCCAGGTAGTGCAAATATTCAGGCAAAAGCCACCAAGACACTGCACTGAGGAGACCAAAGACAGATGATAGCACAGTGGCTGACTGATGTCAGAGGAGGAAGGAAGGCTGGAAAGACTGCAGTTCTGTTTCATACACTGTTTCAGAAGCCAACAGCTGATGCTGCACATCCACTGGGCAGAAGGCTGCAGCTGTCCCTGCCTCATTACACTTAAGTTTGTGTCTGCCCATCGCTCAGTCCTTAAATCTGCACAGCCTCCCCCCTTTACGATATCAATAGCTCCCCTGCCCAAACTGCCCTTTCTCAGGAACATAATCATTGGTCTAATCTCTGTCGTAACAGTGCCAGCACCCACCTTCACACTTTCTGCTACCAGACTCTAAAATAAAGTGGCTGGAAACATCTAACAAATGTGTCCGTGAATTACAAGGGGCATATTACATGAAATGAAGCAAAGGAGCACAAAGAAAGAATAGTTTCCAAACAGAGTAACTTTACTAGCTTACTTGCATGGTAAAATGCGAACAACATCGTTCTGCTTGTAACTCTCAATGCAGACAGCACAATGATCAAAGTCCGGGTCTGTTTCCTAAAATGAATAGAATGAAAATTCAAGTCAAGAGCTGAGTCAATGAGAAATGTAAGAGTAGTTGTGATTAGTACATGAAGTGCATTGTGCCAAGTGTACAATCCTGGAATTCCCTTTTATAGCCTGAACTACCAAATTTTACTTATTTCAGAGTAGTTCCATAATATTGTCTGCTGCTTACTTGAGGAATTATCGTGAAGTTGAGGATCAGTGACTGACCGGACCCTCCGTTTTTGTTTTCCAAAAGTCACGTTTGATCTATCTACCTATCTATCTACCTATCTATCTACCTATCTATCTACCTATCTATCTACCTATCTATCTACCTATCTATCTACCTATCTATCTACCTATCTATCTACCTATCTATCTACCTATTCATCCACCCATCCATCTCCACCATGAGAATTTAAAATATCCGATGAAAAAGGGATGCCTTCATTTGGCTGTAGATATGGTATCAGCAATGTACATTTAAAACATTTTGGCCTGTGACACAAACCACATTGTGCCTTCTCTCAGTTCAAGTTTGCTATTCTTGTCGATGCCAGCACTGAAGACAGAAACCACAGCAAGGCAACAGCCCCTCCCCAGCCAGCACCAGTCAGTGCTGCGAGCAGAGAACCCTGACCGCAGCTCCGAGGAAGGACAGGTTTTCTTCCACTCTCTGTTCACCTGTGTGTGTTTCACCTGCTGTCTGCACTGCAACCTGCACATCACTTGCCAGTTTTGAATTTATGATACCATCTTTTCTTTTAATATAGACGAGTTCCCATTATCTGTGTATACTCCCACAGTGCAGTGGGCTATCTTGAAATAAAACCACATGTGGAGGGAGAGAAAGCAGAGTAACATTTTTTCTGCCTTCTCTCTTGAAGCAAATTTTTCCATCACTTCCCAATTTCCCATTGCTGACAGTGTTGATAAGAAAGATAAAAAAGGAATCACACTAAAAAGGCCCAAGGAAATAACCTTCTCTTAAAATCAAATCATAGCTACAATTCCCTTGTCTCTTGCAGATTAAAGAGTAGAAATTTAAGAAATATTGACTATTTTTTCCCTTCAGAATCAAAACCAAAGCACTACTGTTCACAGGGATGGAAAAAGCTTAGGACTTAACACACCATATTTTTTAGTTTGTACAATGGCATGTAATATTCTTGGAGTAACATTTGTTATCTTGAATGAAATACCGGTCTTTGCTCCCCCTCAGACTACTGTGCATTCATATTTTACATAAGAGATTGTCCTACATTACCCATCTTTTAAATTTATTTACTCAGCTTACATACGGACTGATTCTCAGCTTACAGAATTCCACATGAACAACGCTAGCCCTATGCACTCCTACCAGTCCCTCCCCCAGCCAGCACACAAAACCACTCTCAGTCACAGTTGCCAGATGGAGAACAAGAAATATTTATGCAAGAAAAGCTTCTTTGAAATGCACAGACTGACAGCATACATCAATACTAAAAGTTACACAAAATACTGTGCCACAGGACAAAGTGAGCCTCCAACATGGAAGGCAAGGTCATAAAATAGAAGCAGAAGGTAAAAAGTGAGGCTGTTTTCCCTGGCAAGAATTAAACATGATGCTCAAGTTTACCATGCTGAAATCTTAATATTATACCTTATCACCCTTCTTTACTGTCCTGGTTGTCAATTTACCGATGGCTTTCTTGGCAGCATCTCCAAGACGACGCTAATAAAGTGACAAAGAAAAGAACACAAATTAAACCAGATAATCAAGCTTCATTACTGTCCTTTATAATAACTTATTTGGGCTCAATACTAACATTGCAATACGAACCATGGCAGCAGGCCAACAGACCAGACAAGCAGCACAAACAGCAAAGCACATGGAGATTTGTCAGGAAGAGAAAAAATTCAAGTTGAGCCCATAAATACACTCAAATATTGGCATAAACCTCACCGACCATATACAAGTCCACAAAAGTGATCCAATGTCTGTGTGACAAAACTTATCAAACCCAGCCAGCAGGATAAAAGCTGAAGCAACACGACCTCATGATGATTTCTGTTATATTCTGTTCACACTGCTTGTTACTCACTGTGCTGTAACACACTCCTTGTTCTCTTCTTCAGCTTGAATTATTATTATTTCTTCTTTTCCCCCCAAGCACTCTGCTCTTATTCTGAGACGTAAGAGATCCTCTCAGTGTAACCTACTTTCTCTCTTGCTATTACCCGAAACCACCAGGATCTCACAAAGACAAAAATTATGGCTCATGAAATCTAAATAAGCCAATACAGACTTAAATAAAGCTGAAATGAATACTGGTTAGAAGATAAACCTCAGACTGAATACAAAGGTCAAGCTCTTTTTTTTTGATGTTTATGCTGGTTTTACAACCACCACAGACGGATGGAAAGAGCCATTTCTGCAGTTCAAGAGCTGATTCGTACTGCAATGCCCAGTTCCCAGCCAACAGGGAATGGCTGTTTGCCAGCTGGTCTGTGGGATCCCAAAGACGGGGCACCGACTGGAACAAAGCTTGTGCCTTCTTGTTTCAGGAACCTGAGACATCAGATTTGGTTTACATTGACTGGAAAAAGGGAAGCTCCTGTATTTCATCCTTCACTTCCACCCTGCACTGAGCACTCCGTCTCAAAGAGACAGGCTGTTTCTGAGAATGCAAACTGCACCTATCAAAGCCTCCCACATAGCCTGGAACAAATGTGCAGTTTATGTCTCACCTTTCATACAGCTGAAAATCAAATCCTTCATAAGATGCACCACCCCCATGCCATACACATTCTCTACATGCAAACTGAAACCAAGTAGGCTGCTTTCATTTGAGAAGCACAAAGACCTCAGAGATCTATCACAACTAACACTGGTATTCTAGAATGACATAGGAACTTTTATTTTGGTGGTTTTCTCATTATATAACATTTTTAAGGCCAAGTATTTGAAAAAAAAATCAGATATTCAGTCTCAAGCATTGCAGTGTACTCGTGAAGGAAATGGGAAATGCAGCATCAGGAACAGAAATTACACGCTTCCTGAAGTCAAAAATCTCATCTTAACTTCAACACCTTAGAAATTGGTCAATTTAAGAAAAACTAAATTATATACTCTTGAATAAGCATCTTGGCCTTAGTACTTAACGACACAGAACGCACGGGCACGCTGCTAGAGTGGATAATCACCAAGAGTGAGGTTACTGAGAGGAACAAGGCCAAAGAGGCATTTAATTTAAATGCTCAACACTACCAACTTAGTAATTGTGGGCAGTTGTACTGCATATGATTGTATATGCACTACAAAAAAACTTATAGGAAGACTATTTTCCTATTGGAAGCATAATATTTCAGCAAACCCTTTCTAGAATGTATACATTGTCTTATGTAAATACATTTGCTAAACTGTAAGTTTCAGCTCTTCCATTTAAAAGATCCAGCTCCCCCATTTTCTGATTTTAACAAACTTTTTAATGGTAACATTGCAAATACTCAGAATTTGCTATTTTGATAAGGTAGGGCACGGGCACACAGCATATGCTTGATTTTAAAGCCAAAAACGGTCTTGATGGAAAAGGCCACCACCACATGCAAAAGAGTTTCATGCCTCTGGCGGAAGTGTGCAAGAGTAACGGTGTGAAACACCAGTATCTGCTTGCACTATCTACAAAACACAGCATGCTTTTGTTGATTTTTATAAAAAAAAGTGTGCCTCAACATAACTTAAAAAACAGATCATAGCCAAAACTAAGTTATTCCATCACTAACAGTGCAGCCTTCCCTCTGTGAAAGCTCTCAAAGCTCTTTAAAAATAAGCTGTAGCTGTCGCCACCTTCTTATTAAAGTTTAATAATCTCAGCTTTTTAAACCACATAAAATTTTCATCAAGTTTCTCCTGACCTTTGTAAGAATCTAAAGAAAGAAAAAAGGTCATAAGAGCCCTTTCCCCATGGAGCAACTGTTTTGGAACACAGACATTTGGAAGAAGCCTAGAACCATGCAGGGGATGCAGAAAGCACAATTGAGTATTCCACGGACACTCTTTGAGTAACAGTTATATTTAAACTTTCACCATCCCAAGGGAGCACCCTAAGTACCGGTTTCAGCGTGGTCATTTAAGAATGACATCCTTAGGAAAACTCACAGGATGCCCATGGGACCTGCAGCACCAGACTATTTATAGAAACTAAAAAGGAAATCCTTTGTTGCAACTGGGGCTTTATAAACTTGCATTTGCTCTAGGTTTGACAAAACACCAAAGCACTGCCTCGTGGTGAGCTCCTGTGTATCAGCCGTAACTCGGGGGGAGAGGGGAGACAGCAATGAGAGGTCATCAGCTTTGTAAGCCAGCCTTGAGAGAGAGATGCAAAGGCAAAGTGACCACAGCAGATTTCCTGAGCCAAGGCAGACCATGGAAACAGTCATTAAGTCCACACCAGTAAAATATTTACTTCTAAAGTTTAATCCATATTTGAGCTGAAGACTTGATTTAGTCAAGATCTCCAAGTATGCCCATATTTAATTCAGTTCTTAAGCAAATTAAGAGTTGAAAAAGAATGCAAGAAAGGCATTTTGGGCAAATTTTTACTTAAAATGCATGACCAGGAGAATGAGGCAGTCCACACCAAGTGTGATCCTGAATAAATCTGAAAGTTAACACAAATCACTAAGCAGCTCTACACCAATGTTTTCTTTCCCTAACATTCATGACCGATTAAAGTTTGAAATTCTTTTATACAGTTTCTGAATTACCCTATTACTGAACCTATCCTTAAGAACACAACCAGAATCCATAACATTTAGCTCTGTGTTCCCCTACACTACATAAGTTCATTCACAATTTAACTTTCCACCCCATTCCCAACACACACAGAGTGAATATTATTCAGCCAACATAGAATTTATCTTCCTCCTGGACTTACACTCATCATACCACAGATATTTTGCTTCAGTTCTGTTCTTTCCTGTCATATAAAAGATCTTGTACTGGTGCTGCTCAGGATGAAAACACTCTGCTAGATAAAAATCCTTGTCTGACAACATACTCTGCCTCAGAACAAAGTGGTTCTGAACAGCAGTTTGATGAACATTCCTTAGAAACAATTTGTTTTCTATTAAATACTGTCCACAGAAACATCACCTCCAGAACTTAGAGGAAAAAAAATATAAAATAGTCCCCTTACCTGATTCCTGTCACGTGCACTTGTGTACCTGATCTTCTGGATGAAGTAAAATATTAACCACGCTGAAGAAATTATCATCAGGACAATGAATGATATTGACACAAAGACTAGAGAGCCCCGACTGAAGTTCTTTGGAGGAACACGGGACCCCACTGCTATTGCCATCAGGACAGAGATATTCTTTTCCAAGTAATTCAGGATCTCTTTAACCTTTGATTCTGTAATCATGACAGCAACAATGTCTCCAGTTCCTGTAAAAAAAAAAAGAAAAATATTTAATTAATATTTAATTATAGATTAACATGGCACGCTGCTCACAAGATTTTCCAAATGCAAAGCCATTGGACAAGTTAGAGATTTTAATCTATGCCATCTATGGCACATGGAACACGATACTGGGCACTCAACTCATGGCTTGTCCTTCCAACCCAGATTTTCAAATTAGGGCATTACCATGCAAACTGGCTGCAGCTCCACAGGCTGTAACAGCCTCTACCGGTGGTTACACAGCACTTCCCACATTCTAATTACTGGGTGCAGTCTGAACTAGCTTTCAAAAGTACATTTGTTCCAGATTTGGAGCTGTGAATACCTAAACAGGCAACTCACAGAAAAACACTGAGGAGATGCGTTCAATGGTGTTGCTGGAGTGGCCTTAGCACAGGCAGTGATGCCTGCAAGTTGCTCTGGAAAGCTGTGCAAGTTCCCCTGCACGGTCACGTAGCCTTCACATGCCACCAAGGCTGTCAAGAACCTCTAAATCACAACTGCAGCACAAAAGCAACAAAGTCAGACTTCTATCACTTCAGACTGAAGTGAAAGTAAAGTGAGTAAGTCTGGCTGCAAAGGAGAAATGAAAAAACTTGGCAGAAGTTTAAGTGCTGATTTTATCACCCATACAAAGACAAGCTTGATAAGACAGCAAAGAGGCTGTCAGCTTCATCAGCTCCATTTCGAATGTGCAGCCCATCTGGTTTCCGTAGTGTCTTGCCTCTAGACTACCTCCTGTCCCAAAGGGAAAGTATTGGTACAAGGATAATAAAGAGAATCAAACCACAAGATGTGCTGAAAAGAATGAGATAACCTGCAGAGCAGGGAGAGCATCTATATTTTAAAAGCAGAGGCCCCATAAACAAAGATCATCTTGAACTCAGGGCAATTCTGACCTAAGTTCAAGGAAAGCGATGTTTATAGGGAAACCAAAGCCAGAAAGAAAAAAGCCTTATGAGTGCCATTCTTATCCATCCAGATCTATTTGCTTCCTATACTAAAACCCCTTCCAAGACCTATTTTCACAATGCTTGCAGTCTGCTCATCTGTTTGCTCCATCTGCTCGCTCCAATTCACAATGCTTCACAGAGGAACTGTGTAATGCAAGCGACTTCAGCACCAGGATTCTGGATTTAGAGTAGATTTAAGTCAGAGAACCTGGTGTGACAGTGAAGAGAGAATCTGAGATCCTGTTTTAACACAAGGTATTTGTTCAAAGTCTTTTAATCGAAATCTCATTTTTAAGAAGTTATTGTATCCACAAAATGTTGCAGAAGATCCAAAACAGCAGCATCTTTGAAACCCAGGGCACAATAAGTCACGGTGGCAGACCCAGACAGATACACAGTTTTCCAAAATGAGGGCTTTAATAACCTTGTGCAACAGTCTTAAAGCTTATCTAAATACTCTTCCCATTTACCACACCAAATAGTAACTCTTACAGCCACTATCCTCAGTTTTTAGAGCAAGTTCCCAAACACTGGTGGTATGGATTGTGCTGACAGAACTACCTAGAGTAATCAAAGCCAATTCTCAGAAATAAAGATTTTCACAATAAAAAATATTCCATAGCCCTAAAATTGTTTTTTTTCCAAGAAATTTCAACTTTTCTTCATTTAAAATTGAAACAGTAAAGACATGCACGTCTTGTCTCAGTAACATGGGTCTAAGTAGGAAAAGGATGTTCACTGTTTCCTTCTGAATGAATATTTTTGAGGTGTCACAGTAATTCAAAAGCTTTGAATAGTTACCAAAAAGCCAACACAATGTATGGATAAAATGCAACTCATTTGATCACCTGTATACTACACAACCACACAAGGTCTACTTTAGTCCAGCTCTCCAGAGACACTTCAGACAGAGTAAAAAACCACCACTTGATTTATTTTCAGTGGAAATCCACTTGGACTCCCATTTGTCCAGTTGGGAAGAGTCCCTGCCCGGACCTGCAGCACTTCATCACAGGAGCCACCACTCCTGCAAGGTTCTGTACACAGATGTAGCACATGCTCCCACAGCCCCAAACCCCTGCAGCTCAGATGGTGGAAGATGAGTCAGGGGCAGATAATTTACACTGCTTGGTACTTTCCCTAGGTTTTACTTCTGTTCTTCATATCTAGTTGGGATGCCGAAGAAAGCCAGGGAAGTGTGCAGGGGGGATGTGTTCCCCAGAGCACATGTTCTGCTAAGCATCCCCAGTAAGTATTTATTTGCACTGTGGAATTGTGTTAGTATCAAAATCTTATTCAGAAGCCCTCAACACAGCATTCCAGCATGATTTACAGTTACCTGCAAAGCCAAGCTAAGATTTTCCAATACTAGTCCAGTTCTGTCTGAACCAAAAACTGAAGCCTCCACCTATTCCCTGCTGTGAATGTGACAAAGCTGACAGTCTCATGTGTTTTATATAAAGCCCAGCACAAAGGGAACCTCTGGCATCACTGCAAAGTGATTTGCATTCCAAATGACTCCACTGGGAACAGCCAAAGTGCTACTGCTGCTTCTGACCCTGTGAGAGCCAAGGAGAACTGCAGGAAAGAAAAATAAATTGCGCCTGTCTAAAACACTGAAGTTCAGTGGAAACTGGGACTTGGATCATCTGTATTTTTGTCAGGGGCATCACCCTAAATAATTTTAGCAAGAACTCCCTGTTTGAGAACAATTGGGGGCAGGAGGAGACACTGACTCATCTATTTTAAGCACCTTGAAACCCCGGATTTCTGAAACTTAAGCAGAAATAATTCCTCAGGTGAACAAAGAAAGATCAGCAGCGCATGTAAAAGTTAGAATGTGGTCTTACTACATAATCTTAGAAAAAGCAATACTGTCCTCAGCCAAGAACCCAGTGTCCAGAGAAAAGCTGGAATGTTTAACTAAAGCAAATGAACTACACGCTCAGCCACAGATGACAAGCTAGGACAGACGGTAGGCACGAGATAAATATTGACACCTGTAAATATAAATCATTTAATTGCTATCATCCAAGTCCAGACAGCTCTTCCTAGCTTGCAGTTTTACCATGTGCATGTTTAATTAGGATAGCTATGCAACTCTATGTATCAAAAGTGATGAAGTTGCAATTAACCATTACACCTGTGCAATACTACATTGGAAGAGGAGACAAGAGAAGGACTTAAAAACTGAGAGAAGACTGAAAACAATAAGATGGGAAAACCAGCAACATCCAGAGGTTTCCTGCAGAGCTCCTAAGGAGACTGCTTTACTCTCTCACTAACCTATCCATATCTCCTAGCAATTCTAAAAGAGCACATTTAGAAAGTCAATAGAAAGTCATCTAAAAAAAAATTTCCAGTCTCATCATCACAAGCAAATGATCGTTTCCTTTTGTGTTGGTTTTGTTGATTCTTGACGACCAAATGTTTGCCTGAAGCTCAAAATATGGACAACTATGGTCAGGATAGCAAGCTAAAGGGAGGCATGGTTCAAAGGGCAGACTTTAGACACCTTCCATCCATCGACCATCCCTCATAGGATGCAGGGAATGGCAGCCTGGCAAAACAACTGCCAAACAGCTGGTTTTATTTCTCCTTGGGCCTGGTCAATACTCAGGGAGAAGGACAGGTGGGACAATTCCTCCAGGGCAACTGAGCAGCCTGGCACAGAACTGCTGCAATGCTTCAACTGCCTTCCTATGGATGGGGAGGGCAAAACCTGAGATCCCATCTCAAGCACGGCAAACGTGGACCACCTGAAAGAGGCACTGAGCTATTTTGATTTGATGTCACAAGGTTTGCTGAAGCCTGAGAATTAAGTCAGATACTCATAACAAAGGTTAGCACTTTCCTAATGGCTGGTATTTTCAGCTAAAGTCCTTGTAATTTCCCAAGTCTTTGACAGTGCCTGCTGATGCTGCAGACACAGCATGAAGCAGATAAGACTGCACTCACCTCATGCTTGCAAATGAAAACTGTCTTTAAATAGCAGCCAGCATTTAAATGTAACTGAATCCTTGCATGATTTTATTCTGAAAAATAAACTTAACACATGTTTATCTGAATAATTCTGCTGCTGGAAATTTCAGAGTACTTCCTTAAAAAGAGCAAACAAAATCCCCACCTTCCTAATAATGGTAAAGAGTGGTGCAGCCATCACTTGTAGGCTGGATTCAGGGCATGATTCAGACACTGAAATGCCACTGCTTATTTGACAGCGACAATTAGAGCAACGTAATGATAATGGAATTGGAAATAAAATGGCCCTCCCTCACAAACAAGACTTCCCTATTCTTTGTTAAAATCCCTTAACTGTAAGCCTAGTGTTTCTGTACAGTTGTATCAGAGACCAAAATACAGCAACACACACTACTCAGTACCCAGAAAACGGATCGGCCCTATAGTGACTGTATTTTTGCAATAACATTAACTAACACTGAAAGAACTCCAACAGAATTTGGGAGCCCACAAAATATCAACAAAGAAAACAGGAAAGCATAAATGAAGTGCTCTAGTTATATACGAAGTTTTGAGAGCCTGATTGTGAGTGCTGTGAAAACACCAGGAGACGTCTGACCTGGAAGGGAGCAGAGGAGGAAGCAGGAATTACCCCTACAAGGTAAGGGATTTAGCCACAAAGGGGTATAATCCATGGATCCCACAGGGTGAGATAAGGAAAAGAGAAAAGGCATATTGAGCTGTGTGCAAAGCTGCACTGCTAGAAAAGAAGGGCTTGGGGAGTACAGCTTTTTACATAGAAATTCCATGGTAATTAACAACATTGGGGAAAAACACACAAATTGTCTTACATTCTAAGCCAGGCTTGTGGACAAACAGATACCAAAGAGGATGAGCCTTGGCATATCTTCAGAGTGACTAAAACAAGTCTAGCTGCACATATTTTTATTTTGATCTAATCAGAAAGTAAACAAGAGCATATCCAAGCTGTCAACACAAGTGCAATCTCAAGGGTAAAATATGTTGTTTGAAATGTCCCAAATCAAATGCTTCTGAAAACAGAAAAAACCCATAATGTTTATCACTTATTTAGTTCTAAGCAAGGTAAGAATTTAATGCCAAGAATATAAATCAATTTTAGAATGAGACTGGATAG
This sequence comes from Dromococcyx pavoninus, assembly GCA_033558185.1. Lineage (NCBI taxonomy): Eukaryota > Metazoa > Chordata > Aves > Cuculiformes > Neomorphidae > Dromococcyx > Dromococcyx pavoninus. The sequence goes on along the minus strand of JAUMJL010000599.1, from coordinate 359,039 downwards.
CATTTCAAAACATTTTTCTTCCTGTTGCCTTTATAACATTGAAAGTGTCCAATTCTTTTCTGTATGCAAACATTCGCTTGAGGGAGCCTATTCTATCTAGTGTCAGACACTAGAACAGATGTTACAATGCTACCATGAGAGAATTGTAAAGGACAGCACTATATGAAATTAAGCTTTCACAGTATGCATCAGTTAAACACAACCAGTAGAACAACAAGCCATCCCAAAACACTGAGCAGATACTTCCAGAAATCGCAAGTCTGCTACACAAACCTATACAAAACAACCTGGGGGATTAAAAAAAAAAAATCTCTTCTGAGGCTGAAACTCAAATTCTGCCTGTCTGCTTAAGAGTGCAAGGAAGAAGATATTCAGGTTCAATGAGGATCAGGCTTCTATGAATTGCAACTAAAACACAGTCAGGTTATGTCTGAAGAACACTCAAAATTCTTCTCTGATCGCAGCAGAAAGAGCTTCAACAGATTTTACCCTACCAGGCTAAGAAAGGGCACTGCATGATGCACTTTGCAACGTGCCACGCACTGCTGTACTGTGCACAAACAAGTGATGGGTGCTCACAGAGTTCTGTTCCTTCAAGAAACACAGGCATATGATTAGAAAACCAGGAACAGCAAGAGCAGCTTTCCAAAGATGGGTGTGACACAATTAACTTCAAAATAAACGCTAAAGCCTAATCAGATTCCTGTTGTGCTAGTCTGTAGCACGTTAGATTAAGTCCACAGGTGATAAATAATAATCTTAGAAGCAGAAGTGATCTTTCCAGTGCCCGCCCTCCTTCATTGAACAAAAAATGATGCCTCAGTATAATGTTCTTCCCACATGTTTGGTCAGCTTTATAACCCATGATGACCAAGGGTTCTTAAAAGGAGAGCTAAAGAGCAACATCAGTTGAGGAGACTGCTGGTCTGTGTTTAGATTACAACTGCTGGCATGTTTCAAAACCCAGCTGCTCTCCTCTGACACACAGGGACATGTTTCTCAAAGGAGAAATTTGCATACAATCAGAAGAGGCAGTCACAGGAGAATCCTCCTTCTTCATTCCCAAGTCCAATCACGCTGGTACACGTGAGATGGTGGAGCTTATGCCCCTGAACTTCCTCATGCTTGACAAAGTCCCATTGCCTCTGCTACACCACATGTATCCCACTGAGGAAAACCAACTCTCAGTTTCCCAAAGACACAATACAACTTCAGTGTGTAGAAGAGAGGCAGTTTCTCTTTGGTTTCACTGCAGATCACTCCTTCTGCACCAACCTCACCCACAGAGCTCTTCTTTCCATTTTTAAGTCATACGACACTACACATCGTTAAGAGAAATTAAGATCCTCCTATTAAGTAACAAGATGCACCCACAAGGTCCTGAATCCCTGCCTCATCTTGACTTTGGAAAGCAAAAATACGCTACTCTAATGCTTCTTGTGGGTGCCAGGAGGATGGATTCACGGCCAGGCTAAGAAGGAGGGAGCACAAGAAGAGAGAATTTACACATCCCTGCATCTAAAGCAGCAGCAGGGTTCACATAAAATGGTAAGGATGCTGGGGTCAGCGGTTTGGGTTTTGGGTTCCTCCCCCAACTTTTGACCACTCTATTTATATCACTTATTCTCTTTCTGCAGAAGGACTTCCATCTCCTGGGAATGATATTTATATATATTTTTTAACACATGTGACCTCTTCGTGTTCTTTACACCAGGGAAAATCAAGCCCAGGGAAAAACAGACAGATACTGCAATTATAGACATCTCATACGATGTTCTTCTCTTTCAACAATGCTCCCTTGCATCTACTTGCACCACAATTATTTTGCAAAGCAAACGGACATTCTGCTTTCATGTCAGAAGAATAAAGAAACTTGGTACAAAGGAATTTATCATTTTATCATCCCTTTTCCACAATCTGTGCACAGATTTTTTATTCTTTCATTTAACTATGTGTTATGGTGAGTACGCTGCATTTGCAGCCCTATTTAATAAACACTTTCACTGCTGAGGTATAAGTATGCTAACAAAGCAGACCAAATTTTATATTCAAACCTTGAACAAATGCAAATGAATAAAAAGCAAAAGGGTCACATTAAGTTTTGAGCAGGGAAATGGTGTAATCCTAACACATGATACATTACTAAAAAAAGGTGCCCTTGTGTCAGTTTCGTATATTTCTGAAATACATAAGTCCTTCTGTCTTCAAAAGATATTTCTGCTTATTTGAAAACAACCTTTCTTTACATATACTTCTGAACAATGTCCAAAAACTGTTACCTCTGATCTGGATTCAACACCCAATCACTGATTACAGTGTCACATTCTTGATTAATCAATAATATTAATGTAATGTAGACCTTACTTGTCCATTCATCAATTTAAGACACAGTTGGATTTTGATAACTCAAAGTCACAGTAATCTTGTACTCTGTAACGTGTCCAGGTGCAAGAAGGTGGCTCCCATTTTGCTATTTCTGGATAGCAGTTTGTATTCCCACTAATGGACGTTGGAGCTAAAAGCCCCAGGGATTTCTAACACGGGTAGCCTGTGATGCTCACCTATTTTAAACTGACTACAGACAACTTCCATAGAGATTCATCAATGTGGACAGTCATTCCAAACAAATTCAGCAAAGCCAGAAAGAGAAAAGGCAACTGAGTCTTACCCAAGGACACTACAAAGTAATTTAGGGCTTCATAAACAGCACATTCATAGATTAATATCATAAATTTGATTCGACCATATCCATAGATTTTGGGAATTACTCTGCTGCTGGAGCTCAGCCTTTGGAGAAGAAAAAGAATGTAATTACTTAAAGTCACTAACAGTCCTCTGGGCTTTTTCACAGTCACAGAACTAATTACCCTTTCAGGCGGCTAAGGAAAAATGAGCCTAACTGCTGTTACTTCAGTTGTGGATGAGGCATATACCACATGAAAACACTGGTAAGAAGCTCTGCAAGGCACTGAGGGTGTTAGCTTTGTGAAAGGGTTTCCCTAGCTTATCTTTGAGAGACAAGTGCTTCCTTATGGTCCGGAATCTGTGCTTCAAAAACACCCCTCTCCACATCTTGTTAAGTGTCAGACATCTCCATCTACAGTATGACACATTTTTCTGATGGATACACTTCCAAGAAATGCAGTGAGAAACAGGATTAACTAAAATGCCATTGACACTTGTTCCCCACATTTTCAATTAGCAAATATAAACAATATAAAATGATGAAAGGTTGTTGATTGTTTTGCCATTTTTTATAGCTTCAACTTTAATGACTCATCTCGCTTTCCTTTTCACTAATATTGCAGGGTAAATTAATAATAATGATAAATTAGAATAACAATATTGTAATATACAACAAAATTAGGTTTGAGCTGTGGATTAAAAATAGGTCTCAGCAATCCAGGGAAAGTTTTGCAGTGGATTTAGTACAGAGTTAAAATATTCAGCAGCACACACTTGTGCAAAATAATGTGCAGTGCACCCAGCTTTCAGGCATCAGTTCAGCTCGCGGTTACGTAAAGAGACATTTGTGAGAAGGCGGCGAGCAGCAGAGGAGGAGATGTGCTGCACGCAGCGAGTGCCACAACACAGAGTGGCACTTCAGCTCCTGGATCTCGGCACTACCCACTCCGAATTAGGGCAAGAACATGAAGCAGCCATTAGATGGCAACAACTCCAAATTACATCCTGTCCCTCCTGCCTCTGACCCACTGACCTAAAATAACCCACATAAAATACATTCTGATTTTCCACTGTTCAAAGCAAGCACAGACCTCGCTTCCTGAGCGAGTGTGCTTTTTAAGCAAGCAGAGGGCTGCCAGAAATGGGGGAGATTTGGATTAGAAAGAAATTATTCACACTGGGAGGGGTGAGGCACTGGCACAGGTTGCCCACAGGAGGTGCGGCTGCCCCACTCCTGGAGGTGCTCGAGGCCAGCTTGGATGGGGCTTTGAGCAGCCTGATATGGTGAGAGGTGTCCCTGCCCATGGCAAGGAGTTGGAACTGGATGGGCTTTGAGGTCCCTTCCAACCCGAACCATTCTATGATTCTAAATCCTCCCCTTAAAAGAAGGCTGCCTTTGGGGGCCACTGCTGGGCACTTCTCCCCCAGTACTACAACAGGAGAACGTTGTCTTCTGTGCCCATCACTGAAAACAAACACCTTCCCGCAGAAAACAAATGCATCATTTCTTCACAAGCACAACCAAGACTGACCCTTATGAGGCATCTGCAGTTTGTTCTAAAGACTTTAAAATATTTACCAGTTATCAGACAAACCCTCTGATAAAGGTATTGTGATAGAAGTTGTTTAAATACTTTAGGAAATTTCTCCAGTGCTGATCAACAGTAGTTACTGGAATCCATCTACTTCATTCTGACACTCTCTTCTGTATTTGTTTATCTTTTTCTGTCTGTATTTGCTCCATAAATTCTGAGTATGAAATTAACTTCAGAGGCTTCTTTGGCTTATATTCTTTTCTTTAAGTCTGAATAAAATAGATTTTAAGAGAAGTTCAATATAAAATTAACCTATTTTGTACTTGACAGGATTCTCCACTACACACAATCAAAAAAAGAATTAAAGTGCTATTTTACCTGCGTTTCCTTCCTATTCCCATAATTGATTATAAAGGAGACAGCTACTAGATATTTTCTCTACCAGAGGCTCTTTTTTACATTAGACAGTATTTGTTCTGCTTTAACAGAAGTAGCAAGCAAAACCACTCATAAAACTGCCTTCCTGCCAGTGATATCATAGTCTAACATAATCTATGCTGGGAAAGATGTCCTTCGCGTAGGTTGATAGAGGACATCTACAACAGTGTTTAAAGTAAATTGATTTTACATGCACACAGTAATACATATGAGGAAATACAAAGAAAAGAAAATAATGTTGCAAATAACAGTAACAGAAAGTCCTTAAGGTCAATATCTACTTTAAAACTCAACTTGAAGTTGAAGAGGCAGAGACCTAGTGCACTATCACACAAAAAAAAGCAAATTCTGATACCAGTGACAGCAACTCTTCGTTTGACATGGGGATGACAGACTGATTCAAGAGTGACAGTTGTTATCTAGCCACCAGAGGAATTTACATCCTGCTGAGTAATGTGTTGGGTACGAACAGATTTCCATAAGATTAAAATTTCAAATGTGTTTTCAAGCGTAAAATAACTTGGATAAAATATTAATCCCATAGGTGAGAACTGCTTACTGAGCTCTTTTCATAGGGAATCACCTCTTCACAGGTGGGCAACATACATAAATCTATATAATATTTTACTTATTTTTATAGCACAGATGTTGTCTAAGCAGGTGATTAGAATTCATGCAAATACCAAAGTAGGAAGTTATGCAGTCCACAGAGTGTGCATTATCATCAGTTGCTGCTTTCCTCTCTGCTTCACCAGAAAGACAGAATATTCCTAAGGCATGGTACACAGCCATATTAAAAAAATATATTACAGTGGTATAAAACAACACACGGTCTATTTTCACCTGTCTGCGGAAAGAAAACATAGAGGAATGAACCACGTCATCATAAAACAGCTGAAAATTTGTCTCGTGAAGAATGCATTTTTAAAAGAAAAGAGGAATACGAACACATTTTTAAAAGAAAAGAGGTGTACCACAGCAGAATATATAATTAACATATGACGTGGTTGATTAATAGTGATATGGTTGAAAAGGCAGGAAAAGGAAGGCCAGAGAACGCCCTGAATGTCTGGGAGACTGCTCTGCACGCATCGGCTTGAATAGGCTCATCATGGAAGCGTAGACTCATGAGCCTATATCCCACTTGGAATGATTCTCACTGAGGGGAATGCTGGCTCCCAAACCCTTCTCTGTGCCCAGGCTAAGACCAAAGGACTCGTCTACATCTCAGTTACGCACACTTGTGGTTCTCACCCCAGCAAACACAAGTTATTTATAGGAAGCACCGCAAAGCGTGGATCGCTGCGGAAATCCCTTACACGACCGTAACGCAATCACAACTAAAGCTGTGGCGTGACATTCCTCTTCACTGCAGTGTGCTGCTAAGGAGCCACTTCAGTTCAGGATAATGGCTTTTAGTCTGTCACAGTTTGTACACTTTAAGTCCAATACTAATTCTGAGATACTGCCTACAGCCCAACCCAGTGACAGAGATCCCAGCGTACCAGGGGCTGAGGACGTGCAGCTAAACACCAGCACCTCAAATACTCACAGATAAAATATGCACCCTTGCCAGTAATTACGTTTTTTTAAAGCTTGCCACGACTAAGAGTAAATATTTGCAAGTCAACATGTTGAAGACAGTATTAGCTTTGTTCCAGATACCAAGTACCCAAACATCTGCCTGGCTGGCTTACAAGACACCACTGTACCCACAGCAGCTCTCACGTTTTATCACTGCAGACATCATTTCAGCCTACCAGAAACCCCACACCTACTGATACCGCTTCGAAGGCAACACCTGGTCAGCAGAGCTTAAAGCGTGAGTGAAATAGGATTTCCAAGAAAAAAAGACACCAACCCACTGCTATGAAAGCATCTGCCAAAACTAACAGCATTGCTAGAGAAAGAAGGTACTAAAATGATAATTAAACCCATTATATGATTTAATGTGTATTAGAGCAAAAAATGCTAGAGCTGTGCTGTTGGTAACTTTTTTTTTCTGTGACTACACAGCATTTGAGGCCACAGAAATCACAAATCATCGCCAAACAGACTGCAGACCTTACAGTCTTACAGGTATTTCAAAGAGAGATCAGAGCTGAAGGTTTAGGAGGTTACTACATCAGAGAGAGAAGTGGCAAAAATTGACACAAAAGGAAGTTGGTGGAAAGCATCGCCAGAATATGGGACTTTTCGTCTGCAGATTGCTTGCAAAAATGTCTAAGGAAGGTACTTAAGATAAAAATGGATTGACAACAGGCTTTGAATTGCAACACAGAGGCAAAAATTTCCCTGAAAAATTCCCATGGTATATAGAATTGGAAAGGTCAAGCCCCACTAAGCCAGAAGAAGCCACAAGACATTTCTCTTGTATAAAAAAAGAGAAAGAAGCAACTGTAGTACTTTAGTAAAATAATTCAATTTTAATTGTGTGACAATATGCAGAGCAATAATTAGGAAATTCCAGTTTCCAAGCAACTCCCTATGCTTAAAGAAAAAACAACTGAAAATATTCTCAGGAAAAAGTCATGCAGCAGTACAGCCATCAAATACAGAAATAAACATTTTCTGATTAAGTTAAATAATTCCAAAATTTAGAAAATCTTCTGAGAAAATTAAAAATGAAGTTATCGAAATTATGAAAAATATTTTTGACCAAGGAAAATATTCATGTATGAAGCTCCCATCAGCTGAAGTGACTCTCTAGTGTCTGTAAAATTTTACACAGAGCAGAAAATAAAAGAGTAGAAATCCAGAATTTCATCATTACTCTAGACCAGCAATAGTCTAATTCCAGTGGTAACTTAGAAGCAATTGTTCTCTCTAAATCACTAAGTTTTGTTGATTCCCGCATGGAACTCAAAGACACATTGTGGAAAGAAAACCCTCTATGAACTGTCATTAAAAAAGCATGGAAATCCAGATTCTGACACAACTCAACATTTGAAAGTCCCCACCATCATGGCCAGTTGGAGACATACTACTATAAAAATTCTTCAGGTATAGATGCTTTGTAAAATTCTAGACCTTCCACTATGTGTTAGCGTTTCTTCCTCAGAAAGGTTTGAAACTGATTGCTCCTAAAATCTTACAGATATTCCCTCACTCCAAAACACCTCTGACCCCACTGTAGAGGAAAGTGTTCCTCATTGGATAAATGTACGCTAAAGGAAAAGAAGTTTTCAGTATTATTGGCTTATTTGGGTGTATTGCATACAGGCACACATCACTGGAGAACAGACTATTTAAAACAGCATCTGTGCACTGCCAAGAGCTCTTCGGCAATGGTTTATACGGCAAAAGAGAACTTGGGCAAAAAAGAATATTAAGAGAGATTACGCTTTATTTACCTTGATGAGTCATCGTGACAGGTTCGTCGCTGGATATATTGTTGTAAATGACCACGGCTGTGGCATTATGTGAAGCTGCTCGCAGTATTTTCTCTCTAAATGTACAGTTTCCTCGCTGTAGTAAAGCAATCCACTGTTTGGTGTTTGGTGGGACCTGGAAACGTGTTCGAGGGTCACAGCCCAGCCGATCTGCAACTGAAATCAGAAATACATTTACACAGCTGGCAACCTGTTCAAACAGGCAAAAGCCAGAAAAACCAACTCCAAGTTCTGCTGAATTACTTAACTGTGGTCTAGGAAGCCACTATTTTCTTCTTAATGAAACCTAAAGACAACTGCATTCTTATGAAACAAATGTCTAAAAGAACCAAGTCTCAGACACTGAAAGCTGTGACTATATGCCCAAGAATTAGTCTCACTAACACAAGCTATTTTTAACTCCAGTGCAGATAGAACGAGTTCACATTCGAATCAATACCTGCCTAGAGGCTGAAAAACATCAGAATATAGTTCACGTGCTACAGGCATTTATGAAACAGCTGTTTATCAGTCATTCTGGGGAGTATAACTTCTTTTTTCTTTCTAATGCAGTCATAAGTACCACTGCAGTGGGAAGTATAACCAAACAAAGGAGGCTGTGAAAACCAGATTTCAGAGTTATCTGCCATGTGCAGGCTATTGTAAAAAGGACAATATTAAAAGCTGATCTTGTAAAACCCCAGCAGCCAGCACCATCTCTTTATGTATGCACATTTTGTCTACAAGGAAGTGCATTCAAATTAATAGAGAAACAAACAGTTTTGCAAACACGATGCGCTCAAGTCATCAGCTAAGCAGGTATTGATGGTATAAAGGAAGAGTAACAGAAATGGCAAACACCAGGTGTCTGAATTCAACAGAATGCAAAGCTCTTTTGTCCTTTCTGATGCTGTAACGTTTCCTGGAACAACCCAAAGCCACACAGAGCTGTGCACAAAAGGCACAGAATGCAGCACAGAAGATAACTTCACAGTACAGCAGCTGAACCCAATGACAGACGTTTCTGTTTGCACAACCGCAACCACGCCGTTTAGCCTGATACACTGGTCACATCATTAAAGGATTTTAGAAATCCAGAGCCAATAGCAGCTTAGAATGCAAATATATTTACCCTTTCAAATGCCAAGAGTATAAGAATCCTTGGCTACTAAAAATGGTTGGGATAAACAGTGATTGTTCAAGACATAAACAAACAATTCATTTGCATAATAGCTCTGAAAACATTACAGTTCATGAGAGCAATTCAAATGAACCACCCCCTGATTTCTTCCTTTTAAAGAAGGGAGTTCCTCAGCAGACACTGAGATTTCAGCTAAAGACCTATCACAAAAAAACCCCTTCATTTAACATATTAGCTGGAAACAAAGCAAAAAATTTTTTTAAGCATTTTCAGCATAACAGAGCTCAAGTTAAAACCTATAACAAAGGAGAGTCAAATAGCTAAGGGATTTATTCTGAAACAAGAAAGAAAATCCTTTTCTAGCCTAAAGAAAACTAGTGCAGACGAACCTATACTGTGTCAGTTGTACAGGAAGTCACTGCATCTCTTAATTTGGACAAGAAATGCCTCTCCCTGTTCCCCTGGAAGGAGGGTGGGGAGCCAGATACAAGCACATCCTTTTCACCATTGTTTTTCAAGACTGTATTAGACATTTCGGACATGGAGGGCTATTTGCTGTACGTTTGTATTTGTGCTTTTCTTTTATAAGGGGAAAATCTGAAATACAGATGCCCGAAGGTAAATTTTATAGACTATTTTCTTCTACTGCCCTGACATTATTACTTGAATCCCTTAGGAAATTGCTACTAGCACTGATCCAGGCATGCTGCTTTGGAGCAGCAGTGACAGCCACCACGAGCAGCAATGAGCATGGGAGTGCACTTCCACACCGACCGCACTTTTGTATCTTGTCCTTGTAGTCTTAAATTTAAGAGAACAATGCAATTTTTTTAGAGAAATTATAGTCCTTTTTTTGGAAATGTGATAGAACGATAACACAGCACATAAGCAACCAACCTGGATGTCCTCTCAAGATAAAAGCAGTTTAGTGTTTAATGCACACTTCCCTTGTTCAGAACATTTCCACTGAAAAAGGCAGGAGGCGGGAAGCACCAGCAGACTGTGATAGGAAGTTTCTCAAGGCTTGAAAGCTAAAAATCCCAGCCTTCTCTAGCAAAATCATATTCAAGAATCTCGGGTGTGATACATCCTTTGGAAACTACCATTCAGTAACAGCCACAATTCCATAGAATCTCCTAAAACTGCCAAAAATAACTCTGAAAGTGGACACTATGGCCAACATAAACATACTTAAAATATATGGGATGGATGAAGAACAGTAATCCTATGGATTATATACAGTTTGCTTCAGTATAATCATGCTCAAAACTAAAATACCAAGTGAAAACAAAAATGGCCACAAAAATAAGAATATAAGAGTGAAAATTCATAAAAGCAATAAAAGGCAAAAGGCACTTGGAAATGGAGGCAGCATTCTCAAAAGTCCACTATATAGTTGAGTTTTACCAAAAATGATGTAGGGACCTTTAAATTCTTATGGCTTGTAATTTTTAGCTTAACAATCGACAGAGAAATTAGTAAGAGATAACAGAAAGCGCATCTATGGGAAAAGTAGTACAAAATTTTCTACCACAGTGGAGATCAAAGTCTCTCTCAGCTGTGGACAGAGCTATGAAACTGGATAGAGCAACAGGATTAGGAAACAAGATATCAAGAGATAAAAGCTTTCTAGATATAGACCAACAAACACCACTCAAACACATGCAGCATGTTATTCGTGATGAGGTGGATTCGGCATGTCCTGATGAAAATTTAACAGCTGACAATACCATTTTAGCATTATTTAAGTAATACAAAAACATGACAGAAAATCTGGTTGGTTTAGATAAACCTGAACTGCGTAGCTGCAAGTCACTTGAGATTTAATAGAAAGATACAATCAACTTTTCTTTACGTTAGCAGCCTGTAACACAAATATTGAGTAATCTTAAAACTAAATAAAAAAGAGGAACAATAGGGAAAAGTGAGTTTTTCTGCTTGTCTTTTCAACAGACTTCATATACTCTGAAAAGTAAAAGTCTTACAATCAGGGTCACTCTTTTAGTATAGTGAGCTGGCTAAAATAAAACACCTGCTGTACACCTAACGTGCCAGGCACATCTGCTGGCATTGTAAAGGACACAGACAAGCCAACAGTGTCAGCAAAAATCATCATGGATGGCTCTCCATTATTGTGTCATCTATGGTCCACTGTCCAAAGTCCAATTAGGATCCAAAAGACCAGGGACTGCAAGTATTAGCTGGATGATGTCCATGCGGAAACGAAAAGCAGCTTCACATTAAATTATTCTAAAAGAAGTCACTTGCACATAAAAAGATATGAACAGAAGTCACTCCTGTAATTTCATAATTTCAGGAGACACAAGCATACTGAAAGCCATCTAAGTATGGTTCTCTGCAGGTGTGCTACTCTTCTTCCGTATTTAAAAATATAAGCTACTTCTTTCCCTTCTCCACGTCTGCCTATGAACCACGAATGTGTTGGCAAAACACCAGTGTTCTGTTAGAAGTGGCAGCCTGCCGGGCTGAAGAGCTAAGTACAATGTTGTTGTAAACATCTCTCTTCCCATGTAAGACCCAACATCACAGAAGTGCCTCTTCACAGAAGGATTAGCTGCAACTTAAGGATCTATGGTGAGGCTGTACCTTTGTTTTCAACTGCAGGAGAGCTTCAGTTTCCTCTCCTAGAACACACAGGACTGCTCAACTTGCACGTAATTGTTCCTCCTTAAGCACTTCTTTAAATTCAAGAGCCCTTCCTGCTGAAGGACTAATATTTGTGACAGCATTGTAGGGATTCATGTGAAAGAAACAGTTAATTAACCAGATCCAATCAGGCTTCCTCAACTACCGAGGCAGGACTGGCAATCTTACATTAGCACAGCAACAGTATTTTCCCTCTCATCTTTTCCAACTGCTTGACCAGCTCCTTTAGCCTTCCCCCATTAGAGTGATAGTCATTTTGCAGGAGCAAAAATGAAATTAACAGGTTAGCTGTCAGAGGCTTTAACAGAAGTAAGTACATACTTGTTTGAATGCAGACTGTCACCTCCTGTTTCTGAACCATGAATGACTTTGATTTCTCTCACACATCATGCATTTATGTTGCTCTTGCATTGCTTAGAACATAGCTATGATGTCCCACTTTAGACAAAGCTGCTTCATTGACTGTTATCAGACTTTGTCCCCTTTCCACAGAGAAAGGCCAGTGCCACAATCTCACACCCTGGGCATTAACTATTTTATTCCATTTTTTTTTTCATTTTCTTCTTTTTCAAGAAAAAATAGGTCAGAACACCTTGGTACCGATTACATCTTAGCCAATACTCTGAACCCTGAGGGCAGCACCAGTTGCCAGAGCTGGTCTGTCTCAGCTACCTATACAGAAATCATTTTAAAGCCTGATCTCAACTACTGTCATACAACAGCTGGGGAGACCTCACTGATGTTTTGAGGGGCAGCACATCAAGAGATTCATTGGGAAAGAAAACAGCACAGAGCAAGATACATCCTGTGTCCCAAAGCAATCCCTCCCTCCACCAGACGCTGCTCGGGCAGGGGCTCCTTACACACCTGACTGGCAGAACTGACAGCCATGTGCAACATACTAAATATAATCCTATGATAAAACCTCCAGAAAAGGAACTCAGTTGGGAAATTTACAGAAGCAACACAGAAGCGCTGATTCTTTTGTATTCCAAGGAAGGGTACCAGTTATTTGCTATCCCATTAGGGTTTAACATATGTAATACATATCTTTCCTTTCAATGCATGACTACTTGTGTTATTATCAATAAAGTCCTTATTCAAGTCAAGTATAATTCCCACTTTTTAAATGTTGTGGCAATGAATTATGTACAGTGCTATTTTATTTTCAAGAGCTATTTCAGGTAATTGTTTTGACTAAAGCTGGCTTTAACACTAAAGGAAACTCCTTGAACAAGAGGTAATCTTGTTTCAGGGAAGAAGTTAAACAAAAGAAAGCCACTGAAGCTTAGAAGAGTCCTGTAATAGTTCAGATTTAATCTTGTTAGCTCAGTAAGTATACTGCAATTATGGCTATAAACTCCAATACACAACCTCCACTTTTGTTACCAATTAATGACTACCAATTAAGCTGGATACCAATGGTAAAGGATGGATGCACACACAAGATTTTTCTTCCACTACTCTCTATTTATTGACACATTTGCTTGTTGCATTTTTCTAAAGCTTATTATTTTAGATTTTGAGCCACAAAGGAACCAAAAATTCTGACTGAATGCTACCTAAACCTCCACAGTTACCAGAAAACTGTCGTTTTAAGCTGTCTGCAGCTAAAACTTGTTCACACAACCTGCTTTTGAAATGTCAGATGCTACAAAATGTTACAGTGAAAGAAGCGCGCACAAGATCTGCCTCCATTCCTAACACTGTGCCAATGTTTCTTCCCCACTTCCACCTTTTCCTAACACACTTTTTCATCAGCCTCTCACTCTCCTTGCCCAGCCACCACTCTACTACCTCTTCAGTGGAGACCTCCTCTCTCTATGAGTTCCTTCTCCAACGCAGCCTTCATGCAGCCTTTGAGACTCCAGTACCTTTTCACCCCCTCACCCCCTCCTTCCTGACCCATTGGCTCAGTGAGTCTTCATGTTTTCAAGCTCAGCTTTGAGTGTGCTGCTACTTCACTTCCTACCAGTCCCACCTCCAGTCTAACCACTCTGCCTGCATCCCCACTGCCCCCGCCAGCCAAGGTGTACAAACCCTTGCCTGCCAGCAAGATCTGACCATCCGTGAGGGGACTCTGGGAGCACACAGGACTGACATTTCCAGTCCTCAGCGGCGTATCCAAACCCAGAGCGACACACAATCATAGAATCATTAAGGCTGGAAAAGACTTTCAAGATCATTAAGTCAGCTCAACACCACTGTGCCTACTAAACCATGTCTTGAAGTGCCACATCTACGTGCTTTTTTAACATCTCCAGGGATGGTGACTCCACCACCTCCTTGGGCAGCCTGTTCCAAGACTAAACCAGAGTCAACAGTTGCAGAAGAGCCCCGTTCACCATAGAGAACATTAGAGGGAACTGAGCCACAGAGCACTGCAGCTCCTATCAAGAATCATTAAAGTGAGTTTTTAATGGCTTCCAGCTTGGTTTGTCATAGCAAAATGAATGCATCTGACACATGAAGGTTAGCACCACAACTGGCATCAGGCACTCAACACCAAAGATGCTGAAAAGCTGGGTCACTCGAGAGCCATGGGGCCAAACACACACATGGTGTGAGCACGGACACTGCCATGAGGACCTCGGCAGCAACTGAGAAGTCTGTGCTGAAAAGGCTGGTTCCACAAAGCCACAAATAACAGAGGAAGGGACTGAATGAGAAAAGCTCTGTAACCTCATCGAAGCAATGATATAACCCTGAAATGAACTGTCTGAAAAGCTGTGTCAGGCTGTGAAGATGGATTCCACTATTATCCTTCCAGGCAGAACGAGAGGAGCATTTTTTGACAATCTGTAAGCATTCATATCCAGGAGCTGTTGAAAATGCTCTTCTAACAAAGAATTATTTAAGTCCTCACAAAAGATTAACAGGTTAGAGGAAGTAAGAAAAGGAACTAGAAGGGGAAGAACGAAAGAGAGATTAATAGAGAAACTCAGTTGCTATTGTGCATTTAATGCACTTGGAAAGCTACGCATACCCAGGTGCTGGATTTACACCCAGCAGCCAACTGTGACCGACAGCTCGCTGGAGCTACACTTTCATCAGCCACATTCACAAGCGGTCACACAAATTACTGCCATATCACTTCCAGGGGAACATTGCTTTTGAAAGCCAGTATCAATTTCATACAGGAGTCTATAAAAAGAACAGGGAAAGAGTTTTAATACCGGTATTAACACGACAAGGTTGAATTTGATTAAAGAACTTCTGCTAAAGAAACAGGAGAAGTGATTGAATACATCATTCTGCACTGAAATTTAAAGGATAGGTAACCACATGGGACTGGCAACTTCAAAAAGTAGTATATAAAATATTAACAAAAAACACTGTAGAGCACAATAGTTAAAACCACAGGCTGTGCTATTACAAATGGTGTGAGTTCAGCAGCAGCTCATGGGCCCTAAATCTTGAATTGGCAAATTCATTTATTTCCCTGCAGGTAATGAACAAGGGATCTTAATGCAGCATGCAAAAACGTGACATTAAGGGCATTTCAGCTCTAAAAAATGGATGCCCCAGTCTACACCTTCAAGGTGTAAACAGATGACCCACGTTCATGGAAATTCCAAGGGACAGTCCACGAATGGGTGAATGCTTGACATCAAAGCCGTTTCAAAGTCAAGGTATCTTCAAACATAGCTGCTAACAGCTGTAGAGTCCTTTTTTTCTTAGGATACATGAGAAGTGTGGTGGAGCACTTACTGCTTTAACAGCAGGGGCTGGTGCTGGCTACTTGGTTAAGAGCTTTAAGAAAAAACATTTTGCAAACAAGTTTGACAGCAATATTAACTGGCTGATAGAAACGCATTAGGGCGATTACTTTTAGCAAGAGAGCATTGCCTTTTATCAAATACAGATGCAAAAAAGCAGAATAATATAAAAACAATACCCTCAAGTGTTCAAGAACATCTTAATTAAAAGCATAAAATATTATATGAAATATTTTTAAGCCACATGAAGTGAATCTCAGCAAAATTCAAATGAAATGTACACTACATAAAAACTACACAGAACAATTCAGAAGAACTTTAAAGGCAGGCAGCTACTGCAGTGTTTGCTTTAACAGTCTCCTGTTGACAAACAGAAGGACAAAACTGAATCTCCCCAACTGATGGCAAGGTTTTAATGACTGCAGCATGTCAAAACTGCAGAAATGGAGGTCTGCAATTTCACAATTCCTGCTGTGCTTTCTCATTGAAGTTATACATCACACAATACTTGGCATGAAGGTACAAAAATGCTGTTTACGGACTGCTTGGAATTTTCTTTAGCTCTTCTCTCATTATTAGCTTCCAGTGAAAATGCTGTCAGTTTCCCTGAATATCTTAATCACACTTGAGTAAAGACCATATCAGAAGAAAGCCGTAAAATGTTATAGAAGCACGTTAAAAAGTAATTATCAAAAGTTTTCCTTGACAAATAATGCAGCTACTAAAAAAATGAAGCATTTTCATCTCTTGCATACATTAAAAGGCAGCAGTTTGAAAAACCCTAAAAATACTACTTGCAATAATAGTGTTTACATGCCTCGCTTTCAGGGCAGCCTCCAGGTTTCACATGGCAGTTGCTGTGTGTGTTTAAGTGAGGAACAGCAGGGAGAAGACGATATCTGACTCTCAGAGCATGGTGAAGGCAGGATTTGAAGTACAAATGAAAATAATTTTACAATAGACTTGTGGAGTGATTTTTGCTTCATCACCCTTCCACCCAAAAATATGCTGTATTAATATATTCTAGTTAATACTTTGTAAAGCTAATGAAACCAAGCTTCAATGAACCTGGCAAGCATTCTGCTGATGCACAGTCTGCTTCATACATGCTACAAGCTTACAACAGGCTGCCTCTAGCAGGATGCATTTTGTTTTGAAGAAGAATCAAAGTATTCTCCTGATCTTAAGACCTGGCAAATCCTCAAAACCTTTTAATAATACAGCAGTTCTGCATTGTCAATTATTTAAAAAAACTCTTAATATTCATCACTCAGAGTCCTGTTTTTAACTGACTACACGGCTTCACTTAAAGCATTATTGTGAGGTTTACTGTCCAGGAGGCAGGTTGGGACCAGCGTGATCCATCAAGAGGACCCATTTCTTAAAGTTGGCAGTTCAGATAATGTCAGGAAGGGTTTTAAAAATATGATGCTACTAAATCCACATTGTTATAACTGAAGTGATTGGTTTCATTTCAGGCAAAAATGAAGATAATGCTCTCACTTGTTTAAATTGGTTCTTCTGGTTTGAGTGGCTAAACCATGACAGTGGTGCTCTCTATAAGAGCCAACATTTGTCAGAAAACAATCGATGGACAACAGCTTCACTTAGTAAAAAGAAAACTTCTTTGGAAGCACTACACAACATCCAGTACTGCAAACAAGCACGTTTTGGACTGGCTGTGAGAATAACAGCTCGGCGGCTCATCTTTCCAAGACCTGATGGACAGCTTAAACAGCCCTTGTAAGAACTGTGCACTGGGTGATCATGACTCCCTGCAGCTGCGAAAGCCATCAGGATGCCTGTCTGTCACAGGGAGAGCCATGCAGCTGTTCCGGGATTCATGGCGACCCTGTAACCAAACACAGATCACTACCGACTGCCTGTCATTAGTTCAGGAACACCACCTTCATCACTCAACACAGCCTGCCTACAGCTGGAAGTCAGCTGGATGCGTTGTAGAGCCACTATTCAACCCAGCACTCTCAGAGCATGGATTTTTATTATTTTCCCCTGGGCAAGTTCATAGAATCATAGAATGGTTTGGGCTGGAAGTGACCTCAAAAATCATTCAGTTCCACCCCCCCTGCCACGGGCAGGGACACCTCCCACCACATCAGGTTGCTCAAGACCCCATCTCACTTGGCCTTGAACACCCCCAGAGAAGGGGCAGCCCCAAATTCCCAAGTGCAACTTGTGCCAGTGTCTCACCACCCTTATTGTGAAGAATTTCTTCCTAACGTCTAATCTAATACTAATGCCTGACAATATTCCAGAAGCATTTGGACAATGCCCTAAGACACACAATGTGAACGTTGCAGTTGTCCTGTGCAGGGACAGGACTTGGACTCGACGATCCTTGTGGGTCCCTTCCAACTCAGGTCATTCTGTGATTCTACGATATAAACCCAATTTGAATTCCAATTTAAAGCCATTCCTCCTCGTCCTGTCACTGCAGGCCCTTGTAAAAGGTCCCTCCCCATTTTTCCTGCAGCCCCTTTCAGCACTGGGGCTGCTCTAAGGTACCCCCGGATCCCTCTCTCCTGCACGCTGAACTCTCCGAGCCTCTCATTGCTCCATCCCTCGCATCATCTCCCAACTCTTTTGCCAGAGCTCAGACAAAGCCCAACCACCCGACGGGGACGCGTTTTACCTCCGTTGATGGGGACGGGGGCCACCAGCAGCCCCTTGACCTCCACCTTGGGCGAGTCCTGCCCGTAGCGGCCGCGGTCGATCCTGAGCAGCGTGTGGCCGCCGCGCTCGGGGCTCAGCACGGTCACGTTGATGAGGGCGGTGTAGTACGCCTGGCTGGCGTTGTCGCCGCGGACCCGGCACTGCCAAAGCAGCACCAGCAGCAGCAGCAGCAGCGCGGAGGAGCCGCCGGTCCCGTGCTGCCCGGCCCACCGCCAGCTCATCTTCGCCTCCGGCCGTCACCACTCGCCCCCGGGGGTGCGTTATCCCATCTGACAGCCCGGCGGCCGAGGAGAACCGAGAGCGGGCGGAGCGGGGAGGAGAGCGGGGACTCAAGCCATGGGAGGAGCCAGAGAAGTCCCAGCCGAGCCCGATGCGCGTCCCCGGGGAGGCTGCTCAGGGTGCACCCGCTGCACCGTCCCCTCAGGACGCCGCGCTCATGGCACCCTCGGGCACCCTGCCCGAGCCGGGCGAGGTCCCCTCTCCGCAGAGCCCCGAGGAGGTCGCCGGGAGCTGCCGCCGCCGGGCTGGACTCCCCGCTTCGCTTCGCTTCGCTTCGCCTCGCCACCGCTCAGAGAGCCGCGCGGCGCGCTCCGCTGAGCAGCCCGGCGGGCGCTGCCCGTGGCCGCCGCTCCATGCCCGGCTCAGCCCCGCCGAACCCCGCACCCCGCTCCCCGCGCCCTACGCCCGCAACCGGCGCTGCCCGCACTGCGCGCGCGCGCCCCGCCCGCGCCGCGCCACGAGGGCGGGAGGAGGTGCGGGGGCGAGGCCACGCCCACAGGGGGGCGGGGAGAACGGAGGGCGGGGGTGTTGGATGATGTCATGGGGCGGGGGCGAGGGGAGAGTGCGAGTGGTACCTTAGCGGCATCCAGAATGATGGAATGACCTGAGTTGGAAGGGACCTACAAGGATCATAGAGTCCAACTCCTGTCCCTGCACGGGACAACCCCAACATTCACCCCGTGTGGCTGAGGGCGTTGCCCAAATGCTTCTGGAATATCGTCAGGCTTAGTGCCGTGACTGCTTCCCTGGGGAGCTGTTCCAGTGCTCCAGAACCCTCTGGGGGAAGAACCTTTTCCTAATGTCCAACTTAACCCTCACGTGGCACATTTTGGAGTCTGGAGGAGACTGAGGGAGGACCTCATAGCCGTTCAGTGCTTCCTCACAAGGAGAGGAGGAGGAGCAGGAGCTGAGCTCTTCTCTCTGGTGACCCAAGGGAGTGACAGAAAGATGAGCCAGGGGAGGTTTCGATTGGACATTAGGAAAAGGTTCTTCACCCAGAGGTTGTTGGAGCACTGGAACAGCTCCCCAGGGGAGTAGTCATGGCACCAAGCCTGACTATATTTAAGAAGCATTTGGACAATGCCCTCAGACACACGGCATGAATGTTGCATGTCCTGTGCAAGGATAGCAGTTGGACTCGATGATCCTTGTGGGTCCTTTCCAACTCAGGTCATTCTATGATCTTCCTGCCATTCCCTCAAGTCCTATCATTGGTCACCAGAGAAAAGAAATAAGCGCCTGCTCCTCCTCCTTCCCTTGTGAGGAAGCAGGGAACGGCTATGAGGTCCCCCCTCAGTCTTCTCCAGGCTGAACAGACCAAGTGACTTCAGCCGCTCCTCATATGACTTCTCCTCTAGAGTCTTCACCAGCTTTGTGGCCTCCTCTGGACACTCTCCAGTAGCTTGATGTCCTTTTTATGCTGTGGCACACAGTAGTCGAGGTGGGGCCGCACCAGTGCAGAGCAGACCATAAGAAGCAACACTTGCTCTAGCGACCCACAGTCCTCCCTTAAATTAGGTGCAGGGACGCGTATGGGCTCCTGTGGCTCCTCGGTGTCTTTAATTTCCAGATCAGGAACGCTTGGCCATAAAAAAGGGTGGGATTAAAATAATGTCTGAAATGGGGGGAAAAAGGGCTGCATGGGGAAAAAAAGGTGGGTGAGTTCAGTCTGTGTGGTTAATGACAAACGGGCTGTTTGGGCAGGAGTGGCACAGCTGCTGTGTCAGCATCTGGTCACACCAACCTTGTTCAGAGTGACTTCTGGGATGTTAAATGGGAAAACTTATGCGAAACATTCACTCGTTGCTAATAAATATGAATCCAATGAAATACTGTAAACCAGGACTAGGTGAATTGCTCTCTCTTGAACAAACATCATAGTTATCAGGATTTCAGTCCCTTCATGACCAGAGAAGTAACAAAATAATGTAATGGCCACCTGGGATTTTGAAAGGCAAACTCTCTGAAAATCATTTATGGCAAAGAAAACACAAACTGCAAGGTTGTGAGTTAGGATACACTCTCAATTTCTGAACAAATAGCCCTGCTGCTGCTCTTTTGAGATATAGGCTTATCCAGCTGCTGGGAATAGCCCTCAGATAAGCCTGGTGTTTAACCCGAGCATCTTACTGGACTGTTCTCTTTTCAAAGGTTTAGTAGTTTATCCATTTGAGATGCACCTGGTCGCACATGCACGGCAGATAACACCATCAGAGCATAGTCTGTTTCATTCAAAGGCAAGTAGTGGATCTTCTCCTGCCCTTGGAGAGACCTCTGCCATTCCCAAGGGAAGAAGCAGGCTGGCAAACCTGCATCTTGGAGAAGAATGGACCTACAGGCTCTGCTAAAGGCAGAGTTTCCAACTCGCAAGTCTCTTTCTCTCATTTGTGGTTGCGCTTTCCCTGGAGGGGGAAATTGGGTCCTCACAACTGCTTGCATTTGGCTGCTGATCAAGCCAAGTGGGGCTGAACACTGACATCACGTTAGAAGCAAAAGAAGCTGAAGGTTCCAGCCAGCAACTTCCCAGTTCCCTTTTCTAACCACAAGAAAAGGATGCTTGCCATTTTGCCCTACCTGGCTTCTTGTGGGCTGCATTTCTGCTGCAGACAGGTAGTCTGCCGTGCTGGACGCCCTGCGCAGGGGCTGCCCACTTGGTCCCATCACCATCCCTCCTCAAGCTGTGGGAACTGTTAGGTTGCTCTGTGCCATGTGAAGGGCCACCGGCACTCGGCTTCTTTTCTCCTGCCTCCCAGCCTCCAGGGAGGCAGGGCTTGGAGGCAGGAGAAGAGAAGCGGAGAGCTCATGGCCCCAGGAGAGGAGCAGCCAAGTGCTCACGGTCCCAGAAGAGGAGCAACTGAGAGCTCATGGCACCAAGAGAGAAGCAGCAGAGCACTGCTCCAGGGTGCACAAAAATGGGTTATTTCATGAGCAGAGCAGCTTCTATCTCCTCATTCCCCAGCTGGGCAGGTCTCTGGATGGGGAGAGGAAAGTTGAAAGGTCCTTTTGACCATTTTCATCGGTGGTGGAGCTGGATGAAGGGATGGTGGTGGACAGGCTGGAGCTTAAGGGGTGTCCTCAGGTCTCCACACTGCACAGAGCAGCCACGTCTCAGGGGACCTTATTTTGGCAGGCAAATGGTGCTGAGGTATTTGCAGTTCCCTCACAGGTGAGGAGGGAGCTGTGCCTCGGGTTTCACCCCAGCTCCTGAGGTTTTTTTGGGGAAAATGGTCATGAATCCGTTTATATTCCATGTTCACTGCTCCCTGGACACGGAACGCTTCCCAGATCCCGCCCGTGACCCGCACCCGCCCTTGGCTTTGCTGCCAGGTTTCAGTGCCCAAGGCGAGCCCCGCCGCGACCTTGGCGCCCCCTGCTGCCGGGGAGAGGGCGCCCCCTGCAGGCGCCGCCGCGCACCGCTCCGTCCCCCCACGTGCTCCGGGGGTGCTTTGGGCCCCTCAATACAAGAAGGACATTGAGGGGCTGGAGCGTGTCTAGAGAAGGGCAACGAAGCTGATGAAGGGGCTGGAAAGCAAGGGTTATGAGAGGCAGCTGAGGGAACTGGGGTTGTTTAGCCTGGAGAAAAGGAGGCTGAGGGGAGACCTTATCACTGTCTACAACTACCTGGAAGGAGGTTGTAGCAAGGTCTCTTCTCCCAAGCGACAGGTGATAGGATGAGAGGAACCAGGGCAGGTTCAGATTAGACATCAGGAAAAATTGCTTCACCAAAACGGTACTCAGGCACTGGCAGAGGCTGCCCAGGAAGGTGGTGGAGTCCTCATCCCTGGAGGTGTTTAAAAGACAGGCAGATGAGGTGCTCAGGGATCTGGTTTAGTAGTGGACAGCTACGGATGATCTCAAAGGTCTTTTCCAATCAAACAATTCTATGATTCTATGAGATGGTGGCAGGGTGAAGGGCTGGGCACTGTGCCGCTGGCTCCTGTCAGCTTCACCAAAGCATATCCAGCTTCATCATGAGAAAAGACTGAGTTTCGTCCTGGATGGAAGTGCCACAAAGACCAGCTGTTTCCTAGAGCACGTGGGGAAAGGCAAATGGACACAAAATTAATAATAAACACAAAATGTGTAGCTGGCCGGCGCTGATGGGGAGCTGGGAGCAGGCACTGCAGCCCCACGGGCAGTGGTGCCCTCAGGAACCAAAGCAGTGGCCAGTTACATCTTTATTTGTTTTCACATTTAGATATTACAACAAAACTCTTTAATGACAAAGGATAACAAGTACTATAGGAGGAGAGAAAGCAGTGTTCTAACTGGTTTGATACATAACCGCGACCCTCCAGAGACAAGACTCAACGTGAGTTACCCACGCTCACAGACGCTCGCTAGCAGTAAAACATCACACGTGCAGACACCCAAACGCTCACCCACAGAACACTCACTCACACACACAGACCACGCTCTTGTACTCGCACATAACCCATGTTGTAACCTACTTGCTTCAAAGGCAGCCCACTGAAACATCGAATGCTGCTCTAGCAACAACAGGTACCAGATTAAAATATTGCAATATAAATGAAGTGTTACTTGATGCACAGGTTTTTCTTCAGAGACGCAGGTGTATTTGCAAGTAGGGGACCCAATGCTTTGTTTTCACAAGGGAGGAGTGTCCTCTCAACACCAACACAAGGCTAAACAAGACTGCGCATAGACTGGGAACAGTCACTTTAAAGAGAAGGATGATAAATAGCTTAGCTTAGTGTTGAGTTCCAGTAAAAAGCCCAAACAAAACAAAACAGAGTGCACTGTCAATGGAGCAGGAACAATTCTCGAACCCTGGGTTTTAAAAGTTGAAATACTCCCTTTTTGCTGTAGAAGAATAGAAAACACTGTTGCTTCACATCTTAACACCAAATCAGGCCAGCTTTCTTTCATGCTCATGCTTATCTGGAGACTGTAAAAACATTGCCAGAAATAATGCAAGAGTGTGGGGAAAGGTGTCAGGTTTGTACACACTAATTTTAGTATACTTTTAAGAGAGTAAAAGTACAATTGCCTTAACAGCTCTTCACTATCCCACACTATGATTTTTTTCATCAGCAGGAGTGTCTGAAGAGGAGCCAGTGTTTTCTCATATCATGGTTGCATTGTTCTGTTGGTGCAGATACAATAGGATCTGATTCCAGCCCCCCATCAAGATGGTGCAAAAGAGAGAACATAAACTGCTGAGGAGCCTAACGATTTGAATGTTCAAAAATCAGATGTGACGCCAGCGCCTTCCCCAGAGTGAAGCAGGGGATCATTAACAATGGCTCTAATGAAGTAAACCTTCTCCACAAGGATGCTTGTGAGCAATTTACACCTGTCCTGAGAGTGCTGACAGCCAGGGTGCTTGGATGCCTCAGTTCCCTTTCTGCTGAGGAATCCTGCTGGTGCACTGCAAGTATTGTGCTTTGCCAGTACATTTCTATCCCTCACATCTGGACGAGGACTTGCAACTACTTTGGAATTCTGATTTTCAGCTATTATTTTATTTATAGGCTTGTTTCTTGGGCCCTCTGTCAGATGTGGCTGTGTTTCCCGGCAGAGAACTGTTTGTGAAGTACTGGAAACAAGAGAGCCTGGGTCCTGCAGATGCACATCACCCAGTGAGCAGCCTGAATTTAGCTGAGCCGTCTGTCACCTTCCACTCCTCTGAGTGCTGGTGGAGACTCCCAGCAGCGTGGGGCATGCACAGCCTTCCTTCTGTCAGGGGAATCACCAGTTCAAAAAACAGGGCAAGATGAGGGCAGGAGAATTTAATCTGGCCTACAACCCATTGGCTGTCCTACTTCCTTGGCCTGGCTCTCCAGCATCTCCTGCCAGAGGATTCTTACTGAGTCGTAACAATTACTTAAAGATGCTTAAATTCCTGGCAACTTCAGGGGATACCAGTAGAAGTCAGGGAATTCATTGTCACATGCCATTTCCACTTCCATATCCTGAGCCAGTTTGGCTCAAGCTGGTCCGGTTTTGTGTCTCTTTTTGCCATGGAAATAGCAACCATGTCATCCTGCTGACATGAAAAGGGAGGGGAACACTGAGTGCTCTGCACAGGCTTAGAGAATCTGAATGACAGGCGTGCTTTTCCCGTGTGCTAAATAAATCTCCCCATTACACTTGTGCAGAGAACTATAATTAAGACTTGGGAAAGTCATCCAATAAGGATTCACAGGCTTCTGTCAGGAAACACGTAAAACCCTCTGCTGGAAAAGAAATAGAGTTTGGGAAAGCAGTACATCTGACAGGAAACACAATTTTAAAAGTCCAAACCCTTGGCTCTGTGCACAGAGGTGTGGCCCACAAGCAGAAACTCCCTGAGATGCCCTGGTGCAAGGAGCTCTGCCAGCCACAGGCGTGTGGGAGAAAATAACAAGCTGTTCAGATGAGCCTCTTCATCCAGACTCCTCTGGTGGTGATGATATAACCATGCTCTGTGGCTGAGATCGCGGATTGTGAGCAGGATGGAAAGAAGTAGGTGGGAAGCGGTGAGGCAGCAGCACAGACAGAAATTTGTTGGCAAGGACTGCAGAGGTTCCCCAGAGCTCTGAATTCATGTGGTATCTTTCAGAAAGAAAGGGCTCAAGTGCTGAGATATTTCCTCAGAAAATAAATGTTTCTTGATCCTCCAGAGATAAGCACACTGTGCTGGTGGCTCTGCAACAGAAACTGGAAAGGAGCATGTTGAACAGAGAGTGCTTCCTTAGAGCCAGGGAACTAAGGTGACAGGGAAGGTCATGGTGCAGAACCATCCATCCAGGAGAACTGGGTCTTGAGCCCTGGCTAGGTGCTGCCTTCCATGTTCAGTGATGCCAGCGCTCAAGGAGGTGCAGCCCAGGGCACCTCGGTGCTGGAGCTCTGTTCCTTCCATTGTTTCCAAAACCCTTGCAGCAACTTGAAAATAAACATTTCACTCCCTACCACTTTGATCCTTTTCCTCACAGCAAACAACCCGTTTTCGCTTTATGTTTAGAAGCCAGCTGAAATTAACACAGCTTTGCTTTAATTTCTCACTTGAGCAACAAATGATCTCAGCACTGCTCTGGGAGAAGAGGAAGGCGAGAGCAGCAGACCTGTGAGTGACCTGCTCCCAGCACAGATCATATAAAACCCTGTTTTGCACAGGGCCTGCAAAAAACGGCTGCTATTTATTTCACTGGGAGGACTCTGGCAATCAGCTAATGGCCTGCTCAGCACTAGCTGTGTTGAGATGGCTGAAATAAGCCTGGTGATAAGGCAGCTTGACAGGTTTCCCCCCCCAGCAGAGATGAGAGGGGTGTGGGTGTTGCTTGCAGAGGAGATGGAGTGGCTGGCACCTCCCCAGAATGAACAGTGTGCATGAACGTTTACAAAGATCCCTTGGGATCTCTTTGTACACCTCTTTAAAATGTCCTGCTCTTGCTGCTAATACCACTAGGGATTTCTTCCTTTTGATTCTTCTCCGCAGCTCAGCAGCTGACATCATGAGGAGAGGAGGAGGAAGCAATCCAAGGAAATACATTCAGGCTGCACACCAGGAAGAAACTTGAGACTAAGACAGATCTATTTATATCTGACCTGAAATAGGCTTTCTGAATGGGAAGCTGATCTGAGTGGAGGCTGGATGCTAGGCAGAAGGTGCTGTAGTGCCAAACACGGGCAGCCTCTCGCTGGCAGAATGCATCTGTCTGAGCCACTGGAAGGAAAGAAACACGAGGAATCAGCGATGTGCTCTCTCCAGTCCTGATATGGGGAAGCTGCAGCTGGAGGTGCTGTGGGGGCCATCGATCTGTGGTTCCAAGGACACGGGTGTTCCCCATCGGTTCGGGGTAGGTTCTCTGCTGGGGTTGGGCACAGGTTGAAGGAGAAGCTCTGAGTGACCCTGATGATGTGTCTGAAGGGTGAGAGGGGATGCCTTGGCAGCCGCCTCCAGGGCCTGATGCCGTTAGTACTGCTCAGAGAAGAAGGAACCGTGGAGAGCTGGGGGACTGGCCCCCTCTCCAGGCGGGGTGCAGCTGCCGTCCTCAGAGTGTTCTGACAGCTCCCCGTATTCACTGTTGTAAAAAGTCTGGCCTCCGACTTGGGACCCGTACGATGGCCGACATCTGCCCCGCAGATCCGACTGTGCCCCTGGCAGCTCCGCGTTTCGACTGGGCCCTTTACTGCTGTGAGGGAGAGACAGAAGATCGGTCTGAGCACTCCTGGAAAGCCTCGGTCCTGCTTGGAGAGATTGCAGCTTTGGGAAACATCATCTGCTAATGCACGGGGCAGAGACAGGGTCAGGAATGGGCTTACACCTCCACTTCAAAGGACAAGACCAGGCCTTGCTCTAAACCTAAGCACAGCCCATATGTTTTGTGAAAAATCTGCACGTAACTCGGTGATAGATTTATTTCTGGGAAGCCCAGAGAAGTGTTGGGACCCCAGGGAAATACAAGAGACATTGCCTTAATTGCTCCTAGACCTGGCAGGAGCAACAGAAACTGATACAAACCAACCACCCGGATGAGGGAAACAAAGATGATGAAGAAGATGTGGGAGGAAATCAACAGCCCCATCTCAGTGCCTGCCAATATCAGGTTACCAGCAAGAAGGCACAAGAGTGAGGGAAGGGACACATTCAAGGACAGGTTTAAGGGCAGTGTTTTCCAGGAGATGGGATGCCAGTAGCCCATGGTGTAGGAGACAATAGGAAGGTACTTTAGGGAAAAAGGACAAGGACAAGAAGAAGGCATTCTGATACAACAGCAGAGAGGCCACAAGGCTATGGCTGAAGAAAACAATGACCAGTCTGTTCTGATGTTGGGAGGCAGAGGAGGTGAGGGAGAGGCTTGGGACCGGCTATGTCTACACACGAGCTGACGTGTTTTGCTCAACACACTGTCGTGGAAGCAAGGTCCCAGCCTGCTCTGGCACCAAGGAGAGATGAGCTGGACAGGTTCTCATCCAGTTTCCAACCCTGGGGCAAGGACATAACCATCCATAACAACCTCAGCCCTGAGAGTGCCAGCTCAACCTGCCAGGCTCAGTACTGGCATGTAGGAAGTCCTGAGGTCTGTTCCATCCCTGCAGTGCCACATCAGGACCCTGTAGCACATGGATCAGGGCTGGAGAAGGAAGATGGCAGCTGCATAGTTTCCATTTTTCCCACCTGCCACTGCCCTGACACTTTTCACCAGGAAATGCCAATAAGAATTAAGGGTCCTATTAACACCATTGCTCCACTGCGTCTCATTACCTTAACAGACACATTCTCATTGAATGGACACAACTGATATTTTTAAACCCTAGAAAGCAGCAGGCAGGTCTGTTCTCTGTCCGTTTTGCTTCTTGTTAACATGTCATGGGCTTATCTGGCTCAGGGCCCACAGCCCTGCTGCTGCTGAGAGCCCCAAGAGGTATATTCTATGGAGAGACACCAAGAGCTGCCTCCTGCTCTGCCTTCAGTGGCAGGGAGGTCTGAGTGGCTAAACTTAAGGAGTACCTGAATCCACCTTCTTTTCTGTGTCGGTTTTCTATCCTCTCAAATTCCTCAGATGCCAGAACCATCCCACTGTCTGTCTGATTGTCCTGGAAGGAAGCAACAGGAGTTATCAGTAACATCCCTGTCGACTTATCAGAGTGGGAAGGGAGGAGGAATCATTCAGGAGATGAGATCATGTGTATCTGTGATGGGAAAAAAGGAGTAGGAGCACTTTACCAGCATGCTCCATGGTCTTGCTGGAACTGATATCCTTAGGTGCCTTTTTAAATGCAATATGTACAAAGGTAGGATTTGTGTGTGCAGTTCAGCGCCACTTTTGGGGAAATAAAGACTGATCCCTGCCTGGAAGATGTATTACCATCAAACCTGTGAGTGGTGAGTTTTTCCTCTGAGACTAAGGGTATGACTTAACTTTTGCTGCTATGGAAGTTTGAAGTACCAGCCCCATTTGGAGAGGCCAGGAGGATCCCTACTGCACACTGCTGTGGGGCTCAGGGGAGGGTTGCTCCAGACACTCTGGATTTATCCTGTTCTGGTGGGATTTCAGTATGGTTAACCAGGCCATATTAACAGATTGCAGAAGGGTGAAGAGCAGGCTCTTCTCTGAAGCTGTTTAGAGCCCTTGCTTGTAGATCTAACCTCCCTATTTTACACTCAAGCAGTATGAGCTGCGCTGTAGAGAAACCCCTATGTGCCAGGGGGAGAAATGAATGTGTGTAGCACTGGACAGACTGAACAGGAATGACACAGACAGACTGACGTTAGATAGGAGTGATCTTCCTTCCTGGTCTTAGCAGCAAAGGTGTCAAGAAACTGCTGAACCTTTCTTTGCCCCTTGCTCAACCTCACTCAGATGCTACTCACCGGGTGTGCCTTGTACATTGTGTGCGTCATGGGAAACTCTTCGAATGTCTTTATCCTGGATGGACACCTGATCTGATTTCCTCCCGTCAAACAACCAGGGAACGAGACACAGTTGTAGTATCTGCTGACAGAAGCATAATCTGTTCAGTAAAACCAATGGAGTCCATGTCCTGAATAAACAAGACCTGAAGCCATCCTCCTCTCTGTGCAACCAAAGTATGCAGGGAGGCAGATGACCCAAATGTTGGATTCTGGGAGGGGAATGGGGCCATCTTAGGCCTCTTAACCCTATACTACTTCTGCAGTGGGGAACACCCAGACTTCCTGATTGAATCAGGCCTTCATTGCCTTCATTATTTTGAGTAGGCAGAATAATGTCACATAGATCCCAGGCATCACAGTACCACAGCTCCCCGTAGATGAGAAGCCTAAGGCTAATGGTTTGGGTTAGTTAGGAACAGGTAGGATGAAGCTCCTGCATTAGCAGAGGGCAGAGACCCAGCTGACACTCTTCCTCATCTGCTTGGTGGGCCACAATGCCTTTGTGTGGGACATAATGTGCCAGCAGTGCAGCTGGAAGCAGGAGGAGCAAATGTCATAGGCTTACACATCAAGGATTCTTTCTCATCAGCAAAGGAAAATGATTTTGCTTTTATAAGCAAGATGCCATGGCCTAAGTGCTTGATCACCTGAGATTTTTCCAACATCTTGCTGCTGGGTTCTCCCCATATCCCTCAGGCTCCCTTACAGCTCAGGCTGCTGCCTGCCTGCTGGGCACTCTCTGCCCTTTTCAGAGGGGATTCACCTTGCTGCTAGGCTGTGGCAGCGTATCCTCATGTCAAAGTCCTCTTCATCTGAGTTTTGCTGGGCAGAGGAAGCCACCTGGGAGAAACCATCATCTTCTGAGCTGTGGGAGTCGTTCAATGGGATGTAATCCTTCCCTTCCTGGTAGGAAGAACAGTGAGTGGCCTTACAAGAAGGGGAAGGCTTTCCCACAAGAAAGGGCTCTACAAGCAGAAGATGTCAGAGCTTGGGAGGAATATTTCTGGTTTGCGTTTTGTTTCTCTGGGACAAATTCTCTGAATGAACTTCTGTGCCCTCTGCGTCAAGTGTGTGTAAGCAGAAAAGAACCCAGTCCTAGGGACCTACAGTTCTCCAGCCTATGTGGACAGAGCACTGTGCTCTAGGGGCACATCATCGTGGCTTAGCCATGCCTGCGGTGGGATCCAGAGCTGAAAGGTCAAAATCAGGGACGTCAGGATGAGAGAGCACTCATGTTTAAGCATTCAACTATCGTCTTCTGAAATGGAACATCAAGAAAACGTTAAACTCAGAGCTGCACGCTCATTGCAGTTAAAAGTCCTTCTGGGTTACTGCATGGCAGCGATTAGTAATAGTTTCAGAGAAATTTGTATATCTGACTGCTGTAATGGAACAGTTGTTTGGTTCACATGGCCCTGACATTTAGATTTGAGGACAGAGTTCCAGAAACTGTGGTGAAGTCCTGGTTTTCATTATGTGGGTGTGTGGGAGGCAGGATTGCCAGGGCCTTGACTCAGCTGAAAAATTTCAAATAATCATCTGGGGATTAGGATGGAAATATTGGAATGACGACTGAGAGGCTACCCAGCCTGCTAGGAATGGAGCTATATTAGGATGCAGTGAGAAGGCTACTGCAGAAATGAGCCCTCTGGTACTTCTGGGAAACAGACCTCTGTGATCTAAGAAACACTGTGTCATCCCTTGGCTTACACAAAGGTTACACTCCCTGCATTGATTAGGGAGTCAGAGGAAGGCAAAGCAAGTGAGCTAGCAGTGAGGAAAGGAAGAACAGGCTGGAGCTGAGCAAGGACACGGAAAGGTTTTCACCTGCTGGACATTTTCCTGAAGAAGGTTCCCCAGTATCTCCACTAGGTCAGAGAAAGTTGGTCTCTCCTTGGGATCGCTGTGCCAGCAGCTCAGCATTATACGGTAACTGCCAAAGAGAAATGCTGGTTTTATGCCACAGAACCCCCTGCTACTCTGCTCTGCAGCTCCCACCCACGCAGTGCCCAATGGGACAGGACACCCACCAGGACATTGGGCACCTCGACCCACTGGAAGGGGGTAGATTCATTATGCACTGAATGTAACAGTGCACAAGGAGCTAATTCGGACACCTCTGAGACCCTCCAGAGTGGGAAAGCACGTTGTCCACTTACAGACCCATCCACTGTTGGTATGCAAGGGACTTGATATTCCTAGTTAGCTCTGACCTGCATTTGTACCCATCTAGCTTGTCCTCTGCACAGCTCCCTGGCATGAAGGAGGTGTTGGCTAATCCCCCATCATGGCTGAAAGGTCTTTGCATCCCACAGAGAGGCCTCCCTGACCTGTGCTGGTGTCCATGAGGTTTCTGACTCACATTTCTGCTGTGGCATACTCTGGGGCCCTCATCCTGGTACCGTCTTTGAGCCTCTGGCAGAACTCCTCGTTGATCTGGACTCCAGGATATGGAGATGCCCCTAAAGGAGGTTAAAAGAGGGGTGGAAACATGAAATGTGGCACCAGAAACCAGTCCTTTCCCTGATACTGCCCTTCCTTTGATGCCTGTTCCCATCACTCCTTAAATGTGCTTTAGAGTGTCAGGGCCTCCTGCACAGCCTCACCCACCAAGCTCCTATGTGGGAAGAGAGGTCCTGCCTCCCTGTGTAGCCCTCATTAGCACTCACCCAGTGAGAAGATT
This sequence comes from Dromococcyx pavoninus, assembly GCA_033558185.1. Lineage (NCBI taxonomy): Eukaryota > Metazoa > Chordata > Aves > Cuculiformes > Neomorphidae > Dromococcyx > Dromococcyx pavoninus. Next base: position 327,464 of record JAUMJL010000599.1, on the reverse strand, counting down.
TCCCAGAGGAGGACCCCAAAGGACCAGACATCACTCTGGGTAGTGTAGACCTTGTCGAAGATGCTCTCTGGAGCCATCCACTTCAGTGGAAGACGGGCCTGCGGGAGAGAGAGGCAAGGCACAAGTGTTCAGTCAGGGACATGTCCCAGGACAGCTCTTGTAGCAATGGAATGAAAGGGATGAAAAGAAACCAGAGCCAATAGGTTTGCTCCTCTTTCCATGGAGGAATGGAGGTTTGGTTAGGCCAGAGGGAGGGATGAAGGCAATGAAAGGGGAAGGAAAGAGTATAAAGAAATAAGAGTAAGTTAATGACATGCGGAGAGGCAGAAGGAAGGAGACAGAGGTCTGGTGATGGAGGAGGAGGACAGCACATACATCATTGAGCCAATGGTTTCTGGTCTCAGCCACACAAGTGGTTCCACTCCTCTTTTTTCATATTTTCCTCAATTTATTCCAGCCCCAGAGTAGAAGACCTCATGAGGGCCAAATATGTATAGGGTTTGAGAAGATGGCACTCACACTGCCCTTCCTGACATAGTCGGGGTCCTTGTAGATGTCCCGGGCCAGGCCGAAGTCACAGATCTTGACCACATTGTTCTCTGACAGCAGGATATTGCGAGCAGCCAGGTCTCTGTGGATGCACTGAGGGCACACAAAGATGGAGAGGGAAGATCAGAGGGACAGGCACCACCAGAAAGTGCAGAGCATGCCCTTCCCCTCGCAAACCTGAGCTGTAATGTGGGAATTGTGGCAATGGGAAGGAGCTAAAAGTAAAAATTTCAAAAAGAGGTGGTTAAGGAGAGGGTGAAATGTGAGAGGACTAATTTCCCATCCTTGTGTACACAGGACTACCTCAGACTTCCTACAAAGTGTGAGGCAGATTGCTGAATCTCTCTGTGTGTCACCTGTAAAGTGGCCATAGGCAGGCCTTCTCTGGTCAGCAACAAAAGGAAGAGGAGAGAGAAGGAAAGGGTGAACTCACCTTTCGGGATGCCAGGAACTCCATGCCACGTGCTACCTGGAAGCTGTAGCAGATCAGATCTTCCATTGTCAAGGGGCTTTGCCACAAGTCATCCACTGTCCAAGAATATAAGAAAATGGTTAGTGAGCAGTTTCTTGTCCTCCTCGCTTCTTTCCAGGCCTGTGGGATACAACCAGCCCCTCGGTGAGACAGAGCTAGTCCTCAGTGCTAACTGGAGTCATCAGCTCCCCGTGAGGATTTTCTGCTCAGGTGGCAGAAAATGCACAGCAGGAACTGCTCCTGTGTGAGGAGAGTGAGTTCAGCCTCCAGCACGCCAGTCAGAGTTGTAGGGAGCAGTGCTGAAAGGAACATTGAATGTCAGCTCCTCATTCCTGTCCTAGGAAGGACCTACTGAGATTCCCCTCAATTCTTCTTTATTTGGGCTAAAAAAGATTCAAAGGGATTTAATCCTCCCTTCTGGGTTTTGAGAGTCTATTACAAGAGACAACAGATGATGGCAGTACTCCTGCTCAGGGAATCGCTGTGCAACAGCGGAGTGATCAGCTGCAAGGCTGGGTCCCAGCTCCCCACTGCTGTCCTGCCCTACCCAGTCCCCAGGTTGACCAAACCTGGCATTTCTTTGGTGGGTCAGGTGAGGAGCCACTGCTAAGGCTGGAGCATTACCTTCCTGGATGGGCTGCGCTGTCTGGCTCTTGTGCAGCAGAAAGCGGCTGAAGATAGCGCTGTCGCTTGTCCCAGAACGGCTCCTCCTGTCTGCTCGCGCTGCCTCCACGATGGACTGGACCTGAATCCGTAGCCTGGGAGACTTCTCCTGGCAAGGAGACCAAAACAAAAGCCTCAGCAGGCAACACGAACTGTAACCCCTGTACTCACGAGCAGAGTTATTTCCTGTTCTTAGACTGTAAATCTGGTCTGGAAGTGCCTTTCTTCCATGGCAGAAAGAAATTACTTCTGTGATGTGCACATGAACCAAGATTGCTGGGTAAAGTTGATCTGCTGCTGGACAGAGGGTCTCTTTGTTCCACTGTCAGATCATGTTTCAGGCTACACATCTTCCTTTCCCAGACGTGGCACAGGGCCCTAGGAGCACAGGAAGCTGCTTACCCTGTAAGGACTGAACCCTTCCCGCTTGGTCCGCAGGTAGTTGGAGAGGTTTCCATACTTGCAGAACTCAACAATAACCATGAGTGGACCTGATGAGAAGACAGCAAATGTCAGGGGAAGAGATATGGGCTTGGGATGGTCAGAATTTGCCCTGACTCATGCTGTGTCCAGCCATGCTGAGCTGTGGCACCTGCCCTAAGTACGTACAGGCACATCAATAACATCCCCACGTGTGCCTGCAGTCACACATGAGAAAGCAGAAAGGGCACAAGGGATGAGCACTCCTCTCTGGGAGCAGTCAAGGCCTCTTGCCTTAGGATATTTACCATTGGGTTTGGTACAGGCACCCAGCAAATTCACCACGTTGAGGTGATTCCCGATGTGAATGAGGATCTTCAGCTCTGACATCAGTGCCTTGTGCTCGCTTGCAGTAGCTCCCTCTGGAAACAGACAGACCATGTCATGGCACCTCCTCACAGCTCTTCACTCCCCCGTGCCACTCTTCTCTTAGCAGAGTGTTAACGTGAGCCTTGCTTAGGAGGCAGTGAACCCAAAAGCCTTGGTGTGTGATACTGCGTGTTTCCATATGAAATGTCAGAGGCTTGTCTGGAGATCACAGGATCTCAGCTGTAACATGTACGGTGCTCCCTGCAGGTGCAGGGACCCAGAGCAAAGGACAACACAACCTGTGCCCAACCTTATGAGAGCTGTGCACAGATTAAGAACACATGAGGCTTTCATACAGATGTGCACGTTTGAATCTCTGCCCTTTTGGCTTCCAAACGGAGATAATGAGCCATAAAACAATTCAAAGCAAAGTGAGAAACAAAAGGCATCTGAGTCTTTTGATCAAGTCTGAAGGTAGGAATTGTCGCAGCTCAAACTCAGAATATCTTTTTATGGTTCCCCTCCAACAGCACACACGGTGTTGTGCCCCTTCCAGCTCTCTGCACTTCATTTTCTCTCTGAGCGCCTAATTAGCATTGACTCTTGATCCTCTGTTTTACCCTTAGAGTGTGTTCTCTGGTTTTGTGTGCCTTTTTCATACTTCTCTGCTTCCCCATAGGCATTTCACCTTACTTAGTTTACAAACTTAGTCTGAGAGACAGAAGCATCCTCTTGAACATCCTCGCACAGCCAGGCTTCCCCCAGCAATCACTGAGCAAATCACCTGGACACTTGCAGCAGGAAGCACAGTTGAGACAAGCCACGATGTGGATTCCACGTTCAGGCCACTGCTGGCCAGAGGCTGCCTCCATATTTTGTTGGGTACCAAATTACAGAGCAATGTTCTGGATACCTGTTTGAAATCATGGCTGTAAAAGCTTAAAATCTTACTTTGGGTGGAAAGGCAATTGAGTCCTGAGAGCTGGGTAACATCTGCAGCCTGCAACCTGCTTCCTTACCCAGCTCTGAACCTGGCCCATGAACACGAAATACAGGCACATTTGGAAGAAGGCAACTGGGAGCAACGTCTCTTTCAGAGACCTGCTAAAGAGGAGCTCTGCATTCTTGTTTGCCCTGTGAGACAGATTGCATTCTTTGCCTTTGCAGACAGTTAAATTTCCTTGAAAGCCAAGTTCCCCGAGTCCCTGCTGTCTGTTTGGCCGCTTATCTTCCAGCGCAGCTGAATGAGGCTAAAACATGCACAAGAGGGGCCAAGAGGATCAACTGTATTGAGGCCAAGAAGCCCTCAATTAAAAGGCTGACTCCAGCTCCTTTTCCCTAGCTCAGGGCTGGCTCAGGCAGAAGCACCCAGGAGAATTTGTGGGAGATAAAACATTTTCCAGACCATTAACAAATGCCTTATGCAAAAGACAAGCATTTACAGTGTGGACATTCCCTGACCTCATCCTTTGCTGTCCACACAGACTGCATATTCTGGTTTGCTGTCCACTTACCTTTCAGCATTTTGACTGCTACGGTCTCACAGCTGTTACTTTTATTGATCCCAAACGCTGATGCTTCCACCACCTTCCCAAAGGCACCATGACCCAGGACCTTACCTATGGGCAAGGAAAGAGGCAGTGTGAGGGAAGGCAGGTGCAACACATGCAGAATGGAATGAAAAAACCAAAAAGCCCAACAGGAAACCATGGGAAAAAGAAAGAAAAAAAGTCATAAAGGAAAAGGAAGAGTTGGAACTTGTGCCCTTCCCAGGTGGCTGCTTGCTTTGTTGGTAAGAATAAGAGAAAGGATGATGGGAGGAACTGAGACAGAGCTGGCATGGACAAAGCAGAGGAAGGAAATGGCCCTGCAGAAGTCAGAGGCTGTTTGTTGCCCTCAAGCAGAGCGTGTGGGAAAGGTAAGCATAACACCTTGCAGCAGAGCAGTGAGGGCTAATGTCATTGTTCTGTGCTTTAAAGGTGGTCTGCAGCCCTTTTGACACTCAGATAGGGGGCAATGACTGTGAGGAGATGCCTCATCGTGAGGAGGATAATGGATGCAGTCCTGGTCCTGAACTAGGGGTGCCTGCTGTGGATTGGGCTGTTCTGTCCCCATTGCCAGTTGGAGAATATGGGGATGGGTTTTAAAGCATGCCCCGAGGTCGTCTGGTCTCAGTGATGCCTGTGAGGGTGCGCTGGGAGAGTCTGGGCTTACAGTTGGCTAAGATCTGTCCATAGTCAGACCTAAAGAGACTTCCCAGGCACAGCTGGGCTTTAGGGACAGGCTGGGAAGAAGACGGGAAGCCTGGGGCAGAGAGAAGGCATTAAACAGAGGTGTGAAAGAGACCTGGAGGGTGTTTTAAGGGCTGGTGGGAAGCCCTGGCTGCAGTGTGCAGTGGCAGGGAGGGGGGTCCGGCTCACCTAGGCGCAGGCGGTCTCGTGGGAATTCCCACTTGCTGGAATCATAGGGCAGGTACTCGCACTGCTCCTCCAAGGGCACCTCGCCAGGGTCCATGATGATGGAGAGGTAGCCCGTCTTGATGTCTGCGTGGGCAGGCTGTGGGAATCAGCCAACACAAAGGGTGAGGAGATACTCTCCCTGCACTGGGTGCCAGCTCCCAGAGAGGATCTGGTTCCTTTTCCTGCTTCCCCCTGGCAAAGGCCATTCCCTGTCACCTCCTTTACCACAACCCTTATGCACCCTGTCCTTGGCAGTGAGTGGATTTGAGGCATCACTCAATGACCTGCTTTTAGCAGATGCTGTCATACAACCACACACCACAGCAATGGTGTTGCCCCAAGTCCCACTAACCCACCTACCCTGCCCTGGGACAGAGTCACGTACCCTTTTGATGTTACAGAAGATGAGGATAAGGAGGATCCAGAAGAAAACAGCGATAACCCCAGTCCCAATCAGGATGACAATCTCCACATTGGTCCTGTCATCAGAACCTATGAGATAGGAGGAAAATCGTAGCTCCAGAGATTCCAATTCTGTGCCTCAGCTCAACAGTCCTTCGTGGCCCATGTTAGGCTGTGGGGAGACTGGGGAGGTGTGTTTGCCTGAGCTGAACTGCTCTGGACTACAGATCCTTCTGTGAAAGCACCGTGTCACCAGCAAGGATTAAGGCTTTCACGGCCTGGTGTCACAGGGACCAGGCATGGGATCTTGGCCACTCTCCTACTCCACCCCTTCATCCCCAGGGGTGTTGTGGCTGCTGGTACCTTCCACGGAGACGCTGGCTGAGGAGTTCACACAGCCCTTAGCGTTGCAGACGCTGCACAGGTAGAGCCCAGCGTCCTCCTCCCTCACCCGCTGAATGCTCAGCCTCTGGTTGAAGTCTGCCAGGTCGATCCCTGTAAGGCACAGAGGGTTGTGGTGGTCACTCACAGGGAGGGGGGATTAGTATACTGGACTCATTCAGGCTCAAAATAAGGCTCCTGTTTTTCAGCTGGTTCATTTTAGATGGCAGAATGAAATTGCACCAGTTGGTAAAGGCTCTCTACTATGGCCTGATGGCCCCAGAAATACTCCGGAGGGGCCCTCCCTAGGCAGCGTATGGAGAGGATGAAACCCCAGCAGAGAGTGCTGGGTGGGGCAGTCCAGCCAGAGTGTCAGGCTGCTTCAGCTCCAGGACCTGTTCCTCTCTCTCTGCAATCTATCTGCCTGGATCCTTCCCATGTTCCTTCCACGGCATCTGGGCTGGCCCTGCGTGAACAGGGATGCGGGGCACTGGGCTGGGAGTAAGAAAATGAGTGATTTATATCTCTCTCTGCTCTCCAGCTGAATGTGCACATGCACAGGCAGTGCTGAGCCAGGCCCTAGGACATAGGCTTGGCCAGTGAGACTGCAACAAACTGGGATAGAATATAATTAAAAGCAGAGTTCAGCCAATCCAGAAAATGGGTGCCTTTGCCTGGGCACAGCAACCCCCAGAACCCAGCAGTGTTCAGATCTCCAGCCACCAGACATGATGCTCTGCCTTTGATTCATCCCCAGTCCACTGTACCTGACACTTCTTCCACCAGTTTCTCGTCTTTGTACCAGCTGATTTCAGGAATGTGGTTGCCATCCACCTTACAGCGCATCTCTATGGAGTCGCTGACATTCACCCAAATGTCTGTCAGGTTCTGCTTGAGCCGAGGGATCTCCAGGGCTGGAGAAGCAGCACAAAGAGAAGGAGGGGAAAACGGGAAACTGATTGATCAAAAGAACATCTGTGTTCTTGGGGGGCTTTGGGACTCTGACCCCTGCTGAGGGTTGTCTTGAGAACCCAGGTGCCCTGCCTTTGCCACCTTGAGTTTAGCTTGCTGGCGTGGCTTTCCCTGGAGGTGGACTGGGAAGCTGGCAGCAGCAAGAGCACCAGCTCTCCTCCGTCACTCCCGCCTGCCCTGTGGACCCTCACCCTGCACAGAGATGTACTTCTTGTGGCAATGCTTCTCCCGGGTCTTCCTGTTCTGCACCTCGCACACGTAGTCTCCCTCGTCACCCAGGGAGATGTTGGGGATGGTGAGTAGCAAGGATGCATCGTTGGACTCCGGCTGGAAGCGCAGCTCCCCCTGCATCTTGGTGGCATAGTGGTGGACGTTCTTGCAGTCCAGAACGAGGGGGTTACCCTCCTCATCATGGAGCTTGGAGAGGTTCAGTCGATACCACTGCAGGTTCTCATAGGTGTAGTTGTCTGCATTGCAGCTCAGCTGTAGGTCCTGCCCCTCTATGGGCTCTTCCGAGGGCTGGGACTCAATCTCGAATCCGTCTGGAATGGCTTTCAGGAAGGAAATGAATGTGTGAATGAGTTTTCATGGCTGAGCTGCCAGACATAATAAAATTGTCTCATTGTACTCAGTTCTCTGAGACTCTCCTTGCCCTCAGCCAGCCTAAAGGAAAGCGATCTAGAGCAGAACTGTGACACACAAACTGCTAGCAAACAAGAGCTTTGGCCCAGCCAGTGCTAAAGGGATATGGCCCAGGATTAAAATAATACAGAGACACAAGTGAAACAAGTCTGGGAGGTCTGAGTTAGGCTGTTACTGCTCCCAGCACCACTGCAGCGTTCTGGATTGCACACTTGCCTGCTTTTACACATGCAGGGGGTTACACAGCCAGGCTGGACCACTGCACACGCAGAGCAGTGATTGAAGGTGTTCACCTCCCTCCACAAAAGCTGGTGGCTCTAATTGCCTATGAGGGCCATGAGCCTGAGCTTTTGAGGTCTCACCAGAGAGGCACGAAAATAAGACTCTGCTGTGTCCTTGCTGGGCTCCTTGTCCCCAGGTGACTGGGTCAGACTCCTGCCAGGCAACTTGTGCAGCCACACTGCTGGGCTCTCAGCTTCCTCTCACCACCAGAATCCCGTGTGGACCCTGCTGAGGGGCTCGGGCAGCTCAGGCGGTGCCACTAGAGGATGCTCTTGGACCAGGCACATCCACAGCCCGGGAAGCTGCCTGGGCCTGATCCAGCAGGACGTCCCCAGCCCAGGATCTGCCAGGGCTACTCCAGCACCAAGGCACAGGCAGCACCGGCTCATCCCCAGGTCTGCCTGCACTGTCTGCTGCCAGGGCCTCAGGCTTTTGCCACTCAGTAGCCCTGCTTTCCTGCTGGCTTCCTGGTCGCTGTTTAAGGTGCTAAAGATGAATAACAGGACCCAGCAGGTCTAGGGACCTGCCAATTTCAAGCAGAGAGCTCGGCTGGCGCACGTGGAGGGGAGGTCTGCAGTACTCACTGGTAACATAGAAGTAGATCAGCCGCTCATCTCGACCCACTTTATTAGAGGCAATACACTTGTACATGACTGAGACGTTGGCCTCCTGGATGGCCAGTTTGCTGACTGTCTGATGGGGGAAAGGAACGTAAGAAGGAATTAGAAAGAGCAAGAGAGGTAGGATTGGTGCTGCTCTACGGCAGACAGCAAAGCACACAGCAAGCCTGGCCCCCAGTGGCAGCTGTACCTGGGAAACAGTTATGCAAAAGTAGCCCCTTATTCAATAGCCCTTTGTGCATTTCAAGCCCCTTTGGCTGGCTCCAGAAACAGCAACATGAATTTATTCCTGATCTCTGCTCTTTTTTTTACAGAGCTCAGCCAGCACAAATGGCTCTCCATGAGAGTAAACTTCTTGCTACGCCCCCGGGGTCACCACGGGGACAGGCCTGTGCCCCACAACGGGGACAAGAGCACAATGAGGGCAGAGGGGATGGCTGAGCTCCTGCTGAGCTTTATAACAGCAGAGAGAAAGGGAAAGGACACCAAGGCTTTGATTTCCTGAGCCCTTTGCAGTTAAGTGACTACTTAGTGTGCCACAGAGTTCAGTGGGGTTTACGGGTTCTTACAGACCTACAAGCATTCCTTTTATCCATAAAGGGAAATCAAACCTGTGAAAACATCCCAGATCTCAACACTTCAGGAAGGGCTGTCATCTTCTCCCTTTAAATTCCATGAGTCCTAAAGAGATTCCTCCTTCCAGCAACACACAGCTAAGATTGGGCAAAGAGCCAGGCTGCTGTCCTGGGAGCACGGACCCAGGAGATGCTGCTTCCAAACAAGCCAGGAAAGGCAGCTGGGGAGTTAGGCTGCTCTTCTCCCCTGGCTCACACTCCACACGTGTGAGCTGCTAAATGTGTTACAAGCACTCCCCTTAGAGGAGATCTGCAGTTTGAAGCACGGGTTTCTCTTCCCTCCCAGTTTAAATGACAAGTTTAATCACATGCAGAAATCCCTCTAATGAGACAATGGTTAAATTGAAAAAAAGTTTTGTTCCTACAGGGAAACTACTTTGCCTTTACTATTCATCCCATAACCTTTGAGAAGCATTTCTGTTCTAGGAGGTAATGTATTAGCTTGTGCTAACCAGAAGGAACAGGCATTCATTCAGTGCATATTCAATGCAGCTGAAGTGACCTTATTACTCCTACTTTTGTGCATTGCCTTTTCCTTTTCTTGGGGTTATTCAACACAGCTGACGTGATCCTGCTGCTGGCACTTTTGTGCGCTGTCTTTCCTGTTTCTTAGGGATTTTCCTTCTAATCTGCACTGTTACATTTGAGTTGGGGTTTCTGGATTTGACATCACCCTGCTGTCTGCAGTGCGTGGCTGTGCACTGTTCGCTCTAGTTTTTCCAGACAGAATAAAAACCAGAGGAGGATGATAAGAGAAGACAGGCAGAAAGGAGGAGAGGAAGAGAAAGCAGATTTAAGGACAGAGCATCCCACTGCAAGTGGAATAGCTTTCTTCTCCCAGAGCTCTTGCAAATCCCTGGGCTGCACAACCTAAGTTGAACCTCCAGGACAGTTACAACCAAACAGATATGATGAGAGGGACTCAGCCAAGGAACAGGAGGAGGAGAATGAGGAAAAATGGGAAAGATCAAAAGCAACAAAGACAAGAATCACAACTGAAGGTGAGGGCAAGGGCTGCTCACCCAGGAGATCCCACCACCTCTGCTAACCTCCCTGGTGGACACCAATCCCTGCCTCTCCCTTCGGCTGCTCTGGGAGGAGCAGCATCTACCCCTGCCACCCTTTTGGCAGAGTGACGAACTCCCCAGCCAGGCCAGAGGACGGGAAGTGCCTTTGGAGGTGTGTAGGAAAACAGGAAGTGACTTTCGGAAATGGGGGCCCGTTTGTTTGTTCTGCATCCCTCTGCGAGCGCCTGGTGCCCGACACCGGCGGGAACAGGAACCCCGTCAAGGCTCAGATCTGACACTGGTGGCTACCAGAGAGAAACAGGCAGCAAGTAGTGTCCGGCTGTTTGCAGGTCACATGCTGCAACGAGGGAGAGATGTTTCTTCCAGAGAGGAAATGCGGTGATGGAGAAGTGGGCTCACAAACCTGCAGCGGATGGATCCCAGCATCTCCATATCACCCTCACCCCACCAGGATGGGGACAGCTGGATGAACTGCCCTGCTCTGCACAGGCATGTTCCTGAGAACAGAGATTTCCCAGTCAGCTTGTGACTCCTGCTCTCCCTTTTGAGCAGCCCAGGCTGCTCTGCAGGGTTTGGCTCTCCTTGAACAGCTCATGCGAGATGCTCAGAAATGCCCATGGGAGCCTCCACAGCACATGTCCCCTGTGCCCTCCTTAGCTGGGTGCCCTGTGTTCAGCCACAATGGATGTAAACCCTGCTGCACTGTCAGCTCCAGCAGGAGCCTCGCTGGCCACATGGTAATTTCTCAAAGATGACAGCTCTCCCTCACCCTGGGGCTGCCTGGTACGGCCAAGACCCAGAGCTGGGAATGGCAGCTCACAGTTTACTTTAGAAGCAGAGGTGTGAAGCCCTCCTCAAATCTGTCTCTGCCAGGCTTGTTTCCAGGCCACTTTTGCTGGTTGATTGTAAAGGAACCCTCCAAGGGTGCCCGTGTCCAGCTCCCCACTCCAGGGTGGGCTTGGGGCTACGGCCTCACCTTGTTCCGCCCCTCCACGAACTCCACCCAGGTGTCAATGCTCTCGATGGGGTTCACTGCATCCTGCTGAGACACATCTTTCCAGTCCTTGCACTCGGGCATCCGATCCCGCTGATGCCGCCTTGCTGTCCAGTGCCTGCTATTGCTAATTCAGCAGCCAGGGAGAAGCAGGAGAAAAAGAAGAGGGGTGGAGAGAGGGTCAGCCTGCAGGGTGCTTCTGAAATGCAGGTGAGACAGGAAGATGGGAGGGTCTGCCCCAAAATTCAGAGTAGGAGGTGTGTAGGGAGAAGGTTTATGGTGGCAGGGAAGCTGGGGGGAATTGATTGCCCAGGAGCAGTGACAAGAGTGTGCTGGCAGCGCGGGGCAGAGCGCTCAGCAGGACAAGCACATGGGTGGGATGTGTAAACAACAGGAAGCTAGAAAAAAGCCTCTTGCCTCTTCTGGAGCTATGCTAGGCAGAAATATGGTGGCCATGGGAGACAGCACTCGTAATTCATGAGCTCCTCTGCTTCCTGACAGGGCCACAGTGCACTCATATGTGATTGAGAGCTCTCTGGCGTCCCTGGCTTGGCAACAGCCTGCAAAGGGCTGCGGGACCTGTCTTCCTCGAGGCACTGTGATGTCCTCCACCCTGATTGCTCTGGCTATTAACTCCCCAGCATCCCTTTCCCTTCTTCCTGCAAGGCTGCTGCTAAAAAATGCCAGTGCAGCCCTCTCTGGTGCTGCCCCAGCTTCCAAGGGCGCAGGCAGTGGGCACGCATCCTTTATGTCTATCTGTCTTCACAAATCATCCCAGCAACTGGCAGAGATCTGGTGATTCCTGCAGATTTAGCAACTCTCCCTCATGTGCAGCAGCTCTGCTCCCCTCCCTTGAGCTCTTTTGCCTTCATCATTACCCAGCACAAGGCAAAGGACCAAGGAATCACAGGGATCTTAGGGCAGGAACGGGCTGAGCCCCAGCTGCTTTCATAGGGTCTCACCAAGGGACTATGACAATTTCTCTTGCAATCTGCCTCAGTGTCTCCATTAACACAGTGGTTAGTGGTTTTATTGCAGGTGCTGTGAGGGGTGGGAGGGCCATGGACATTCCCTGCTGGATGCAGGTGGCTGAGGAGGCAGAGAAAGCTGTGGAAGCATTTGGTGTCTGGAAACAGCCAGGCTGGGCAGAACTCCCATGTGAAGCATAAGTGCCTTTGGTGGGTTACACTCTGTCTCTTTACAGGGTGAGTGGGCACATGATGCTCCAAGCTGTCAGCTGGTGCTGTCCTCCTCTGGCCATGCCATGGCTGGGACAGCAAAAGTGAGAGAGGGTGTGTGACACAGCCATGGTGCTCAAGAAGCCTGTAACGCCACAGTGGTGGCCTGGTAAGACACGGATGATGGAAGAAATAGCACTTACAGGCTGCGTCGGGAGAACATCCGACAGGGCATCCACGGCCTCCACTGCCACTGGATTGCCTCTGGTGCTGGGATGCCATAGACTGTGCAGGTGAGGGCCTGGGGGCTCCTTCGGGAGTAGATGCTTGGGGAAGAGGCTTCCTTCTCATGGATGCGTGGAGGAACTGCAAGGATCAGAGTGACACTGTGAGTGGCTGTGGGTTCAACTGCTGCATCCCCAGGCCAGGCCCAGCCCTCCCCAGGCCCACTGATAGAGAGACTGGGCACTAAAGCACTGTGGCTCTTAGAACAGCTCCTGGGGAGCTCAGGCTGGCAAACAGAGCAGGATATACTTAGGCAGATTCAAAGTGCCATGATTTCTCCTTCTTCTGCAGAATGTGACTGTCCAGATGTTACGCGGCTCAAAGCACCGTTTGGCAGGAGCTGTGACACGGCACAGGGCTGCAGAGCCTGCTGGAGACACATCTCCAGTGCCCTTCCAGCACTTTTTGTGCTGGCACCTGGTTCCTGCAAAACAGTGCAAATCTCCCTGCGAGCTCCCCACCCAGAGGAATTGCTTCAGCTCCAGGCTCCATGTATGTTGCAGCTTCCCTGCCCTCAAGCCTGTATCAGTTAGGGTCACCCTCAGCAGCAGGTCTAACATATCCTGCCCAGTGCAATGCAGCCAGAAACAAAACTTTGGCCTTCTGACTCCTATTCCTGTGCCGTATCACCCAGGCCACAAGGAACCAGCCCGGCTGTAACCAGATCATCCTTCATCACTGGAGGAGAAGGAAGTGATGTAGCCATCAACTGCTTTAGGACAGCAGTTTGGTCTCGGAGCAGCCCAAAAGCTGGGGCCATGGGCTCAGCTCTCTCCCCCTGGCCCCAGCCCTGGCCCCCTCCCTTACCATTGACAATTAACTGGAGGCTGATGCGCTTCTCCAGCCCCGCCAGCCTGTTCCGCAGAACCAGTGTGTATATCCCAGCGTGCTGCTCCGACACATCCTTGATCTGCATTGAAGATTGAGATTGCTTGGGAATTAGCTTCCCGTCCTTGTACCTGCAGGGAGGCAGAGAGAAAATGCAGCCATGGGGAGGAAGTGTCCCACTGGCAGATGGGCAGGGGTTTGCTGGTCCCCACTACAGCACAGTCAAGGTGACCCTTGCTAGTGCTGGGGACCTCTCTGGAGAAACCTCTGGGCTTTCTGTGGACCTGAGTTACAGGTCTACACATTGTCCTTGATGGATGTATGTGGGGTCTGGGACATCATAGCTCTGCCCTGAGTGGTGAGTGCAAAGCTCCAAGCTCTCAGCCAGCTCCTGTGGAAGTGCAGCGTGATGCTGTGTACAACCGGGCCTTTTCTCTCACTCCTCTGGGAAGCTGTGATTCCCAGTGCAGGGGGACAAGAGAGGCAGCTCCTGTGGGAGCTCTACTTGTCCCCTCCAGACAGCGCAGAGCTGCCAAGTCAGGCCAGAACCTTTTCTGCTTCTCCCCCAGACCTTACCACCTCCCATCGCAAGCTGTGCAGCTGACAGCCAAGGCAAATTGGAGAAATGACCCCCACAGCTGGGAGAAGGTGATATTTGGGACAATCTTGCCACAGACGGATGTAGCGAGGAAGCCAGGCTAGGCCTTCCTACTTTTCAGAAGGAAGGAGGAGAGGAGAGGAGAGGAGAGGAGAGGGTGGCTTGGGCTAAGAAAGATGCGTTACCACTGGAAGTCTGGTGGGGGGTAAGCCACAACTTTCACCGGCAGCTTCACAGCTTCATCTCCTGCGGTGGCTTCTATCACTGGGCCCTTCCTCCATTCCACGTTGATGAAGGGCTTTTCTGCAAGAAAGAAGAGTGATCATGGAGGAGAGGAGAGCACAAAAGGATAGGTTGTCACCAAGCTCTTCTGCTTTCCAGAGGGCTGGACAGCAAAGACCAAAGACAGACGGGATGTTATGGCAGTGCAGTTGAAAACGACTACTTCTCTGCAACAGTGAAATAAAAATAACCCAAACCCACTATTGTCTCATCTGCCTGTATGATCCCCAACTCCTCTTCCACTTCCTTGTTCGCAGCAGGGCCAATGGTGCTTTGTGCACGTGCAGCTGGGTGCCCCTCAGGCCAGCCATGCCACAGTGGCACTGCTGCAGGGTCACGAGACCCAAGGGCCCTGTATTCTCGCTGGCTTGTCAGCCAATCTGCTGTTTGTGTCTCTCTCTGTCGTCATCTGAGGGACTGGAGGAAGGTTGGGCCTCACTAAAGCAGAGTGGGATGGAGATGTTGGAGCCCCTCTACTGAGCTTTGGGCCAAGCACTTCCTAAGCAGTGCGGGGATTGCTTGGCTCTGGCTGTGGCTCCACGAGGGAGCAGAAGGCGCCGTACCGTGCACAATGACGTCGGTGCTCTCCTCCAGCATCTGGGCGCCGTTGGTGGCAGTGCACGTGTACTTGCCCAGGTCCTGCTGGCTGACGTTGTGGAGGGTCAGGATGCTGGAGAGCTCTGTGTGTGTCTGCAGGGACCGGCGCTCGGGCTCCATCACTGCCCGCTGAGTCTGTAGGAGATGGCAGAGAGAAGGGGATGAAAGACACCAACAGGATGGTGCTGTGCGCTCCTCACAGCTGCACTTCTCGCTGTCCAGTGCTCGCCTCTACCCAGACAGGCATCTCCACTGCCATCCTCAGGGCTGGAAAGGTAAAGAGCCCTACGTGACCGACCACCTGTGGCTGGCGTCAGAGCTCAGCATGTGCTCTGCAGCTGCTCTGATCTGCAGCCCAGTAACCAGGCTGTGAGCCCTATAGGTATGTGAACAGAGTTAAGCCCTCAGGGGACTCCCCTGTCTCACTGTTCACAAAAGCCAGAGCCTACCATAGGGGGGAAACATAGTAGGGAAAGGACTCCCCACCCCCCTAGCAGGCTCTTGAGAACAAGGGCTGTGTGGCCAGAATAGCTCCTTTTAAACCAACAATGTTTGCTCTGGATTTTCACTGGTGGAAGTGAAGACAGGAGAGTCCCAGAGCAATAACACCTCAGCAAGGAGAGTGCTTTGTATCAGGAAAAGGGGCCTCCCCTCTGCCTACCCTCTGCTGCAGGACAGGAAAATGGGAAAGCACCTCACTGAGATGTCCAGGGCACAGCACAGTCAGGATCATGAGTAATGCCAATAATATGAAGTGGAACAGAGAAGGGGCAGGAGGGGACAACTCAAAGGGAAGTGGTTCAGTGCATGGGGAGCCACTCTATTCCCTGGTACCTGTTTGCCTGGGTAAGTCCACTGGAAGCGGACACCAGAGTTGAACTCAGCCCACACTGTGCAGTTCAAGACCAGCTTCTCTCCCACTAGCAGCTCCATGGCCTTCTTGGGATACAGCTGGATGTCATACAGCTCACTCCCTGATACAGAAGAGGCAATGAAAAGACATTTATGATCATTAACTCTTTGATTATGCACTTACAGGAAGCTTGGGTATAACCTCCTGCTGCTTGGTGTATCTCTGTCTGGCACACAGCAGAGCAGATATAAGCACCATGCAGTGTCTTTGTATATAGAGAGGACCATAACAACCCCACGAGCCACAGAGATGTATTTCAGATCCCAAACTGCCCGCCCTGCACCTTCCCAAATCTTCACCTGCTATATGGATGATGAAGAAATTGGATTTGAAGACCTTCTTGTCAATGACAGTCTCACACTGGACGAACAAGGAGTCTCTGATCAAATGTGTGGGTACCTGCATCCCCTTCTTGTTGTCCCAGAAAACGCTTTTCCCATCAGGGTGGATGAAGGAATTTTGCTGGAAAAATCAACAATTAGTCAACTGAAATAAGAAGGTAACAACATTCCCACCTCACCCTTTCCAGGCTCTGCACTGGCTAACGTATCCCTTTTGTGGGAAGAAATTATGCAGCATCACGCTGTGCTGGCCTGGAGGGTTTGTCATCTAGGAATCACGGCCTCCCCTGTACCCTGAGCAGCCGTATCCTGCACCACGAGCTTCTCCATCTGCAGAGTGAGCCAGAGACTTCCAGGAATGGAAACTTATAGAGATAGCTAAGGAAATTGATGCTGATGTCCCAAACATCAGCCTCACTGGGATGAATGCTGACCTTGAGTAGTGTCCTTCCCCAGCAAGGGAAAGGGCCCTGGCCCCCAGAGTGTCCCTGGAGGCCTTTGTACAATAGTAACACTCATCCTGGAAGGATGTATTTGCATTGTAAAAAAAAAAGACAAAAAGAGAAAAAAAAAAGGCACAACCAAACTGATAACAGAGTTGTTTTTAGTCGTCAGCCCCAGGGCTGCAGCCTCCTGCCTTGTGGGGATGCTGACCACCTAGAGGGTTTGTAGATCACAGTGATTAAAGCAAACAGGGGATGCCATGGGGAAAAGGGATTAAAACAAAGTCTGAGTTTGTTTCATATCTGGATTTGTTCCATAGAGCTCCAGGGAAGAGAAGCAAGGTTGTCAGGAAACCTGTGGGGTCTGCCCGAGGGAACTGGACAGCATAGCTTCAACCAGCAAATAAAATGAGGAAACCAGTGGCTTGTACTTTCCATGGAAAATGTGTCCCATGCATTTTCCATTCCTGGCAGTGCCTGTCCTGCTTCCAGTCAGGCAATTACAAATGCAGAATAAATGCAATACATGTCAGTTCAGAGTCTCCCACGGGCTGAGCTCTCACCGAGATCAGTGTGACGTTAAGATCTGGGATGGACACGAGGCAGGGTACCCAAGTGTTCTCCTTCTTGCTGATGAGGAGGGTCTCCGGCTTGTTGATAAATGGCTGTTCAAAATCTGAAGAAGAGGTACAAGGAGAAGAACAACTAAACAGAGGCAAGAAAAGAACTGTGAAGAGGGACCAACCAGAAGAAAAGGAGGTTTTCTGGCATTTTTTAACAGAGCATGAGCTTGACAGAGGGAGTGATGCTGGGCCAGACAGCCCCATCCACATTGAGCAACAGTCAGAGGAGACACGTGGAGCTTGGGAATGCAAAGGGAGTGCCTGATGCGGGTGCCTGGGCCAGCCGGCTCCTCTGCATCAAACACGGTACCGGTGGAGAGGCACTCGTGTGACATTTGGGCAGTGCTGGAAATGACCTCCCCTTTCCTGGCCCCCCCCAAGGCCTCTGCCTGGGTTTGACCCTCTGAGAAGCCGGCGGGTTTTGTCCTGGGCTCAGCGCCTGCCCAGTTGGTGCCTGCACGTGGCCCGTTGGCGGGCCGGCGCGGGGCTGTGCCGCCCTGGTGCCGCAGCAGGCAGCGCGACCTTCCAGGGCGAGGAAGTGATCCGCAGCGGAATGGTATGTAGATGTCATCCTGCAGCCATCCCGGCCGGCAGATAAACAGATGAGCTGAGCTTTCCAGGGCTGCCACCCCACTGCCGCAAGCACAAATATTGACAGGAAGAGCAAACCCACCCAAAACTAATCAGGGGAATGACATAGCAAGGCCAGGGGTGTTGCACTGAGCTCCAAGCGGAGCCAGCACCAAGAAACGTGTCTGCAGAAGGGGCTGCCCCGTCCTGCTCGGTGTTGCGGGTCTCAAATGAGATAAGACCCTGCGGCGTTCCATGATGGAAGGGAGCTGATGGCAGCCTATGAAGGAGATGGCCCTGACCCATCATGCCAGGCACCATCCAGACACAGAGCACAAAGTCCAACCCAATCCCAAAGAGATGGCGATGTAACCGTGCAGCATGGACCACATTTCTGGTTCTTTCTCAAATACCGTGGAAACAGCTGGTGAGACCACGCACAAGATACCCTTGTATCCCAAGCCATGGCTGACCAGAGGGAGGGAAGGATGAGGTTTTTCTTGCAGTGCCTCATGCCAGCTGCTGCTGAGGCACCTTCGTACCTGTCTGCTGGGCAGTGCCTTTCTTTAAAATTAACCTTTTGGTTTGAACGCTTTTTATACTCTTCGGGCTCTCCCAAAGAGAGCATCCAGGGTGACTAACTGGGATGAAGACAAAATTTGAAGAAGAGACAATGAATTGTGAGGATGCTTGGTGTCTGCAAGTGCCTCACTGATGGACAATTTCTTCTGGAATATCAGCCCCTGCCTGCCCATTTCCACAGGGACACGTGCCTTGTGGGATGCTCTGAATACAGACTGGTCCCTACTGTCTCTGATGGTTGGTGTTGCCAATGTCTTCCCTCTGCAAGAGATATGTCTCCAGAATTCCCACCCAGTATGTGGCCACGATTGGCTTTGTTCATGGGAATTCTCCCCTGGCTCCATAAGGAGGTGGTGGGGCTGTCCCAGAGACCTGATAAGATAGATATTGTGGCTTCTGGTATGCTGGAATCAGAATGAGTGATCCCACTGGCCTTAAAGGTTAATCTTTATTCACTTGGATTACAGCTAAATCGTTGATTTAAAGGGACTGTAACTTGTAGCTCTCTTCCTCTGCTACCCAACCCCTAAAGCTGCCCATTTGAAATGACAAGTCAATGAGGAAAGTGGTAATGATCCCCATGTAGGCATCCTACTGTTCAAATCACATTGGGCTCAATCCAGTGCTCGCACTGTTAAGTGCATAAGGGAATTCATTTAATTTTTGGCCTATAAAGTTGTTGTTTCAGTGAAAGCCATGCTCCAAAGCCCTGCTCTGCGTGAAGCTTTCTTGAGCCATGCACAGGAAATGTTTTGGTCAGCTCTTATGAATATAAGGATTGCCCAGAGAATTCTTATCTATCTTTCCTGAGGTTTTGTGCTGCCACAGAATAGCTGTCTTCTGAAATCACAGACTTGTTTCCGAGTGTAAACAAGTTCCTCATTCTTCTCCTGAGCCCTGGGCACGTGAGAGGCAGGAGGTGCACAACAGCCAGAGGCGAGAGACTATGAGGTCCCCTCCAAGCTCAGATGGCAGCCAAGAACTAACTGATTTACTGGGCTGGTCCTGCTGCCAATGAGCTTGTGATTCATGTACTAACTCCCCTCGCTGACCACATCACATATTTTCTGTAAGGCTGTCTTAATGGGTCAGGTGGGAATAATTTTGCATCTTCTTCATTAATATATGCTAAGCTTTATGAGATAGGGGCTGTTCATACCCTATTCCACCCTGATGAGGCATTCTGTATGTTTACAGCACTGCCTGTAGCTGTGATAAAATACACACCTAACCAGACACATGGGAAATGGGATATATATATGGAGAGTTCATTTGAGAACTGAGCTGCAGGTAAAATACAGAAGAACCTATTTTTCCAGCCAAGAACAGACATTTTGTTCCTGGGAATTCCACCGAGCTCTTAACATGAGAAATGAGGTTGATGGATAAATCTATGGTCTGATCATGCTGTCTGCAAACACCCCTGACACTTACATCAGCCCTTCCAAGCTCTCTAGGTACAGCTTCCCATTGCAGCCCAGTTCAGCAGGAACAGGCAGGGCTTTGTCTGGATGTTCTGCGCTGGCTACAGTTACCGTATGCCTGGATTTTCCTGACATGTCCCTTTCTCCTGCCTGAAAGCCTGTCCTGTCTGGAAAGGCGGATTCTGAGGTTTCCTGGATGTTTGATAGCCATAACAGGGCACAGCCTGATTGGAATAAGTATGAACATGTGCTGTGTAGCCTTGTGCACAGCATCACTGTGAGGTGTCAGCTGGATCCTTTGCACACATGCTGTCCACAAGCTCTGTGAGTCCCATGGCCCTGACAGTGTGAGATTTATTGCCTCTAAGCCACACCACGCATGCACGTTTGCTGTTCTCTGGCAATCAGGAGAGCCAGTACTGAGCTGCAGAGAAGGCTGGAGGTGGGGGAAGGTGGACAAGAGGGGCAAAGGAAGTGGCATTTGCTGGGTGACAAGGAAAATCAGGCTCTAGCAAAAGCACACCCTACACGTAAGCCTGTTAAGTTGTACTTATTTTCAGTGTGTATAAGAAGCAATCTGTCTCCATCCTGATACAACACTCCAGAGTGTCTGAACACCCCTGTCCAACTCACAGACATCTCCTCACAACACATCTGGGACCAAGGGAAGCTCTGTCCTGTTTTAGAATGGGCAGCTGAGCCACGGAAAGGGAAGGCAATTGCCAGCAGCTGCCCAGATTTTCTGATTTGCCCCTGCATTTTTCTCTGCATAGCTGCAGAGGCAAATTTGGCTTTGCCCTGGGACTTCTGAAAAATGCATCTTGTATGTCATGACCTGCCTGGCTCGTGACAACTGCACCAACTAATAAATGGGGGTGGAAAGAGAAATAGCTCAGCCAACTGTTTCCAGGGGACGGTGCTCGTTTATCTTGCTGGAGCATGCTGTGAGCGGTGGGGGAGACAGCAGCAGAGGAGCCCCAGGGGTGTGGGGAAGCTGAATATTGGCTCCAAAGCCACTTGCTGAGCTGAGGTTCCAGCTCCAAGCCTGGTGGATAGCCATCCTCCTCCAAAACACGTCCCATAACCCTGCTTGGGCGGGCAGCCCCTGCACAGATAGCGCGGAGAAGAACATCTGTGTTTGCCAGAGAGGAGCAGCTCCAGGGCCATCCAGCCTGGGGACAGGAGGTGGCTGCACATGGTATGTTTGTACCACTCGTCCTCCCCCCCTCTCAGTCTCAGTTTTACAGAACATTGTCATCCTTAGCCACCAGCATCTTGGAGAGCCCCCAGCTGCCCAGAAGCTAACTGTTGTGCTTTTTTTAGCGGTGGAGTGTCTCTGAGGCCTGGTTCTCACTCCTTAAATTCCTGCATTCCAGCCTGGCTGGAGTGATGTCCCCAGGCCGGGACGTAATTGAATCCCAGGCGTTGCTGCCATCCCCCAGAAGTGAACGGATATTGATTCCCTCGAAGTGCTGGGAGCCAGCCCTTGGCCTCTTCCCCCCACCTGCAGCAGCCATGCTCTGCCCGGGGAGGCTGGAGGGCACGTTGGGCTTTTTAATCTTGCTGATACCGTGCTGGTGCACAGGCTGCCCCTGAGGTGCCTGAGCCTGAAGGTGCAGAGTGCGGGGTGGCTCTTACCTCTCACAAACACGTAGGCACTGGCTGCTGTGGTGCCCTCGATTTTGGCCTCGATGTATTTGTAGTGGCAGCGGTAGAAGCCGGTGTCGTTCGCCTGCGTCTCCGTCAGCACCAGCACTTTGCAGTATGGCTTGGTGCCAGTCCCCTCACAGTCTTCTTCTCGGATTGCCCAGCCACTGCTGGGGGCTGCTGAGGCCACCAACTCCGTTTCTTTCTCCTTCTCCGCGGGGTCCACCTTCCCGCCGGGCCACGACCACTCCAAGGGGTGCTGGCCTCTAGATATGGGCAAAGAGCAGAGTTAACTTTGGGCCAAGAAGGGAGAACACAGCGGGGACTTAACCGCCCTGTGTGACCCCACGCACACCTCAACGTGTCCCAGCCAGCCACAGCTCTCAGGCCGTGGCACAGAGGAACAGCCATCCTCCAGGGAGAAATGAAAGCCTAAGGAGGAGATGGCAAGCAGCTCCAGTAATCACTGGGCAAGCACAGGCTTGCTCTCCTCCCCGAAACACCTCTCTGGCCATGCTAGGCTGTAAGGTATCAGCCCACTCACAAGCAGGTTTCTCCATCCCATGACATTGTCCTGATGGTGTTGATGCCGGGACAGGGAGCCACAAAAGGCCCTCAGGGAAAGGCTCCATTTATTCTCTATTCCCTCTCATTATAAAAAGGATCCAGAGCCATTAATAAAACACATGGATGTGATGAGCTCCCTTGGCTCAGTGCAGCGGCTGGCTGGAGTCCGGGGTGTGATGAATGGAGTGGGAAGGAGAATGAGGGAAGGAGAGCAGACTGGAAAGAAAACGAGAAAGAGAAAAGCAGGAGGGAGTCAGGGATAAAAGACAGCAAGGAGAAAATAAGGGGAGGCTCAGCTGATCGACTTCCACGCAGCTGCCAGCTTTACTTCCTTCCCTGCTGCTGTGGGAAGGGGTTCCTTTCTTCTACACAGCACTCTGCAGCCCCTTCAACCCCCCCAGCACGCTCCCTTTCCTGGCCTGGGGCTGCTACCCCTGCCCACCTCTGCAGACACCGAGCTACAGATAGCCCTCTGAGGGCACAACCAGGAAGCCTGTCCACCAGCAGCCCAAAGACAAAGGCAAAGTCCAGGAACTGCAAGGAACCCCCAGACAGACGGTGCACACGTGTATTTATATCTAGTCAAGGATTTCCAGAGCTGGAGGCTTGCATATGCACATGTACACACATGCACTCGCCACCATAGCTTGCTATAACTGCACTTGTTTACTACAAACAAAACAAGCTTTTACTCCATGCTGGAAGTTTCCTTCTGCGAAATCAGAGCCCCTTATCAGAGGAAGGCCATGTCCCCACTTTTAAGTTTGCCAGTGTAGCTGAAAGTCACTTCAGAATGTGCAAAAAAATAAAGAAGTGGGGGAAAAAAAAAAGATATTGCAAGAGACAGGGGTAAAAATGGCCTTTTGTCAGCACCGTTTGCTTATCAGAGAAACTGGGTTCATCTGTTATGCAAGGTGGGAATAGGCATGTTGGCACACGCAGCTCCTCTGCCAGGGCCCTGCCAGGGCAGCTCTGCGAGCAGATGCTTTTAAGCACAGCCAGACTGTGACCATCTCCAATAGCTGGATCCAGACAGCGAGGGACAGCAAGGAGGAAGCGAGATAAGGTGCCATTGGAGGGCACAATGGCTCAGACGCAATGAGGACAGGATTTCTGTCCAAGTGTGGGGGAAAGACCTGCCCCTTTGTTTGTCTTCAGCAGCTGATTTGTCTTCCTGCAGACTTTGCTGTCATCCAGCTCCTGCATCCAGGCTCACTGTGGATAGGTTTGGAGACAGTGTGCTGCACTCTCCCTGTGTCACCAAGCAGAAGGGCTCTGGAGGCAGGGACGTGCCCTTGGGGACATCCGCACAGCCCCTCTGATCCATGTCAAAATCCTGCATTGGTGCCTGAGGCAGGACTGGAAGCACAGCTCCAGCACTTGTGTCCATGAATCATGGCAGGCTTTGGCAAAGGACCAGAGTCTCATGAACACTTCGATAAAAGTAAGGCTCTTGAGTTTTTCCCATCCTGTGCATGCACAGGGAAAAATAATGATAAATCTGATCACCGAATCAATAACCCTCAGTGTCCTTTGCCATGCCCATTGCTCTGCTGCCCCGCACACAGGCCATGAAGCTGGCCTCACTTGCAACCCAGAGCAGAGACCTTCAGACCCTGACTGCACAAAGGAGCCCCAAAGCCCTTTGCATTTGCTCAGGCATTTTTGGCACTCTGTGTGGAGCAGGGTAATTGTACGAGTCTCCACTGTTTCCGCTTTCTGTTTGTTTACCCACTGGGATTTTCACGCATTATCAGATCCACTTGTTTTATTAACCATCAAGGTTAGCAGTAGCTGAGTGACACATATTTATATAAACACGGATGGGCCAGTACAAACAGTCCTGCCAACCAGCCCGCGGGCGGCTCTAAACTACGGCATTCCTTGCTTCGTGTGCTGCTCGACCACAGTCAGTGGGGACACAGAAGTGGTAGGTGTTAGTGTGAGTCCAACTTAGCACTGTTGGTGTGTTAAGAGGGCCAGAAAAAGGCAGGGCTGAATCTACCCTCCTCGTTTGGGAAAGGTCCAGACAGCAGTTTCGGATGGCTCCCTCCCTCTTATCTGTCACCTTCAAAGATTTGTTCCCAAGTTGTTTTCTTTCAGCTCTGTGATAATGTGCCTTTGGGTGATGAAGCCTGCTGATGCCAGCTGGAAACAGATGCGCTGTGGGCTTCTATACAGCTGTTTTCCTAAATCTTTTCAGGACAGATGCTCTTCAAGGGAGACATTAAAATTGGCACCACTTTTCTTCAATCCTCTTTGAAGCTCCCAAGTGTGGTACGACGGGCAAAGCTGGCTGTGGCTTTGTGGCTTAGCTGGGATAAGACATATCCCCACTCAGCACAACCGAGGATGCTCACAGCAGTCACACACGTGTAGGAAAGAGCAGCAGGTGTTGTGTGTCCCCAGACACTGCTCTGGAGCAGCCATAGCAGGGCATTGCCTTGTCCTCAGGATCCTTCAGCCCTGCCACAGTACTCATTTCCTCCACAAGAGCCAAGAGGGCTCTGGGGTCAAATACTTCCTCTCTGCCAGAGAAGGTTTCTGCATCTGCAAGCATCTGCGAGTCAGCTCTATTAGCAAGTCACTGGGCAGCAAAAGACAACCTTGCCCTTCTTTTCCTAAACACCATGGCTGGGTGATGCTCCCTGTCCACCTGAGTGTCCAGCATCTGCAGGATGGAATGGGACGGCTGGGGCTGGGCCAGCACAGCCAGGACCAAGCTGATCCCTCCGGAGGTTTCTGTTGTTGTGCAGCCGGCTGCTGTGGGCTCTGCTCCAACATTCATGAGCTGGAACAGCACAAGCTCTCTGCTTTCCCCCAGCACAAGATGCTGAGGGCATGAATGCAGAGATTCACAGTATTCTTTCTTTCCTTCTTGGGATGGGAGATAACAAAAGATGCACTGTCCATGAGGGCATCAACCCCTTTGCCTGTTTTGCCCTATGCTTGGATCAAAACCTCACTGGGGCTTTCAGGCAGCCCTGGCATGATCTGTGTTTTGGGGAATGCTCCTGCACCAGTCCCTTGCTCTGTCTGGACTTCTCAAGGGTGCATTGCACTGCGTAATAGAGGAGAACGTGCTTGTATGTGATGACATTTGGAAAAGCAGAGCCCCAGCATCTGGTGGCTCCTTATGGGCGTGGTGTTTCTTTGGGTCTGTGTGAAGCATGCTCAGCTCCGGAGACATCACTAATCCCATGGCCTGGCACGGACTCTGGTCATCGATGAGGCGAGGCGGGCTGGGGAGCAGGAGGGAGGTTGCAGAGTTGTGTGAGATCCAGGCTGCTGCAAGGGAGCCTGAGAGTGCAGTCAGCTGCGGGACTCTCACACTCGGTGGGTGAAGCTTGAAAGGTCTCCAGGGACTCTCATGTGGGGGGTTTTGAGCTCAGCTTTCTCCTGCAGCACTGCTTCAAGCAGGCCCATGCTCCTGGCTCCAGGGCAGCACAAAGAGCAGCCAGAGGACATAGTTCTCGAGGGAAGATCAGGGTCAAACTGAAGCCATCTCCAACATGGCGCTCAGCAGGGAATCCATGGATCCTGGATTTGCTTTCATATTTGTTTCTGCCCTACCCTGCCCCACCACCCTCTCCTTTGCCTGTTCTCTTGGTGGTCTGCATGTTTTTCCCTTCAGCTCCCACTAACACAAGCCAGGTCTTCCCAGCGTGGGCCATTGTCCAGAGAAGAGGTTGGAGAAGCAGCTGGGTGTAATTAGAGATCCAGGGACCAGGAAAGATTTACTTTTCATTCAAATTGAGTAATAGTGTTCCACAGTCAAAATCCTCTCCTAACGACATTCGGCAAACACAGGCGAGAGAGTTCAGGGGGAGAAGGGGAACCTCTGAGCCACACAGGAGTTGCTGAGACTTATCTACCTGTGGATGGTGCGAAGGACACTGCACAATCCCAGAGGAACACATCTGGGGTGACAGGATGCAGAGCCACAGAACACGTGGGCACAAAGTGCTTGGGTTTTAGCACTGTTTGCAGATGGGTCTGCTGCTCTTCCTCTGGCCAGTTCAGTCATGATCCTGGGAACTAGGGTCAGGGATGTTCCTTATTTCAGCTGTCCATGCCAGCATGCTGTATGGATTCTGCCTAGTGAGCCTGAAAGACCAGCCTTGGCACTGGAACAGGAAACAGGAAGCTTGCTGCCACTTAGAAGAGATTCTGTACCTTGTACCAATGCTCCCTCCAAGGGCAGAACATGCAAAGACTGCACTGGAAAGAAGATTATCTTTTTCCCACTTCATGTGATTTTCCTTCATATTAATCAATACCTAAGAAGCACAAGGAAAAGGAAATCTCATCCTTCCCAGTCCAGGAAGGTTACGTGAAAAGAAAGGCTTTCCGCTTCATGGTGCTAAGCAGGTATGTTCATGGTTGAGTGCAGAAGACACTTTCTTTAACCACACCTCTAACTTCAGTATGTCCTCCAGCCTTGGCTCAATCTGCAAGCAACAGAGCCTTGAATCCACTTTCTGTGTCCCTCCTTGGGCCACTGCTGAGAAAGGTTCTGGCCTGGTTACAAGTTCATTCAGAACAATCTCACTGAATCTCCCCTCTTCCAAGGTCTTAACAGAAAGCATCAGCTCCTACATCCCTATGTGGAGAGAACTGCCATGGCAGAGCACAGGAGCCCCTTGACTCCCTCTCTTCCCCTGTACCCTCCACAGCAGCTGTATAGCTGACCACAATCCTCCAGCTCATGCATTTCCTGCAACCATGGCTCCTCAGGTCACCTTATGAATGAGCCACAATCACTTAGCTTCCCAGACAGAGTGAAATCAGTTCGCTATGGCTCTCAGCAACCTTTCCTCTGTCCCTCTCCCTTGGCCATGAACTCATTCACAAAGTAAAAGCAATGCCATCTGTTCCAAGAAAAGTTAAATATGTTTGTGACACGACACAAACACAATGCCAGCCAAGTGTTTGCAGTGATTGCTCCGTGGTTATATATAACACTGAGAAACACCCATCTGAGGCCCCACGATGTATTTATACCCCCATTAGGCCTGAGCACTCAGATCCCAAGCAGGGATCTGCTTTCAGCTGCTGAAGGGAAACTCCAGCTTTGTCAGGAAAATTGACCTTGGTCAATTCTCCCACTTGTTTGGGTTTTTTTTTTTTCCCCTTTCCGAGATAGAGTGTAGTACTGAACATATACAGCCAAATGTCCAAGCATGGGATAAATCAGTTCAGGACATCACCTTCTCAGAGCTACAGCCTCCAAAACAACCAGAGGTTCTCCAGCTCCTCACACAGAATTATTCACCTGGCCTAGCCAGGGCTTCTCTTCACCCGCACGTATACAAGGCAGAGCATTAAGTTGCAGCTTCCTAGAAAAGCTGGCAGCCTCTCACAGCTACCACAAAGCACAGCCTTGGCTTCTCTCAAGGATATTTCTCCATATCCCTCAAAATGACCTGCTAGATTTAGAAATCAGAATTACAACCCTAGCATGCTCTGATGAGGTGAGAATAAGTAGCACCAGAGAAAGACAAGGAGAGTTAGGAAGCCCAGTTCCCCTAAAGAGCTTACAAGGAAGCTATTAGATCATGAAAATGTTTCTTTACCTTTCTTCTGCCTGCAAGACTACAGCAGAGGTTATCACTGTCTCCTCTGAGATGTCCTCAGCTTCCTTTTCAATTAATTAATTAGATGAATTCACACTTGGTGAATGTGGCAGATTTCCAGCCAGCTGTGCTAACTTACAGGTGTGCTGCACCCAAGATCTCCCAATGGGCTGTCCTTGCCTGGTCCTCCAACACTCACCAGGTATGATCAGCCTAGGCAGAGCCATGTGCCTTACCTGCAGGTGATGGTCAGCGTATCCTTGGTGTTGATGACGTGTTCCTCCTCGGTGATGCTAAGAGTAGGGGGGGTCATAGAATAGCTGTTCACCAGATCTGTGGAGAGAAAAGAGAGAGGGGAAGATGCAGACATCTGCTAGCCCGGACCCACTGCTGTAGGCAGCAACTAGCTTGGCATCATGAGCCTGGAGAGGAGCAAGGCCTCTTGAAGGAAACATCTTGTAAAAGTCTGCTCTTCAGCAATAGCTCTGGGGCTGGGGCCAGAGAGCCCCTGGGTTCAGAGAGACTGACTAGCACAGATGAGAGACAGAAAAAGAATGGAAGACCTGAAACTGGGGAATCCAGGTGTGGTCATTCCTCACCAGGTGACTGAGATTGAGATCACTTGGACTACGGCTCAGAAATGATCTTATCTGGTAACTGTAGGGAGTCTGGCAGGAGATTTTTCTATACACATGTAGTTTGCTGTATTCAGGGAACAAAAGTCCATCTGCCCACATACCACTAATGCAAAACTCTTCCATTTGTGCAGAGATCCTCTCAGGAGCCAGCAGGCATTCACCAAATGCCCTTCTCCTGCCAAGCACTCTCTGATACAGGCAGTCACTCAGACAGGACCAAACCTTTGAGGACTACAGCAGCTCCCTTCCCCACACCACAGCTGGGCAGTCATTCCAGAAATGAAATTATCCAGGCTCAAAGATGGGCAGATAAACACATTATCATGCACTTCTCCCAGATTTTGTCTGGGAGAGTCCCACTTCTCATGTTCTTGCATCTCCGGCATGCCAGACACGCACTCTGAGTGAGCTCCTCATGGACAAAACATCTCGAAGTACCGGTTACCCTCAGAGATGTATCCGTTGTTTTTCATTAGCATGGTGTTACTGACTGTCATTACTTTGTGATCTTTATCTGAAAACTCCAGCTTCTGGAGACGTGAGATAATTCAAAAGAAAAAGTCTCAGTGACTGCAAAAGCAAGCAAACTAACCAGAAATAGAAGGAAAAAAAAAACCAAGTTGCGAAATGTGAAGCTGTGACTCAGGTAGATGCTAAATGCTAAGGAAGAAAAGAAGGCAAAAATACGTTGTTAGCTTCATTTTCTACAGAAACGTGAGGTTTTTGCAACTCTGTTCTGTGCGTGTCCGTCTCCTTCTGTCCTTACACTCAAACCCATTTCTCAGAGTGATCTGGCAGAGAGGGAGAGGTCTCAAGGATGTGGTGTTTCCATGGGTTTCACAAGCGACAGGAATGCCGTGTGATGCCTTTCCTCCAAAACTGTGGCCTGAGGACTGTGGGCCTTGGAAGTCGTGTGGTGGATATTTCTTCACAGGGAAACCTGCCCCAGGAGACACCAAATGGCCACCAGCCCCTCTGTCACAAGGCCTCCAAGGGGCAGCATGAGAAGCCAGGCCCACGTGGAAGCTGGGGTGCCCCGGGACCACCACCCCTAGGAGAGGCTGCCAAGGGGTTGTGGTGGCAGAGGGACGTGCTGAGCGGCACCGACGGCACGGCCAGGCCAGGGCCGCCGGCCTTGTTCTCCCCGATTGTTCTCCACTTCCTTCCCGCCTGCGCACGGCTCCGAGGTGGCCGTCCCCGCGGCTGCCCCCATGGCAACGCTGGGGCACTGGCCATCTCCCCCCACCATCTCTTGCCTTCTCTTCCCTCGCCCACCTGAGGCAATCCAGGGGCTGCCCCGTCTCGCCTCTGCCTGCACGAGAGTCCCACTCTCCGTGTCCTGTCCTACAGACACCCCTCTCTCAATGACAACAATAACAGCCATCATTCGTCACTCGACGCGTGGGTCGGGTTGGCGTCACCGCAGCCCCTGGGACTGGGTGGTGCTCGGCCCCCATGGAGGACACCCTGCCTTATGCCTCCAACCTTCCCTTCCCTGAGGGAGGGGACGTCAGATGTCACACACAAAAATGCGCCCTGGGGCTGTGAAAATAAATGAGCGCATTTTTGGTAAAATCCCTTCAAAATGTAAGGAGGTTTTATTAAAAAAATAAAGGGTAGAGGGGTGGAATCTGACTGCTAAGCTGCGTTTCCTATTAATGCTGGACACGATTATCCCAGTGAAAACACCACTCTCCAGATGGCCACAGCCTGCCGATCCATTGCCCTGACCAGTGGCCGGGGTTGCCCACCACCCTCCACAGTGTTCAGCCCAAAATGGGGAAGATACAGAGCTCCACAGGACCAGTCTCATCCTGCTGGTGCTCCTGGCAGTGAGTAGAAAGCTAATCCCCAAAACCCTGGCACAGCAATCCTCAGTGGGTCTCAAAACCAGAGTCCTCCCCCTTGCTTGAACCACTAAATAAAAAGTCTGAGGTGGTGGGAGCTTCTCAGCTGATGCTGTGCCCCACTTCTGCCCACCACTGGGTTTGAGAGGAACAGGACAGCCGCAGAAATAACTCCCTGCCTCCCTTCACGTGCTGCTTGGTGACCTGTTAGCAAACAACGCTGGGGGGTGGAGGGGAAGAAAGAAAAAGTACGATCTGTGCAGGTTGAGGCTGTGGGATTCCTGCAGATGCATCCTGTCCATGGACCTCTGCGAGTACAACAGGAAAAGGAACCACTGCTCCCTCCGAAAGCACCGCGGCGCGGGGCTGGGGACACTCCTGCTGCTGGCAACCAGCACTGGGCCAGCCCTTGCGGCCGTCCAGCCTCCTCGCCAGCCCCAGAGTGCTGGAGCTTCAGGGACTCCCTGCATCAGACACTGCCTCAGGCTGGGCACCCACTGCTTGCCCTGATGCCCCATTCCAGGGCCATTACTTAGAGGTGTCGGTGCCAATCCAGGACAGGCAAAGGGATGCACAGAGCCATTTCTAGCAAAGTCATCTTCAAGACCATCGGTTTTCCTCCCAAAATTTCTCCATCCCTCTCCATGCTTGCCAGCCAGATCTACCCTAATGCTACCCATGTCCTTTCTCTCCGCAAGGGAGCACGTTCTTCCTTGGTGCTGTGTTTGGCCATTAAATCTTCCCTTGGTACTCTCCTATGTCTTTCTCCCCAGCACTGAACCTGGTGCTGGGTTTGGCCATTAAATCTTCCCTAACTGACCTACAGATGGTTTCTGTCTCCGTCAAATCCCAGGATGCGAGGGAGATGTCTCCAGAGAATAGAGTGTCTCCTCTCCTCCAAGTCCCTCCTTCCCCACCTCCACCCCGGCGATGCTTTATCTCCTTCGTTCTCCGAGCAGACCCCGCTCTCTCGTGCACACCAAATCGCTCCCTTGCACAGGGAGAGCATTAATGTAATTAAAAAGGTATGTGGCAGCCCCGGCGAGCTTTGTTTTTTCAAGATGGTTTCCAAGCAAGTTGGCAGCGGGATATTAAAATAAACAGAAGGGGATTGATGGGAGGCAGGGAGAGGAAGCAGGATCCCACAGCCACTCACACCTTGTCTATTTTCAGAGAAGTGCATTTCCCAGCAGTTTTCCTAGCCTTGATCTTTCAGTGCACAGCTCTGAAGGGGGCCAGGCTGCACCGAGGGCCTTCTTCTTATCTCCAGCAGCTCCTTCATTTTCTCCAGTCTCCTCCATCTCTTTCTGAGCCCTGCAATCTCTGCTGATTTCAGCACAGTGGAGCTGAATCCCAGGGCTCTCCCTGCCTGGTGGAGAAGCCACTTGCCTAGGAAAGTGCTATCCACCCCAAGATGTCTTGCAGAGACCAAGCAGCCTGCAGGCTCCAGCCTTGTGCCTGACCTGCTCTCTCCACCCTTGAGAACATTGGGGGAAAGCCTCGTGTTGGTCCAGGTTTGCCCATGGGATGGCTGCAGATGGCTCAGTTCCTGCAGAGCAGAGTCTCTGCCAAGGCCAGCACTGCTGCAGGGAATGATGGCTTTGGAAACCCATACAAGGACTGTGCGTGGGTGAAGGTGCAGGCATGGCATGACATGGTACGGCACAACAGACCTCCCGCTCTCCGTTTACTTCCACTCACAGGAAACCTGGCACCGGATCCTCCCTCTGAGCCCCCGCAGACCACCTCAGCCCCTCTGTGCTTCCCCTTCCCTCCCTCTCTGCTGAGTCGCCCCTGCTGACTGATCAATGGTGTGCCTTTCCGGAGAGCAATTTTGTTCACACTCTGTCCTTCTCTCTGACTTCCTTCCCTGGCACTGCACTGGATCACTCTGGCCACAGCCACCCCGTGTCCCCATCTAACCGGCACAGCTCACGGTTCTTCCACCAAACTTACTGCTTTAGGCTGTCCCAGCCTGAAGCCTTGGCTGCCCAGGGCTACACCTGCAGGCTGGAAAGTGGGGCAAGACATGCATTTAGACATGCCATTGCGCACCATAGTTACTGTGAGAGCAAAGACCTGCTCCTGGACAGCCCAAACCAGAATTCTGGTACCTCACTGGCACCCCGTGCAGGTATAACTGATTGCCCTGGTGCCTGGTGCCAGGGAACCCGCAGATGCCTGCAGACACACAGAAAGCCCGTGTGCCGAGGCAGAGCAGGGCCAAATTTCCACCTACAGGGGCTGAAGCTCCACCATGCAGTGACAACTCCTCATACACAGGGCAAGCATCCAGCTGTGGGTTGGAACGGCTGAGTGTGCGTCATATCACGCAAGGAGCAGGCAGCTGGCAGAGCAGCAGGGGGAATTTGAACATAGGGCTGTCAGCTCCTCCTCTTCCTCCTCCTGGTGCTCGCCAGCATGGAGGAAGGCTTGTTTTGAAGAGAGGTGAGATATCGCACGAGGCTGAGAAATGAATGGCAGGCTCTGGCTGATGTGGGGATGAAACACCAGGTGTTTTCTCTCCAGCCCAGCAGAGGACAGGGTAAGCCCCAAACCGTGGAGGGAATTCACCCCAAAATGAAGCTGGTTCTGCTCGGTAGTCAGCTCCAAGGGAAGAATGGAGAGGTGCCATACTAAAGGGCTCTGTGGGCAAGATGGAAACGGGCTGAAGCAAGGCATAAATTAAAAATGATAATGATGGAATTGCCCAAACCCATGTACTTGCACAAAAAGCAAAAGAAGCAAGTCCCTTCTTTTATGGAGTTCCTTTGTGGTTGATCACCACTTCAGACCTGTCCCAGAAAAGGTTAAACTCAGGGGCTGTGCTCCTCTGTGCAGAATCAGCCCCTCTGTGCTGTGTATTGTGCTACAGCATCATCATTGTCCCAGCCACGCAGCTCCACGCACCGACAGCTTATTCAAGTCTGAGGCAACACCTTTTCCCTCTCTCACAGTGGACAATGCTGATGGTGACAAGGCACTCCCCTGGTCTGGAGATTTTCCTCCTTTGACCTGAAAGCCCTAAAATGTTACCATAGTGAAGCCTGGTTTGCTCTCACCATTTTGTGAGGACATTCCCAAAGCATCAGATGATACTTTAGTCCAGCCAGGGGGGGTTGTCCTCCTTCATGGGACACAAGGGGCTAATAATTGTAGGAACTTACTCAATACTCACAAACACAGAGGTGATCATCATTATTGGGTGTCTGACCCCTCCTGCCCAATAACAAAAGTGTAACAAGATATTAGATTTACCCTAAGACACCTATATATCAGTGAGAGCCCCTAGAGCAGGGACCAAAATGAGGGCTGAAGAAGGGGCCACCAGAGCTGGTGGAAATGTTTTTTTCTTGGCACCAGCCTCAGAGATGCCCCAGGCACCACAGGTGTGTGGTGATGCCAGGTGAGGAGGAAGGATGTGTGTCCAAAGGGACAGGGTATATGGAGGGATTTTTGAATCAGGGCTCTCTCTCAGTTCTTCTCCTCTGTGGCCAGAGGAGACCCCAACTAAAGCATCCCCCTGGTCTGCCAAGCCAAGTGGGGAGCAAGATGGTGTAGGCAGAGATGTGAGCAGTGCACCCTGCAATGGCAGCGTGGTCCTGATACAAGCAGAAGAAGCCACAGCCAGACCAGCAGCACCATGAGGTCAGGTGTTCTGTTCTGCTTCCCCAGCCCCTGGCACTCCGTGGCACCATGGCTGTGCATCCAGCACTCGTGGGTCTGGCCAAACAGCCCCACAGCCTCAGTCCAAAAGGCTTCTCTGGCTCAGCGTCTGCGCCCCATCAGGTCTGATTATCCTCTCAGTGCTCACAAACTTCAATTAACTGGTTCCTTTCTGGCAAGGCACAAAAATCTCGTAACCACTCACACTGATGGCAAAACGAGGCAAAGAAAATCATGAGCCATCTGAGCTCCTTCGGCTTTTGGATTTTCAAGCCAGCAGCCTCATCAGGAAACAGAAACAGAGGAGCTCAAAAGCAGGAACCACTTTGAAGAGAGCTGGGCTGTCCTGAAGAGCAAAATTACCCTTGTGTCCCTCAGTCCTGCTCTCTTGGTGCCTCCAGGCAGGGATTTAAGCCAGGGTATTCCACGAGCCAGCTGCCCTGAGCCAGCAAAGCGTGGCTGCACCACATCCCAACCATGCTGCCACCAGCTTTTAAGACTCTGGTCTGCATGGGCACAGCCACCCAGGCCTTGGGAACTTGTCATCGCATCATCCCAAAGCATCCCAAAGAAGGGTCAACAAGCGCCTGTCTGGGAGTGTTTATCTGTCTGCCTCTCTCCCTCTGCAGGAAGCACTATCTCACCATCGCCCTGCCTTGCTCCAGCCCGGTTTCCTGCTCCATCCTGCCAGGTTTACCCTGCTTTTTCCTCCTCCCCTCCCCCTGCCCCATGGCTGTCAGGCCATGTTTGCATTTCTGTCTCCTGCCGTCTTTCCTCCCCCTACATACTCCCCCCCCCCCATCCCCCCGCCGTGCTCGCTCCCTACTCCATCCTCCCCGAGAGGCTACGTCCTGAGCCAAAGTTAGCCTCTGTCAGGTAGCCACATGTCCGGCCTGGGGCAGCAGGTCAGCCGGGGCCACCCTGCAGACCTCCTCCAGGATCTCTGCTGTCAGCAGCCTCCCCAGGCCCCAGGGGAGCCGGCTGTTTGCTGCTCTTGCTGGGGCGAGGGATGCTCCCACACATCAGAGAGCTCGTTTCCCCTCGGCGGGCCACCAGCCCACCCTTTCTGCTGTTGGCCAGGGGCTGGCCAGACGCTGCTTTGTTTGGTCCCCGTTCCCTGAATTGCACTGGGTTTGTTGGCTGCCTGCTCC
Source organism: Dromococcyx pavoninus (assembly GCA_033558185.1). Lineage (NCBI taxonomy): Eukaryota > Metazoa > Chordata > Aves > Cuculiformes > Neomorphidae > Dromococcyx > Dromococcyx pavoninus. The sequence continues at coordinate 292,820 of JAUMJL010000599.1, read as the reverse complement.
TGCCCGGAGAATCCTTTTCCTGCCTTTGAGATAGAGGATGCTCGAGCCATCTGTGCATTTTATTTCCTTGTAGAAACTAACAAGTCAAGGATTGCTTCCTCTCCCTGCCATTTTGGAGGGCAGCTCTGGCTCAGTGGGATGTGCAGGGAGGGGAGGGGGAGCCCAGCACCTTCAGACAGGAACAGGACCTATTCTGTTCGCAGGATTTTTACAAGGGCATGTAGTGATAGGACAAGGGGGAACAGTTTTAAACTGGAAGGGGGGAGATTTAGATTAGACATTAGGAAGAAATTCTTCACACTGACGGTGGTGAGGCACTGGCACAGGTTGTCCAGGGAGGCTGTGGATGCCCCATCCCTGGAGGTGTTCAAGGCCAGGCTTTGACCAGACTTTGAGCAGCCTGGTCTGGTGGGAGGTGTCCCTGCCCATGACAGGGGGGTTGGAACTGGATGGGCTTTGAGGTCCCTTCCAACCCAAACCATTCTGATTCTATGATTCACTCCCCAAGGGACAAAAACGCTTCCACTGCCACCGCTGTGATTCTGCAGGAGCTCAGGGCAAGCTGCCCTACTTAGCATACACAGCCACTCCTCTTTCAGTGGCCCCTATTAACTGCATGGCTAAACCCTTGCAAAACTCAATTAAAATTATCCTCCCACATCTTAGGGACTGTCAGGTTGCTTCTCTTCCCATTTTAATTTATTTCTTTCAAAATCTTGCCCTGCTCATGTTCTCTGCCTTTGCAGGACGTGATTAAGGTGGCGTAGAAAGAGCAGAGGGATCGGATGGCTTTAGGGGACCAGAAACAGAAATTAGCACTGTTCATTACATCTCTAACCTGAAGGGAGGCAATGGATGGGCCCCAGCTTGTGTGAAATGAGTGTTGGTCCAAATCTGGTACCTGGCAGACAGGCACAAGCCAATGGCTGGGATGGGACAGGGAAATCCTCACATCTGCCCTGGGGTCTGGGATCTCTTCGATGGTGGCTTGGGATGAACTTGTACTGCTGCTACCTCCAGTTAAGCTGTCTGGGTCTGTTCAGGAGGTGCTTGACCATTGCAGGATTCAGAATTTAATGCCACCCCATCTCTATCCAGGTGTAACCCCAGGGGCTTTGCTGTGCTGAAGCACCTCTGGCAGCAGTGGGTGCAATCCATTAATTCGGCCACTGAGAAGAAGTGAGAGCCTACAGAGTGAGACAAGGTAAACCACTAAAGGAAATGACTTTCCACTGCTTCTCACTCTGTACCTGATGAAGCTGAGGCAGATGACAAAGTACCTTTTCATGGGATTCAGCTAAACTGTGTATTTTACCACTGTGGGATACCCACAGAGAGATTCCCAAAGAGAGGGGTAAGCTCCTGGAGGACAAATCACCACCAATTCTTACACACAGTGATCCAGGTGCAACATCCAGGTCTAGGAGTCCCTAAACTGCTCATTGCCAGAACAGAACGGGTGCATCAAGGCAGGAGCCCCCTGCGGACACCAGGGCATCGTCCCCTTTCCCAGCACCCAAACTGCCCATGCCAAGGCCAGTGACAGCCTGGAGCAGTGCCTGGGCAGTGGCTGCCACCAGCAGCACCAGGCTTTGCTGCATGCCCAAGAAGCAGTGGAGAAGAGAGTTCAGCCTCTCTGCACACCCTCCATTTGGACATCACTAACTACAGCTCAACCATGAGCTGTTCCCAGAAGCTGTGCTCAGGTGAAGCTCCCATTGAAGTGAGCCACAGATGTGCTGTTGGGGGAAGATGGAGTTCAAGCTAAGCAAGACCTCAGCATCCAACTCTCACTGGGAGATGAGGAGGCAGAGGCAGCTGACCGAGAAGTCAGACACAGCCTGAGGGTTGGCACTGAGCACAGAGAGAAAAGGGCAGCAGCATTTGGAAAGAAAAAAAGCAAGTCACAGGTTTGGTTTTTAACTTGATGTGTGTGGGCTTAATTGCTGGCCTTTGAAGTTTAGCTCTTCCCAAGACTGCTGGCTTATGGACAGGCTGGGCAGGACACTGAAGAAATCCCCGTGCCCCTTTCAGGTCAGGTTTCTCCCGCGCAAGCAGAGCTGGTGGGACCCACCCAGGCTGCTGCAGCCGGGCTGACGACGCTGGGCTTTTTCAGGGGTCTGCAAAGCAGTCAGCTGGACCGGGAGGCACCATGCCAAGTGGAAAAGACCTGCTCCTCCCTCTTTGCATCCCTGGAGTTTGCATCCAGCTATTTGTTACTAAGCTGTGAACTGAAATCAACTCAGAGCCCTCAAACCAAAGCAGCTGCCCTAGAGCTGGCAGTGCCTGTTCTCCTCTGCAGCACAACCCATACTCAAGCTGATCTCCAGCTGCTGAGTGTGAGAGAAGCTGATGAACAGGGTAAGTGGGGAAAAAAACACTTTTGTGATTAGATGATCATCCTGGCCTTGGAAAACCTGGATTCTATTCCCCATCTGCTCCAGGCTCCCTGCTATCCTGTCAAGCAGCCTGTGTGTACCTCCATCCCTGCCTGAGCCACAGAGGGCAGGGCAGCAGGAACTGGGCTCCTTTGGCCTGGAAAAAAAAATACTCAAGCAAGAAAGGAGAATCCTAATTCCTTCTAATAAGAGATAACAGGGAACAAAGAAAATGGGTTTATTCCAGAAACAATGTGACATGAAAAAAATACATTAATTGAGGATGGGTCCAGAAAGTAGGAAGCACAAGCACAGTGCAGGAGGAATTTAAACTTCCTCATCATCAAAGTAGGGTTTCAAGCATCAAGTATAATCTAAAAATAACAATAATAAAAAAGCAAAGGGAAGAGTGGTCACAGGCATAAGAGAGAGCTGCTGCCTGGGGAGCAGGAGAGCATGGATCCTCCTCCATGGTGCCGCTTCTCGCATGCACACCCGCACGTGCACACACGCGCATCTGCACGACCCCTTCTGCCGCCTCCGAAGGGGTGGGCACGAGGGGAGGCAGGAAGATCACAGGCACATGCTCTTCAAAGGAGAATTAGTCATCAGAGGTAGCAACAGAGGAAGGAAATCTCAGGTACGGGGTTAGAGGTGCACAAGCAGAGAAGGCTGCTGAAGAGCTCTGAGCGCTCGCTGCAGATCTGAGTCCTGCCGGCATCTACGTGAGCAGGACAGGAGGTGTCATTCCCTGGGGCAAACACATCTACAGCAATGTAGGAGATAAGGAATTTCAACCCTCCTGGAAAAACACTGCACAGCTCGGCTTTCTGCCATGCTTGAAAGCTGGTGGAGCTGGCCAAACCTGGAGTTTTCCCTGATGTGGTTAATAAAAATCTCACTCTGCTTTCTGCAGGATCCCCGTGAGGAATAGGCTTTAAAAGGCAAAGCTCTCCCCCACATAAGGCTTTGCTGAGTTACTCCCCACCTCTGGGTCAGTGATCCCGTCTGCTCCCTGCTGAGCAAAGAGACTTGAAGATGGAGAGACTGAGGGCACAGGAAGGAAAGCTGGCCCCATGGGGCTGCCTGGGGCATGGATGGCAAGTTACAAATGCACGCGCTCTCAGTTTCTCTTGGCTCAGAGCTGTGACCGCAAGCCAGGACCCACTGCAGCAGATGATGATAATCATCATCTCCGAGAGCCAAAGTGTATCAGGGCATTCGCATCACTTGAGATTAGCTGGCTGTTTAACATCTGCACAGCTTTCTCTCTCCACCTCCACATAACACCCCTCACGCAGCTATGAAACTCATTTAATTCCCTTCCAAGAAAGGCTGAGTTGGAAATGTCACACTTTGTATATCACAGCACAATTCCCATGATGAAATATCCAGCCTAAATAGCAGTATTGGTCTCTGGTGCTATTTGAAGGCCAGCAAGCTCAAACATCTTATGCTGCTTTAAAAAAATAGCTTACAAGAGGGTTCCCAAGTTTCATAAACACCCAGCTCGTTTCTTGTTAACAGTCAGAGTGTTGTTTTCCCGTTCAAAGGTGCTTCCCTTGCCACGCAGCTCAGCGGGGAGAGCACGCAAGCGGACACGACGGGAAGGAAGCGTTCCTACATGCTAATGACTTCCACCAAAGGAGCACAAGTACTAACAGGGAAATTGTGCTAAAGAGCCAACACGCCACTTCCTTGGCTGTCCCTGTTCGGTCACCGCAAGGTTCTCAGTGCTCAGAGCCGTGGGTGAGGCTGAGGACAGCCTTTCCACGGGAACACCAAGGCGTGAACAAAGGGAAGGGAAGACACATCGGCTTGGAGCATAAGGGCAGGAGAAGCTGTTTGGCACTGGGGCTGTTTCTGGACCAAGGGACTGAGGACAGACCTTTCCCATTCCCAGCACAGAATCATAGAATCACAGAGTTGGAAGGGACCCAAAAGGATCATCAAGTCCAAATCCTACCCCTACATAGGACACCTCCAATGTTCATACTGTGTGACTGAGAGCATTGTCCAAATGCTTCTTGAATGCTGCCAGACTTGGTGCCATGAATACTTCCCTGGGGAGCTGTTCCAGTGCTCCACCACCTGCTGGGTGAAGAACTTCCACAGCCTTTCCAGGTGCTGTTCAGGCCATTTTACCATACTCATCTCTCTTCACGCCAGCACAGGTTTCTTAAGTTCACATGAGGCCCTGTTTATTTTTCTTTTCCTTTTTTTCTTTCTTTCTTTTTTTTAATCTACTATTGTAGTGAGAACTACTTTTCTTCTGGCAAAGGTTACTGCGGGGCCAGTGCTGCACGGAGCCTCCTGCCTTCCATCACCACTATAACCTCTGAGCAGGAGCTTAGCCCAGCCAACACCGCTTATCTTCAGTGAAGGCAGGTTTGTATTTCCACCACCATATAAAAGAGAAATCCTGGCGCTCCCCCTCTCCTCCAGTGCATTCTTTGAAATGCCACCCAGGCCTTGTTATTCCTGGGAGGCTGGAGAGCCGGGGATTAACAGCCTCAGGCTGCATTAGGCTTTATTTACCTAAGCAGCCAAGGGTGAGGAATGGCTGTAAATATTGTGAAATGCCAAAAATTATGGAGGGGCAGCATTGGGCAACACGGGCACCGTGGCAGCAGCCATCACATCCTGGGCTGGGCACAGTTATGGTGTGACCAAAGTTGTTGGAAAGGTTCCTGCCTCCTACAACACAGGAGGTTTGGGTCATTGGGTGTTCAAATTGGGGACGTCAAGCTACCACCCATGCCTTCTGGTTGCCTCCATTAGTCTTTGTAGCACATGAGCAAGCAAGTGTGGTGGATCTACCTGACCAGGTGGGAAAATGCCCCTGGGGGCATTCTGGGGTCAGAGCCTGTCTGCCCAGAACAGGGCAGTACGGGGTACGCTGTGGCTCATCTTTACTTGCACATTGGGGCGTTAAGGCACAGAGGGGAGATGAAGTCCAGGATATGCCCTCATCCCATCCCAGCACCAGAGGTATTGCCAGAGCCAGCACTTAGAGACAGCAGCCCAGGACCTGCTGAGTCTGGTAGTTTGGCAACAGCCAACAAACCAGATGAGGAGCCATCAGGTCCAGATGTGCACTGCATTAGCCAAATTGCTTTACAGAGATGTCGCAGGGTAACTCCATTTATAGACAAGTGGCTGCTTCCTCTGTGGTTTATCCCAGCACAAGGACCACACACTGCCTGCCCAGGGGCACAGGGATCTTCTTGGTGTGAATGCGCGCATCTCCCGTGGGAGCGTCCCACTCCGCAGCCGGCTGACACGTCTTTGGGACCAACTATTACATCTTCTGCCCTTTGCTTCCCGAGGGCCAGGCACTGCCACGTGGTGGAGGGATGATGGCCACTTAGAACAGATTACACCTCACTGGAGACTCTGCTCACGCTAGGCCAACCCACCGCGTGACTGATGGATTTCTGTGGGCACTGGATGCCGTCACCTCTGTTGGATGGGATTTTTGCCTGCTGCTGTCACTCTGAGCTGGCAGTTTCCAAATCTGAGTATAAAAGACAATTCGTGCCCAACCTTCTTGCCTTAGTAAATATCAAGATTTACTGTTGTCAGTGGAAACTATTGACTTGACCCTCACGTTTGTCACTGTTTATTTTTTTAGGTCACTACACCTAACATCCATCTCAGCAGATGCCAGTATTTCAGAAATAGGGAAAACAAGTCACAGCCTGAGAGCCAAGCTCAGAGCTGAACCTCACTGTGAGCACACACACCTACACGCTCCCCCCAGCCAACACAGGACCTTCTACATCCAGGGAAACCAATGGAGGGTTTTCCCTTTGCCTTTTGTAGTTTTTTTTGAGGAATACATGAAACCAGCAGGCTTTTTACAGACCTCCCTGATGTACAAAAAGCCCTGCCTCCATGACTCAGAAAACTAATGGAGGATCCCAAACCCCTCCATGGGTCTCCACCCTCACAAACCTGTGGAGCCACCACTCAGCTCCGCTGAGCCCCAGGAAGCCCTGCCTCCAGCTGAAATGGTGAACTCCTCTGGTGAGATGGGTGATTTGTGTCCTCAAAAAGGAATTGACCCAGTTGGGAAGCCTTGCTGCCATGGGTGCTGCTCACTGGCTAGGGCTGGCCGCTCAGGAAAGCCATCATGAGTTTGCAAATTCTTTATAAGTTCCCACGTGACACAATTACCCAGGGGTCAGATCCTTAATCCTTTTCTTCTCTCTTTACTCAGACCATTCTCCACTGAAGTCATTGAGGCATTGGCCTAAATACAACCGAGGGACTTCAGGATTTGGCCCAGTAATAAAAACTTCCTTCCTTTGTCTACTGCTCACTCTGCATGATCCCACTGCCTCCTGGCCTCCTCCTGGCCACATCTCCTGAGACTGGGGCCATCAGTTGTTTTGGTTGATGCTGCTCTTTCGTTTCACCCTCTGTTGTTGCTGTGCCTGCCCCCTCATGCAGCTGCAAGCTGTCACGGTGGAGGTGGAGGGAGCTGGGACAGCTGGCAAGGAAGAGGGTGGACTGCATGCATGTGGACATCATGCAGGCTGGGAGCCATCTCAGCCATCCCCCAGGGAACTCCCCAAAGGCAATTCCTTCAACATCTCTTTGAGGATAGGATGGAGTGTTTCCAAAAAAAGTCTTTCTCCCCCCACTGACTGTGGAGCAAGTGCCTTAGGCTACACATTAGACTTTTATGGGATGGGGACTGGGTGAGATGACTCCTGCCAGGAAGGTATAGCAGGAAGTTAACTCACCTCACTGCAATGGCAACTATGCATCACGCTAGGAAGTGACACCAGAAGAAACACGTATAATTAAAAAAATAACTTGTGCTATGAATTTTCCTGCTTTTTCTGCCTCAGAATAGCCAGGAGGATGCACAGCCCTATTATCCCCCATGGGTACCCCAGCACAGCCATCTGAAATGTGCACTGGGGTTTATGGCAGGAGGGAGGAGTTTCTGCTTCCTTCCCAAGTCCACTAGCCCTGCACACACCTGTGACACTGATAGAGCAATATGTGACCACAAATACAACAATTCCCTTCACACCAGTCTCCCTCTCAGTGCTGCTTGATGACAAAAAAGCAAATACAAAAGGAATTTTAACTTAGCTAAAGGGAGAAGGATTTGGTCTTGAGGTAACAACATAATTTGATGACTTAAACCTCAATCCTGCAACTTGGGGATGCTCACGTAAGTGACCTGGTCACCGAGAGGATTGCTCAGAGAGGAGCACAAAGAAACAAATTCTGTTGCTCCTGCTGAAGGGAGATTTTTAATATTGCTCAGCTACACCTGAAACAGCTACACACACCTTGGAGCACACAGCTTTAACCACCCCAGGGACCACGAAACTCTGAGCAGCAGAGGAGCAGTGATCTCAGGGCTGTGAGATGTAGTGTGGCCTTTGCACAGATGTGTGTAAGCCCCTACTACTCAGCCCAGCTGAGTGCTCTGCACCCCAACACAGGCATCGCACAGACTAAGAGCCCAACGTCCAGTCCCGCAGCAAGGGCTGCCTTGCTTAGGGCTTGCTCTTTTAGAAATACAGTTTTGCTGTACATTCTGCCCTTTAAAATACATTAATTGCCATGGAAACAATGCTCTTATTGGTACGGAGCAGCCTGATGGCCTCCACAGGTGCAAGATAGAAATCAATGGATATATTGAGACACAGGCTGTATTTCAGAATCTTTTGTGGTTTTGGGATTGGTCACCATGGGCACATTTGAGAGAACAGCTGAGACACTAGCAAGATGCCATCTTCTATGAAGAGAAAGCTGAGGACAACAAAACATGCAGTAACATCCCCTTTGCGCTGTCATAGCACTGGTGTGTGGGCTCAACTCCTGGCACTGGTCATCACTCCCATCTCCTGCTGAAGCATCCTATCCCTGGCTGCTCTTCCCATCCTCATTTCCAGGGAGTGGAAAGCCTCACCTAGACTCAGATCTTGGCAGGGCAGCTTTGCTCCATGCCTCCCCTCTCTCCATCAGGTCAGACGCCTCACCAAAAAAGAAAATGCCACTATGATATATATGTGCCATCATTTTGTGGCCTTGAGAGTCTTTTAAATAGCACTGAGAGGGGTTGTACACAAACCAGCACAAAAGGAAGGGCTGTGAGTGCCCTCTCCTCTTTACCAACAGCTGCTCTGAAAACCCGGTGCAAAGGGCAGCCCCGGCTGCCTGGCTCTGCCCTCGTGACGAGGAGGAGCGCTGCCCTGTTCCCTGCCGTGCCGCCCATCATAAAGGGGTCCCTGAGCTGTTATCAGGCAGTGACAGTTTCCGCCATCAGATTCCTCCTGTCCGTCAGGAAAGCTAAATAAGGAACGTCGTTCAGGCAGTTGCAGGAAGAGGGGAAATGCAGGGACATCCGGCCCAGCTGCCAATTTTTCCTTTCCCATGAACCACCACTGACCTTCGCCAAGGGAGAACCTGGACACCCAGCCTGGCATCGGCACCACTCGCCTTTGCTAAACGCTTCCCCAGGGGGCGGCCCTGCCCCCCCAGGACCTGTCTGGGCAGGTGGTCTCGTCGTGCTGTGCAGGGTGGGCACAGTGGGGTGGCACACGGGCACTGTGTCATTGGCACCCACACCACAGACCGAGGCAGGGGCTCGGCACACCGGGTACCGTTCACCCAGCCAGCTGGAGCCATGGCCGGGAGAAGGCTTAACCCCTCTGCACCTGCCCGTGGGTGGATGGGTGGGTACACCTTGCATGGCAGCAACAGGTCCCAAAGGCATCACGGAGCCACTCTGACTCACTTCCCTCTCTGCATGCACTGAGACTGAGAGTAAGGCTGAGCTTATATTCTTTCACTAAGCCCTCTGCAGTTGCACTGGGGCTTTCCAGGCTCTCCATCGAGTTGTAACCAGCTCTGGATGGGCTGCTGCAAGCAGGTAAAATCTCATTTCCTCTTTCTCTCTGCTCACTGCTGGGCTCTGCCCATCCGTAATGGGAGAAAAAGACCAGGAGCATCTGCAACCTACTCAGCCCTTTCTCATGGTCCTACCTGGGGACAGTCCTTGTTGCCTTTCACAGCACAGTAGCAGAGCAGGGTATCTGCCTGGTTATTATATGCTCAGAGAAGGGGAGACAACAGCACTTGCTCAGAGTACCTCTAGTCTTTCCCCACCACCCCATTCCCTGTGTTTCCCCACTTCAGAGCCTTTTCCTGACCCCCTAAACTGATCCTCCCTCATTAGCACATGACGTCTGTCCCACGGCACCTCCAGGTTTGGCCTGCAAAGCCCGTGCTGGAGATCCTCGCCTTGGAAGGAGGGGCAGAAATGCAGCAAGAAAAACAATTCACACGTGGGAGAAGTTGTAAAGTGAAATACAAGTCACTGGCTGAAACCTGTTTCTGCTACCTCAGCAGGGAAACAACTCCAGGAGAGACTCCCCGCTTAATATCCTCAGATAATAAAACTTAGCGGGAGTTTCGCCACTGGTTGCCACGGGGCCAGGTTTTCACCCTCCTTCTGCTGAACTTGCACCTAGAGATGGAGTGATCTGCCCATGGCTGCTCAACAAAACCAGCAGTCATGCTGGGCCCAGGGGTTTGTGCCTCCTCACCGACTTGACCAAAGGCCATCTCCGCTTCCACTATTTTGCGTTAACAATGCGGCACCGCAGATGGGCAATAATACCATGAGTCAAAAACATTACAACTATTTTGACCAGAGAGAAAAAGCCCCCCTGGGACCTGGCTAACCCTCTCTTTTAACAACGTGAAACAAGAAACAAAGGTCTGGGATAGCCAGGGGCAATAAAAACCCTGGAATTAATTTAACCAGTCACTAGATGCCAGTGCAGCTGCAGCAGTATTTCTTCCCCTAATGAAGGACCAAAAAATAACTTGAGCTCTGGAGGGTAAGGCTCAGCTCTGGCCTCGCCAGCAGATGCTGGCACGTGCCATGAAGTAACAGTCCCCTGCACGGCACCCAGCTCACCCAAGTGGAGATCTGAAGGGGATGCCCGTGCAGAGGTGGTTGGGGCAGGTCAAGGCAAAATGTGGTGCTGGGCACATCTGGCTCACATTCTGGTACGGGAAAGGGGGCTTTCAGATTTAACTAAGCACCTGTGGGTTTTTTTCCCTGCAGACCAATGAATTTTTCCACGCACAATTGCCTTTGGACCCGGACAACCATTGAATACCCACAGGGCCACGTAGCAACAAGCTGCACTGGGCAAGAAACCACCAGCTCCTGCCATGCTCCTCATCCTCCCACCACAGGAACCCACCAGGAACTGCCTTCTCCAGGCAAGCTGTGATTTTTCAGCCCTCTGCTGCAATGCCCCAGCCCATCTTTCCCAGCGGAAGAGCCCTGCAGCGTTTAGTCATTCCTCACACGGAAACCACCACAACCGCTGCTCCTCCACTCCTACTCCCCACCCTCTGCAGGGTCCGGCCTCCACACGGCTTTCTGTTTCTCCCTACACCTGCAGGACCCCCCAGGATCCTCATGACCCCAGGCTTATTGCAGCTTTCCCTTGCTGGTTTAACTCGGGTTGAGGGAGCCCCTTGGGGCTGTTTCAGTCCAGCAGGCTGAATGTGAAGATACCATGTTTGTTTGGAAACGCCTCTGCTGAACCAGATTAAGTGTTTGGGAAGAAGGTGGGTGCTATCTTCAGGGCTTATGATGCTCCCCTATGCTGCTGAGAGCCAGGTACACCTGGGGACCCATCAAGAGCCCCATCTTGTTCAGCAGCCACTCTGCAAAGCAACCTCCTGCGTGCTGAGGATGCCCTGTACAGCACTGGAAAACGGCAGCCTGGCCACAGCCAGCCCCCTCCCGCTGCTGTTCCCGTGGGATCCCACTCTCCCTTTCCCTCCCCAGGAACTGCCCTGGGACACTGGGAACAGACTGTTCCCTCCTGGCCAGCCGGGAGCACCTGCCCTTCCCACGCTGGCTCTAGAAAACACCGCACGGATGAAGGGCCAAGAGATACCCCGGGGACAGCAATTCCACATGGAGCAAGCCCAGGAGAGAGAGGTGGTGGGGTAGGGTGCAACACACTGGAGAAAGCCCCCTCCCACCCTGTCCGTGCTGGCTGGGGACATTGCGCAGGAGGAGCGTCCCCTGACCAGACCTCAAACTGAGCTCAGCAACAAACTGTTTGTGCAGGCAGCGAGCCGCAGGCTTGCATGCCCCAGCCAAATCCCAGGGCAGCAGCTTCAGCCCATTCATCTGAAATCATCCCTAAACAAACAGCGGGGTATAAGGGCCATGGCCGCCCCCTCCCCAGCAGCCCCCGGGGATGAGGGGCTGTGTCCCTCCCGTCACCCATTTGGAGGCCCTGGCTCTGCTTCATCACTAACGAGTGACTGGGTTAAGCCAGAGTGGGGTTTGTTGTGCACTCATGGGCTTTTGCATGAAAGGGTGTTGCTGAAATGGCCCATGTTTATTACTTGCAATAAAGCAACTGCTTCAAATCCCATCTGCGAAGGCGAATGTTGCTGCTGGCACAGTCAGTGCGGGGCTGTCCGAGTACCCGGCCGGGGAGGGCTGCATGATCATAGAGGAGGGCAGGCAGGGCAGCCAACATAATTGACTCAGGTCCTACACAAGCATGGGCCCTTCCCTCATGCAAAGGGCATATGCTCTTGAAAGCAGCAAGCCAGGGTCCCCAAGGGGTTATTTGGCTGTGGGGTGGTCAGCATTGATCTGTGCCCAGAGTGTGGCAGCGCATGGAGCTCATGCTGTCATCAACACCCACACAAAGGGTTACCCTGAGTCGCCCTGAGATGCTGAACCTCCATCTGCTCCCCCCATCTCGCTGCCTGCAAAGAGCAGCTCCCCAGCTGCAACCCATCTGGGGAGCCCTGTGGAGGTGGGATGTAGGGAGAGCCTGTGTGCTCTGACACACGGCATGCCCTCCCAGTGCTGGCCCATTTAACCAGGTACTGGAGTGCAGGAACAAGCATGACACAGAGCCAGAACAGACCTTTCACAATCCTGAGGTGAATATTTCACCCTCCCCAGCTGGAACAGCTTCACACCCCCATCCCTGCTTCCAAGGCAAACAAATATTTTCATCCAGTGGGGATTACAGTTAACGAGGAATTCGTACATCCTTTATGCACTGACAAATTGGTCTCAGGTAGAATGGAAGAAGAGGCAGCAAATCCCCAGGGTTCGATCCCCCAGTTGAGCTCCACATCACCCACCGTCGCTGCACTAATCAGGCAGTGCTGGAGAGCTTCAAAGCTCCGCTCAGCCCTGCGCCGACGAGGCCCCACATCACAGCCATGCTGGCCAGAGCCTCCCAGGCACCGCTCACTGCACCTCTGGGAGATGAAAGAACCTGAGAACAGCTACACGATGCTTTACAAATTGCTAACAAGACAGCTTTGAACAGCTGCAGCTCCCGCTGCGATGCCACCAGCAGCAGGTCCCTTTCTGCCTTACTTTGTGGAGCTCCCTCTGAGCTCGGGCAGCCTGGGGGGTCCTTCCACCCCGTGGCACCAGAGCCATCAGCAGCATTTTGGGCAGAGCAGGTTGACAGTGGCGCTGCCGGTGACACTGTCCACACTGTGTGTCTGCAGCCAGACCTGCAGCCCTCCTGTGAGCGCACTTCAACGACGGCAGCAAACGCTGCTGGTGACAGTGAGTCACTGAGCTGAGGCTACAGAAAATTCTATTTATGCTCCCCAAATTCATCTCCCCACATTGCAAGCTTCCAGCGTTACAAACTTTCTCATGGATTTTCTCGTATCCAGGCTGTGAAGTCTTTATCTGTGCGAGCAGGAGCTTCCCTGGGGGAAGCTGGTGGGTCTGGTGCCCCATCCCTGCTGTCCTGGTGATGCCCACCCAGCTCTGCCCACAGTTTCTGCTTTCTGGAAGGGCACTGCAGCCCCATCTCTGCCATAGTTCCACATTTGTCTGACCCAAGCCTTTTGCCCCACAAGTGCTAGAAGAAGGAAAAGCATTTTGCTACCCATCTATCTGCCTTGGGTGGCTTCCCAGATGGACCAGAGCTTCCAGCGACCTGCTCGGAGAGGCAAGCTGGACGGCATCACGAGGACCACTGCCTCCTCACGCCTTCCTCCCCAACGTGCTCCCAAATTAATGACTCTGAGCATGAACAAATAAATAAACAGAGCGGGGAACCAGCCTGCAGGCTGCCCTCCCGGCCAGATGCTTCCCCGCACAGAGCAAGCCCAGCTGCAAGAGTCCAGTGCAGTTTCTTGTCATGTGTGGGGCACACGGGAACTGTGGGGGTACCCACGGCCTCACACCCAGTCCCGAACCCACAGGGATTGTGGCAGGACCATCCTGTCCTGTCCTGATGCTGCGGGAGTGGTGTCACAGCTGTTGGGGACACCTGGGTGGGCACCGCAGCACAGCCTCATTGGGGCTGAAGACCTTGGGGCAGGATGTGTCTGTCCCCGTCTGGGATGCAGGACCTTGGGGAGGCAGCGTTGGTCCCATCCAGAATATAGGGGACCCCGGGGCAGGATGTGTCGGGGTTTTAGACCCCTGGGTGGGCTGTATTGGTTTCTGTCAGGGCTGGGAATCTCGGGGAAGGTTGGACGTGGGACCCCGGGTGGGGATATGCTGGTCCTCGCTGGGGTTGGGGACCTCAGGGTGGGATGTGTCAGGGCTCGGGACCCCTAGGCAGGCTGTGCTGGTTTCCGTCATGGCTTGGAATCCCGGGAAGGATGTGTTGGTCCCCATCGGGGATGTGGACCCGGGGGCACGCTCTGTTGGTCCCTGTCTGGGATGGGGACCCCTGGACAGGGGCCCCCGTTGGAAATGGAGGACCTCGAAGTGGGGACAGGGGACCCAGGGACAAGGAGTGCTGGGACACACCACATCCCTGTCCCGGCTGGGGGACCCCGGGGGAGGGCTGTGGTGGGGCTTCGGATCGCAAGGAGGGCTGTGTCGGTCCCTACTGGGGATGAGGGACCCCGGAGAGGCGAGCGCCGGGGCACATCACATCGCCATCGGGAACGCGGGACTCCGGGATGGGCTGTGTCGGTCCCTATCGGGAGTGGGGAACCTCGGGACAAGGTGTGCTGGCGCACGGCGCTTCCCCATTGGGGTTCGGGGTACCCCGGGGCGGGCAGTGCCGATCCTTGCCAGGGATGGGGTAGCCCTAGGCGGGCTGTGTCGGTCTCTGTTGGGGCTGGGGATCCGGGCAGGACTCTGTCGGTCTCCGCTGAGGATGGGGGACCCTGGGACGGGGAGTGCTGGCGCACAGCACATCCCAATCGGGGGCTGGGGGACCTCGGGGCGGGCTGTGTCGGGGCTGGGGATTCCAGGGAATCTCTGTCGGTCCCCGTTAGGGACGTGGAACCCCGGCAAAGGGAATGCCGGCGCCCGGCGCGTCCCGATGGAGGTCTGGGGGACCCCGGGGTGGCAGCACCGATCCCCATTCCGTCCCGCCTGACACCCCCATCCCCATCGCTGCCGCAGGTGCGGGGCAGAGGGGTATCCCGCAGCCCCAGCCGGACAGAGCAGCTCCAGCTGGACAGGGCAGTCCCAGCCGAGCATCCCGCAGCCCCAGCCGGGGGGCAGCCCCGGAGCTCACCTGCCTCCGAGACAAAGCCGAGCCAGAGCCAGAGGGGCAGCGTGCAAACTCTCCTCATCTCCGGCGCTGCGGGCAGGTCGGTGCGGGCGGAGCGGAGCGGTCCCGCTCCCAACGCTGCTCCCGCCGGGCTGCGGCGGCGGGGGGGGGCTCCGCCGCTTCCTTTTCCTCCGCCCGCCTGGGCCGCCCGGCCCCCGCACCCACGGCGGGTTGGGGGGGCACCTGCGGCACCGGCGGGGGCGGCACCCGGGGCGGGGTGGGCATCATCCCTGCCCCACATGCCTGTGCATCCCCCCGCCTCCCACACACATGGGCACCCCACACCCCTATGTGCATCACCCCTGCCCCACACACACCCCACACCCATGTGCGTGAGTGTGCATCCCCCGGCCCCACATCCACACGGGCACCTCACACGTGTGTGCACGGGTGTTCATCCCCCTGACCCACGTACACACACAAGCACCCCACACCCGCGTGTGCAACTGCCCACCCCATGTACACACGGGCACTCCTCACTCGTGTGCATCACCCTGTCCCACCTACACACGGGCACCCTACACTCATGCCCATTTCGTGTGAACACAGGCTCTGCCCACCTGTGCCCATCCATGTATATCCCACCTGCACCTGTGTGCACTCACATCACCCTGAGCCTAAGTGCAAATGCCCACACATCTTCTTTCTGCATCAGATGTGCACTCTTGGACCAGAGGAAATGAACACGGACACCCTGTCACACCACTGTGCACACACCTCACGTGAACACACCTCACAAAAACACACACCTTCGTGCCTGCACGCTCCCCTAGCCTGTACCTCACACCTGTATGCACACGCCCAGGCAGACTGACCTGAACCCCCACTCCTCCTACACATCGCAGGGGAACACAAAGATGCACACCTGTGTGCACACACCTGGGCCCTTACTCATTTGTGGGAGCATGAGGGGCCCCTACACATGCCATCAATCCTTGCATACTACCAGCAACGTGGGGCAGCCGCATTGTCCCCCAGCACCATTACATGTGGCACACGCACCCATCCCCAGCTGGAGCACACCAGAACCCCGACACACGACTGTTTCATTGGCAGCAGGATGGTGACAGTGCTGCTCCACGTGTGCCCACAGCACTGCCCCACAGCACTGCCAGTGAACATGCTGCGGTCAGAGGCGATGGCACAGTGAGTGCAGCCTCAGCTGACTGCCCGTGCACCCACCAAGCATTGAATAGATAAATTAACACAGCCTCATGCTGTGCCCCAGAGAGTTATTAATTACACACACTTGCAGACAGCAAAGAAAGAGCCTGAATGAGAACCATGTGCTCATGGCTTCAAACAGGCATGAAAACTTCTTGTGTGCTCAACAGCTCCAGTTGCCAAATCCATGGAAGAAATCACCCTGTCCCTCTCCTGGAGCCGTCAGAGGGGCTCTAAGCCACAGAAGTTATTTTACTCAACTACTCTTGGCTCAATTAGTGAGTTTTTAACCTTGAGCGTGCCAGCTGCATTGCTTTTCAGCACACTCTTCTTGGAACACCTCCCTCCTCAATCCCAAAGGATCAGAGAGGGATGGTGTCCCTCAGTCTCAGGTGAGTGCCTGAAGCCCTGCAAGTTTCTGGAGAGAGATTTTTAAAACTCACCACGATGAGGTGATGAGGCAGAGCTGGTGTCTGCACAGAGGGGCAGAACTGCCCAATGCCGCAGGGAGAAGATGTGAGACTGAGGGATGAGAGCCCTTTCCCAGTGCTGGGTTCTGTGATCAGAGATGGGGCAGCCACAGGGCTCTGTGCCATGGCAGCGCACCTGTGCCAGGAACCTCTGTGAGCATCAGGGATCATCACACACCTCAGGGATGAGCAGGGAGATGATGAGATGTGGACAGTGATGGAGAGAAGAATCATCTCACTACTGGGATGTTGGAGAAGATGCAGGACCCAAGGGGGGAGAAGATGCAGGGAGATGATGAGATGTGGACAGTGATGGAGAGAAGAATCATCTCACTACTGGGATGTTGGAGAAGATGCAGGACCCAAGAGAGGCCAAGTGTGAGAAAAGCAGAGGGTCTGACATAGGGAGCAGGGGGTATCCTCTGACACTCCCAAAATGAAGGGCTTTTGGCATCCTCCATCCATCACAGTCCAAATGTGGCACTGTGCAGGCGGAGGTGGCCGGGACCTGCCCGTCCATGCTGCCATCTAATGGCAGGCTCGCCCTGCCTCCACGGGGAATTTTCCATCACAAACAGAAGATGACTGTGGGACCAGCGGGACCTTTCCATTGTTGCTGTCCTGGGAAACAAAAGGATCTTATTTTCAAATCTTACCCCTCTTCTGGCACGCGAGGCAACCCAAGGAACCAAAGATTTCCCCAAAGCACAGGATAAAGACACAGACACATCGCAATGGGAAGCCAGGGCAGGAGCTGCTGGACACTGCCCAGCCCCATGCATGGCTATGAGAAAGGCATCTGAGGACACCCAGGGACAGAATGACAAGGTAACCTGCAAGGAAAACACAGCCTGGTCCTGAGGGCAGTTGGCGAGGACCAGCCCTGGCAGGTGCAGAGCCCGGGCGCTGGAGCAGAGAGGGGTGCTTTGTGCCTCAGTGGTGCTCGCTCTCCCAACCCCATCCCCAAACCTGGGGCCAGGCCCTGCCAGTGACTGCATTCACACCACACCATCAGGAGCGGCTCATTTCACTTGGTCTGTTCAGTCTGGAGAAGAGGAGACTGAGGGGGGACCTCATAGCTGTCCACTGCTTCCTCACAAGGGGAAGAGGAGGAGTAGGTGCTGAGCTCTTCTCTCTGGTGACCAAAGACAGGAGCTGAGAGAATGATAGAAAGATGTGCCAGAGGAGGTTTGGGCTGGTTATTAGGAAAAGGTTCTTCTCCCAGAGGGTGGTGGAGCACTGGAACAGCTCCCCAGGGAAGGAGTCACAGCCTGACAATATTCCAGAAGCATTTCGGTAACACCCTCAGACACACAGGGTGAATGTTGGGGTTGTCCTGTGCAGGGACAGGTGTTGGATTCTATGATCCCTGTGGGTGCCTTCCAACTCAGGATATTCAATGATTCCACACCATGGTGCTACAGTTTATCAGTGCAGTGCCGTTCTCAGACAGCATTTAGCAGCAGGCAGTATCTCCTCGCCGGGCCAACGCTGCACGTACGGCAGCTCAGAGCAGCGATTTCCCCGCACGCAGGAGCTGCCGTACGGGCTGTGTGCAGGGCAGAGGCTCCGCCTGCCCCAGCCTTCCCACCAGAGCCCTTCCCCGCTGGCAGGGCCAGGCAAGGATTTTGCACCCTGAAAAGCAGCTCTGCCCGGGAGCAGCGGCCATGGCCACCGTGCACATGGAGGAGGAGGAAGGATGAGTCTTCGGAGCATCTCAGGGATTTGGGACAGGCGGGTTTCGCTGCTCTCCAGCTCTGCCTTTGGCAAGGGGAAGGTGTAGGAGGTGGCAGCGATGGCACTGGCACACGTCGCGGCGAGCTGCTCGCAGCCCGTGCCGTCGCGGCAGCCCACGCGGCACATGGCACCAGTGGGCAGTGGGAGCTGGCAGCCGCTCGCCGCCTGCCGGTGCCGGGCCCATCCGCTGCCCTGGGCTTTGGGATGGCTGCTGGATGCTGCCCAGGCTGGCTCGCTGGGGCAGGTTGGGAGGCGAGGGGTTCCAGCCTCGCCAGCCACAGCTCCCTGCTGTGATCAAAGCAGCCTCACCTCCCCGCAGAGGCTCCCAGCCCTTGCAGGGTGGATGACAGCCCCGCTCACTGCAGCATTTCCAAGCCAACAGCTCTTTCTTCTCCACTTTTATTTCAGCTGAGGTTTGGGCAGCAGCAAAAGGACAAAGGCAGGAGCTGTGAGAGGAGGCTGAGTCCAACCCATGGGCTCATCAGTGAGGGAGCAGAGCTCGCTCAGGAGCTAAAGGCCAACTGGGCACTAGGAGGGTGTAGAAATCCTCCCCAAGCACACATAACACCCAGGCAAGGCTGCACAGCACAGCACCTTCCCAATTACTGGGCCCCCTCTGCCCCCACCTCCACCTCATGCCCACCAAGCCCCAGGCTGCTCGGCACTGCTGCACGGGAGGGCACTTCTGCCTCCATCTTTCACAAATCATTCTCCCCTCCAGCTGAGCACAAAGTCATCTCCTGCCCTGGCACAGGAAAACCCAAGCCAGGTGCTGCAGCAGAGCCCAGTGCTGGCACACTCAAGCAGTGGTGCATGCTGAGGAGGAATGTCCCTAGTGGCACTGTGGAGGACAGGGTCCCCTTTCCTACCTTGCTTTGACAAATGTCCCCATGCCCAGCTGTGGGAGCTGGAAATCCCCCGTGCCTGGTGAAAGGTGTGTGGTACAGAAAGCAGGAATGTGCAGGCTCCAGCCAGCACCAGGAGCTACACAGGATCAGGGCAGCTCCAGCCTTGAGTGGGATAAACACCACAATCCCATCCACCTCAGGCACTGCTTCCACCCACCACTGCTGCCTGCCAGGCTGGACCCACCCCAGCACCTCCTGCCTCCACTCCACTGACTCCTCGTGATCCAGACCAAGGGAGCTGGGGATGTGGCCAGCACACTCAGGCACCAACTGCAGCAGCCAAATCCCTTGGACTTGCCCCTGCTGGGAGCCCCAGGCCGTCCTCCTGCAGGCGCAGCGTTCCAGCAGGGCTGCACAGGGCTGATGGGCAGAGCCTCCCTAGGACCGCCTGCTCCCAGCAGCAAAGGCTGCTCAGGCTTTCACAAAGGTGTCCAGAAATGGAACTTCACATTTTTCACATACGCAAATCCTTATGACCCAGGCAGGCCAGAAGAGACTGGATCTTGAAAGGCAAGAGCCCAAAGCTATAGGTGGGCTCAAGACAAAACTCCCCACCCCCCAGAGCTGCCAAGCCCCCTCCTTGCTCCCAAGCAGCCTGATACTGCAGGGGGAGCAAAAAGTGCAAAGTCCCTGTGTGAAAAAACACTCCAAGAGAAGTGCTGGGTAAGAACAGCAGCTCCTTGGTGCTTCCTATGCTGCAGGTGGAGGGTTGGAGCCTGGGCTGGAGCAGGGGCTGCTCTGTGCCCCCCAGCTGTGCTTCACCCCAGTGCAGTAGATCCCCCAGGCATACAAGCTATAAGCAGGTCCAGCAGGCAGGAGACTTGCTAATGAGCTTTAATAGTGACTGTGTAGAGGGCAGACAGACCCACAGCTGGGCCCCACGCCGCGCGCACAGCTCCCTCTGCTGCTGGCCCACAGCCCTTCCCCACAAAGTTCAAGAAAATGAAGCCCACCACCAGGACACAGAGGCGTGACAAGAGGCACCCAATAGTGCTACGGGACCACAGCCCTCCTCAGGGTTTACGGGTGAGAGAGCAGAGGCACAAGAGCTGCAAGCAGCCTGTGGTCAACTCTGCTGAACCGTGCAATGCTCGGGCATGGAAGGCTGTTCTTCAAGGGATATCAGGCACTTCTGGAAATAATTCAGCCCAGGGCAGAGGAGGGCAGATGGAAGTGGGGAAGAGACTCAACCCCCTCCTCCCTCTGAAAACTGCAACCAAAGCTGCCCCTCTAACACCCACCAGGTCCATGTGTACAGAACTGGCCTCCAACACAGCCTGCTGGGGATAGACATGGAGCCAGGCTGGGGTCCCCAGAGCACCCACTCCTCCCCATCCCTCACAGGACCAGGTGGCAGATGCGCATGGGCTCCACGTTTTCCCTCCCGTCACTGAAGCAGGTGCTGAAGAAGGGGCAGTATCTCTCTGCAGAGACCTGATGGAAGGTGAAGAGGTGGGACATGTTCCTGGCATCAAAGAAGGTGACGGTGCCCTCCTGGCAGTCCAGGAAGACTCCCACTTTCCGGGGGGGCTGTCGGGGAGTCAGGCGCACCCAGGGTGTGGTGGTGGCCCAGTACTCCGTCCTGTTCCGCAGGCGAAGTGTCCAGTAGCCATTCTCTGGGCACAGCTTGATCTTTGCTGCCCGATCCACAGCCTCGGAGGCCACCCCCAGGTCCCACTTGGTTTTGCTGCCCACCCAGACCTCCCAGTAGTGTCGGCCGCTGCCAAAGGTCTGTGAGCTCAGGACGTTAACGCACCGACTGAAGCGCCGGGGGCTGCTGGGGACAGGCTGGGCTTGACTCCTCTCTGTCACTGCTGTCAGGTCTCTGGAGAAGACCAGGTTGGGGTGGGCTGACTCAGGGTCGAAGGTGAGCGGTGCAGGAGCTGTGGAGACCAGCATGACATTTTACCAGTTGCATATTCCTTCTGCACAGCCTCCCCAGCCCCACCACCATCCAGCACACCCATCTGCTCACCGGGGTGGATAGACTTCAGCATCTGCCTCCAGAAGATGTACTGCAAGGGGCCGCTGTAGCTGTCCCTGTAGTGTTCCAGGTTGAAGGCAGGCTGGGTCTCAATGCACACCGAGGGCCTGGACCACAGAGAGTGGCAGTGAAGGGGTGTGTTAGTGAGGCACACGGAACACGCACAGTCAGGACTGCAGCCTGCTACCACCTGCAGTGGATTTGGTAAAGATGGGACACAATCCTCTCAGGTGGCTGCTTGCTCCCCCTAATGTGGTGCAACCAGCACAGCAAGTGGCTCAGGGAAGAGGTGCTGTGGACCAAAGCAGATCCAACAGCGCAGCTCACAGAGCGGTGACTCCTGACCAGCACCCACACACCCAGGCAGGGCTCATCCCACTGCAGCCCCCAGGGAAAGAGGGGACAAGAACACGCTACGCTATGGCAGCTCTGGCCCTCAGCTACTCACACCCCCAGACAAACCTGCACCTCAGGGTCAGTTTTGCAGCCCTGTGAGCTTTAAGAAGCCAAGAGAGGGCACAGAGAAGCCAAAGCACACAGAGTCTGTGGCACCAGCCCCACTCACGCTTGCAGCATGCATGACTTGCACTCAATCCTAACCAACATGTCTCCTCCACCCACTATTCCAGCCCAGCCATCCCAAAACATGTGCTCCCTGGGGAGAGCATCTGCAACGTGCTGGTGAACAGCCCCCACCTAGCACGGCACCAGGAGCTCGCTGAGCAATTTGTGATGCTTTTAAAACTCCAGATAAGATCCCTCCCTCTCCAACGTGGTCCCAGCCAGGGACAGAGATAAGCTCTGTCTGATAAAAGGGAATTAGCTTCTTTCATGTCAGACACGTACCTGATATCCAGGCTCTCCACCTGCAGTAAGGAGCAGAGAGAATTAGCAGTCACTGTCTGTAATTCATGCAGCTGCACAAATAAGCTCCCTGTCCTATCTCCTGCTGTCATGAAGCACTGAGAGAGGAAGCCAGGCTGCCAGGACCCCCATCCCATGGGAAACTGCCTGGGCACTGCAGCCAAGGCAATATCAAAGGGCTGACAGAGAGGAGAAAGGCTCCAGAGACCCACCACATAGGAGAGATCATCATATCCCTTGTGGCTAAAGCCTCCAGGCTCAAAGGGAAGGGATACATAGTCCAGAGGGATGGCAGTGAGACTGATTTCCAGGTATAGTCTGGTGCTCCCTATCCCACATTAAGATCCCAAAACACCCCCTCAGCCTCCTGCTAGATCAGCCAAGCATGCTGACCTCCAGCAAGGACACTTCTTCCATCTTGCTCAGGATCTGCTCTATGCGCTCGATGTCCCTCTGCAGCACCGACATCCCCTCCTCCAGCTGCTGGACGTCCCCCTGCAGCCGTCCCAGCACCTGCTCTTCCTTGTTGCTCAGCTCTGCCAGCACAGCTCTCTCCTGATCCTCCAGGATCTGATGGAGGCGGGTAAACTCTGCCCGGATCTTGAAGTTCAGCTCCCCAGACACCATCTAAGCAGAGGGAAAAGACAGAAGATAAGTCTGGCAGCTAAAACACATAAGTGGGTGCACAGGATGGTTGGGCCCATTCATCTGCTTAGAGAATCCTGGAAATCAGAGAGTCTCAGACATACCCACAACTTTTTGGATAGAAAACAGGACACAAAAACAACTTCCAAGGCTACAGAGCCAAGAGGAGGCACAGGGGGGGCAAAGCTCTACCAATGGCTTGGTCCCCTTAACTAAATATTATTGCACACAGCCACAGAGGGAGCCCACAGGCCTCTCCCACACCACCAGGAATTTGTTTGTGTGCAAGACTGGAGATCTTTTGCTTTTCTAGAGCTGCAGACTCAGCTGTTCAGATTAGTTAGGATTTATTTCACATTGTACCACGCCCCCAACACTGGTAACTTGCTCTTTTTCTCTGATGTCTCCATCTCTGTGGGCTCCTGTGTGTGTGGGAGGGACAGTGGAGCTGCACAAACTAATCTCTCTAGTTAAGGCTGATAAAATCCCATTCAGCTCTGTTCAGACTCCACTTTTTTTGCAGCTGTTTAGTCACTCAGCCAACCTTGTGGTGTTCTTACTGCTGCCTGCTCAGAAGAGGCAGCCAATGATGTATTTTCCTGGTCTCTAAGCTTTTAATCTCCAAGTGCAATCTTAGCCTTCATTATTTTCCTGAGCAGCACTTCCTAAAACACACATTTCTCTCTACCAGCACGAAACTCCTCTCCCCCAGAGTGCATCTGAAGCTCCACCAGCCAGCACAGCACCCCAGCCTTCCTCTGCTCCAGCAGGTGCTCGTGCTGACACACCAGAATGGCACAGGATGTGCACAGCCTCCCTGTTCAGATCAGGAATTTGCTCCTTTACAACTCTTATCTGGCTTTTCCACTGCAACAGGACACCAGCCACATGTGCTTATTTGCTGACACTTCTCCATTAAGCTCAAAGGTCTATTCCAAATCTGGCAGTGGGACAGAGTTATTAAACAGTTCAGGCAAGGGAAATCAGAGACTCCAGCCAGAAGACAGTCTCCTCTGGTTTTACTTCACCTCTGAATTACTTCAGTTTTCCTTAAAACTCTCCTTCCTTGGCTTTTAATACTTCAATGCCACTCAAGAAGGAAGTACAGTCAGCCTGTGGCTGTTGTTGCTTCACTGAGCAGTGATAAGTAGGCAGCCTGGTGTCACTTGAGCCTGGAGAGAGCACTCAGGCTCCTCACATCTCAGAGCTTCACAGTGAACCTAAACATGGTCCTTCTGACAAGGCCACTGCTCTCTGCAGCGCCAAAACGGCTGCTGACCCAGCTCCTTCAGCTTTGCTGCCACCTCTTCAGACAGATAAGAGGATTTTAGGGCTTCCAAAAATTAACCCTTTCTCAAAGCGGCAGTGCTGCAGGGCTGGAAGAGGATGCTCAGCTGGCAGATCTCACCACTCACCCCATCTCAGCTCTGCTGCACCAACACATCTCGTAAAGGCTGCATGAATGAGTTTTTAATGCCTCTTCACAAAGTTCAGATCACTGCATAGTTATTCATTTAGATTTTATAGGCAGTTGAGCTAAACCTCAGCTGAAGTGACACACAGATCCTCTACCAACATTAACCCAGAGGCTGTACAACAGGCAGCCATCATGGAGCATTACCATCAGGCCACAGATATCTTCCTGGGATGCACGCTTCCTCTGCAGGAAGTTCTCCATCTCCTTCTGACGAGCTTGCAAAGCATCTTCCAGGTGTTTCTGCAGGAACAAGGAAAAGATGATTTCCTCACCTTTTCACGACTCTGCTGTGATTCAGGAGCAATCCCAATTCCTGATGCCAGCGTTAGAGGGAGGCTGCAACAGGTTTTCTTATAATGGCAGTAAGGAGAAAGCAGTTGATGCCAAGCTTGAGAACTAAACGTGTGTGCACATGAAAAAAATTTTTTTTTAAGACTGGGAGCTCCAGCCTGGGATATTTGCTTGCAGAACTGACTTCTGTGAACTGTGCTGTGAACTGACTTGTGCAGAGACTGGCTTCTCAAATAGCACTACTGGCACAAGCAGCCCTCACTCCTGGCTGCAGGGTCTCCATGTGAGAAAAACCAGGCTGTGATAGAAGTTGAGCAGAACAGAGACAGAAACAAATGCAAGAAAATAAAGCGTCCAAAAGACAGACAGCTAGAAGGAAACAGGGAGAGAAAATGAATCGGGAAGAGACAGAGATGTCATGGCACAAGGCTCAGGTGAGATGCACACAGAAGGCTCACTCGAGGGGCAGTGGACTTGAACTGGCTGCGCAGGGCTCCCACATCCTTCTTCCAGAGCCAGACAGAAGCCACTCACCTTCATCTTGTGCCGGTGCTCCATGGAGCCGCAGCGCCGCACCTTCTCCACCAGCCCTGACAGCAGGTAGTGGGTGCGGAAAGCCCGGCTAGGGAACTCACGGCGGCACTGGGGGCAGGAGGGGACACGGGTACAGCTCTCCCAGTAGCCCTGGATGCAGGCCTTGCAGAAGTGGTGCATGCAGTCCAGCATGACGGGCTCGCTGAAGAGCTCGAAGCAGATGGCACATGTCAGCTCCTCCCGCAGACTTCGGTCGTGGCTCCTGCCGGCCATCCCTGCTGGCACACAAGTCCCACTCTAAGTTTCCTGCCACCACCATCTCAAAATCCCCTTCCTCCTCCTTCTAAGCTCCAACAGATCCTGCCTCTCCTCTGGGGCAGAATTTGGTCACTGGCGCTCGGGCAGCAGGCACAGGACTTGCCTAAGTACGGCCCTGGGTGCATCCAACCCTGGAAAGCCCCAGATGTTGAGAAATGCAGACAAGTCCCGGCAAAGGGTCAGCCCTTTGCAGAAAAACAGCCTTCTGTTTCCTGTTACTTCAGCAGAGCTACTCACGGTGCCTCACAGGGGCCGGGCCCCAGGGAACCGGGGACCTCGCTTGAGGACAGCAACAGCCCCGCTGCAGCCTGGGGATCCAAGGGAGTGGCTTGGGGGAGCCCTGGAGATGCACCCTGGAACTATGGGGTGCAGCCTGGGGGATGTAGCGCGGGTGGGGGGGGTGCAGCCTGGGGGTAGGTGTAGCACAGGGAGTCGAGGGGCGCAGGCCGGGGGGTTCCGGGGAGTGCAGTCCAGAGCCCGACAGAGCCCAAGCGGTGCTGTAGCCCCGCCCCGCGCAGCCCAGCTCCCCACAATCAGCCCCGGCCCCCGTCGCCCCGAGCCCTGCTCACACCTCCTCGCTCCGCTCCGCTCCGCGCGCCCCGCAGCCGCCGCGCTTCCGGCCCTCCTTCTCTCCCGCCCCCCGGACTGACGCCCGCTCCGGCCAATCGGCGTGCGGACGGCTCGCTCGCGACTCCGCTCATTGGATGGAAGCTTCGAGGGGGCGGGACCCCTGCATGTGACGTGTCACGTGCGAGCCAGGCGAGGGGCTGGAGGGGCCTCGCGCGCCGCCCTTGGCGGCACCGGGTACAGCAGCCCTGCGGCCTGAGGGGCGTTGGATTGCGCTGCACAGCTCTGCACGGCTCTGCACTGCATTGGGTTGCACTGCACGGCACTGCAGAGCACTGCAAGGCATTCCACAGCATTGCACAGCTTTGCACAGCACTGCACTGCATGGGATTGCACTGCACAGCTCTGCATGGCATTGCGCAGCACTACATGTGCGACATTGCACTGCGTTGGAATGCATTGGATTACATTGCACAGCACAACACTGCATTGAAATATATTGGATTACACTGCATAGAACTGCACGGTATTGGAATGTGTTGGATTGCACTGCACAGCACTGCACAGACCATCTATCTCCTACCCACTGTTAGAGCATCCCCTCAGAAGGGCGATGTGCCGGGCACGGTCCATCTGCTGCCCTCGTCCTCCTGCTGCTGCTCTATGTTTTCTCACCATTAAAGCAGTGCAATTAACGCAGAAAATGTTTCCACCCATCTTCATTTGCTTGTCGGAGGGGTTTCCCCAGGCTTTCGCTTGCTCTGTGGCTGCAGCAGCCCTGTTTGCAGGCACTTATCTCCTTGTCTCTGCCAGTCTCTTGGGGTCACATGCTCAGCCACAGCCCTGCGCTGATGTTTAGACTTCAAGCATCGCTGACTATACGAGGAGCAATCTGTCCTGGGGGGCACTGGCCATGGGCAGGTGAGATGCACCCTGGGCAGCCTCCTGCAAGTACCTCTTGCTGTCCTTTCCCTCCCCCTCGCACAACTTGGCGAAGTACCCCTGGGAATGTCACTAGGATCACAGTATCACAGTATCACAGTATGACAAGGTTGGAAAGGACCTCTGAGATCATCAAGTCCAACCTATAACCCAACACTAACACCAACCATCATCTAAACCATGGCACTCAGTGCCACATCCAATCTCCCCTTAAACACCTCCAGGGTCGGCGACTCCACCACCTCCCTGGGCAACGCATTCCAATGGCCAATCACCCTTTCAGTAAAGAACTTCTTCCTCCAGGACCTAGGAATGACACAGGAATCCAGGGATGACTGAAAAATCTCTGCTTAGCTGTAACTTAATGCAGAAAAAGCTCACTCCCCACATTTACAGAGTTTTGTGCTTGCAGTAGACTGGATGTCACCCTGTGAACAGGCTGGGGCTGACCTGGAGCAGTGGCTCAGAGTGCTGCAGCCACTGTGCAAGTTATATATCCTCCTGCCATGCACCAGCAATCCCTGAGAAATATCTGGCTTTGAATAGATGGATTTTGGATGGGAGCAGAATCATCTGCTTAGATACATCTTTTTGACTTGGAAATAGCTTCAGCAGCCTCTGATCTGCGAGCTTTGCCACCATTTCTCCAGGAGGCATTAGGGACTATGCATAGACACACATATAGACACTTGCATAAGCCAGACACACAGCCTGGAGTGAGCCAGGGTGCTGCTCCCTGACCTGTTGTAACTTGCAGTACCATGGTCCATTATTTGTACAGCTCTGCACAGAAGTAAAAGCATCAATAATTGCTTTTCAGCAGAGATCTGGAATGTGCGGTGAAAGGTTATGTTCCCACAGCAGCCTGAGCCGTCAGTGCTGGGAGATGTCCCTGTGAATCAGCATCTGTGCTGTTTTAAAAGAGCTTATTCCTCCCTGCAGGGCTGATTACAGAGTCCAGGGAGGTGACAGCCTGCAGCCTGCACCTCGGTGCACCTCAGGGCACCTGCAGACCTGTTGTTTGGAGAAGGTGAGCCACTCTGTTGCCAGATAAGTGAAGCTTCACCCTTAAACAGCAGAATTTGGGATAGCTCAGCTGATGTTGAGCTATCAGCCCTAGCTCCCCTATTAGTCCAGCTGGAGCCTGGTCCTGGATAATGTGAGCAGCAGGAGCATCCCCCTGCTGCAACTCTGGGTCAAGGCCATGCCAGCAGATCCCTTGCCTCCAGGGCTGGCACAGGGCTGTGGGATGCTGCCCTCATGGGAGCGATGATCTGCACCAGGGCATGGCGCTGCCAGCTGGGTCCAGCACCCTGCAGCACCCACGGGAGTCCCTGATGTCTTGGCTCAGTTTTCCTAGATACCTCCCCTTGCTGCCAACAGGACCAATTGTCCATGTAAAATTGCTTATCTCCACCTTTGCTGGTTTGAGGTGCAAACACAGGTTCCAGAGCCAAAGGAGGAGCAGCACCATTTTACCGTGCACTGCACTAATGCATCAATCCCAGAAGGAAGGTTTAACACAGGTGGGGATGTCCTGGTCATGGCCATTTAAGTTTCTGGGACATCAGCTACGAGATCTAAAGCTAACAGAGAGTGGCAGTCCTTTCCCAACGATCACATCTCCCTTCTGCAGATTGAAAACACACGCCTGAGCGTCCCCTGGTCTCGGATTCTTGTTTAAGTGCTCCTGGCATCTCCTGCCTTTCAGCACTCGCTTCAGTTGGCAATGTAATGTTTTTCTTTCTTTTTTTAGCATATTCCTCTCAGGAGGCTCCAAGCTCTGGGCTGGGACTTGAGAACGCCGTATTTGGAGAGCCTGATTATGCACTGGGGAGATGAAGGATAATGTGGATCAAGAAGAGTCTGGCCGAAAGCTCATGGATTGGGTCCAAGCCTCTTTGTGATTCTCTGCTCTGTGCAGTAAATATATATTCTTGGAGATGGGTGTCAGAGGCACTGTTTGGCTTTACAGAAGGAGAGAGATGAAGGGGGAGCATGGTGGGTCCAGCTGCCAGAAGGCTTCACTGGGCTCCCAGCGATACACAAGTGGAAGGGGAAGAAACTGCTGCTCCACACTATCAGTAACTCGTGTTGGCTTTCCTAACACAGGCAGAAAAGCTTGACAAGGGGTGAGAAGCCTTGCATTTTGATTTCTGTTTCACTTTGTTCTGATTACAACTAAAATTCAATTCTTCTGGAGCCCTCCCTTCCCCCCCCAGCTCTGCCTGAACATTTGGGCTGGAGCACTCAGGTTGTGCAACGGGGAGCTGCTGGGCAGCCCCTCAGTGGGCCTGTGTCCCCCTGCACCCACCCACCTGTTTACTGCAGAGTGGAAACCCAGAGCCAGGGAGTCCTAAAGCCGTGGTCATTGGGACGAGATGGAGGTTTTGGTGTGGCTGTAAGGGAACAAAGAGCAGCAGCACTTGGGAATTCCCAGCTCAGCTGCCTACTGGGGTTTGAAAGCCCACGTGTGGGAGTTTGTTTTGATTACAGTCAAAAGACTTATCAGCCCTGTCCTCTGTCCTTACTCTGGGACCCTTCACTTATCCTTATTTCCACATTTCAGACACTGAGCTGAATTAAATCTGGTCTTTTCCATGTGCTGGCCTGGACAAACCCTGAGGGAAGAGCTCTGTGAGGGTGAGAATGGTGCAACCTGGAGCCAGCCCTTCCCAATGCCCATGGCATCCCTGGTAAGGAGGGACAATGATGCTGCCAACCTGGGAGAAACCCCCAAACTCCCACCATCTCCAAAAGCAGGCTGCAGCTCCGCTTTGGGGGCTCTTGCCAGCTCTCTCCTGCACTGAGACCGGGAGGGAGGAAGAAATAGAAAGGCAAAGCAACAAACAGAAAGAAAAATGTAAAAGATGAAAGGATGAGGTGAATCAAGGTAACAGTTGCATTGAATATTATGCATCCCCGACTTCAGTTGCAGAGACGTGATTTAAAGGCCTTCGGTAGAAAAGCGAGCAGGAAATGAAGCAATGTTCTGAGATATGATATCTTTGGATAAATTGCTGGAGGAGGATGACCACAGGGCAGACCATTATTTGCCAACATTTTCTTCCCAGGCCCAAATGACACCACTGTTTTGCTAAGGCCAGAGCCTTGTGCTCTGGAGGCGTCCTACTGGCCCCAAAGTACCCCTGTGAACTGGCAACCATGGTCCAGATAGGAGCCAGATGGAGATGGTGAGAGGAGCTGAGCAGGTTCCAACCATCCTAAACATGTCATGGAAGGACCCAGGACACGTAAGGCCCATGCTCTAAAGGTTTGTGTCGTTTTGTCCCTCCTGTGTCCAGGATCTCATAGAGAAGGGTTGGGGACCAGCGTGGAGATATCCATCTCCCACTACATGGAGGGAGTTTGCACCATGGGACTGGGGCTCTCCTGTGCCCTTGGGTGCTGCATGGTTCTGGGGTTCTGGGAAGGTTTCACCCACAGCCCTCTGGGGGTAGTATGTAGGAAACAAGCCCTGGAGCAGACACAGGAGGATGAACTTTGCTTGAATATGGCACTTTTTTTCCCAGGGATGCACAAATAGCTCAGTTCCTAAGGACCAGATGCACTCGGCTGCTGAACTTCTCAGCCCAGTCTCCCTCCCCAGGACTCCTCATGTAAACCATCACGAGCTGGCCTGCCAGGCGGTCTGACACGCTGGGATGTGAGATTCCCCATGCCACCCATCTGGGCAGCCAGGAATCCACATTTGCATTCCACCAGTGTCCTTCAGCTCCCCACAGCCAGGCGCCAAAACCAGGAGATTTCTGCAAATATTAACATTTCTGGCTGCCACTTGTTTGCCTGTTTATTCTGAGCTATGCATGAAACCCCTCTGATATTACACACACAGCAACAGGGCTTGGCCAAAACAGCTTTGTCCTCTCAGCCTTCCCCACCACGGGTCATGCTTCAGCTCCCCAGCCAGCCGTTACCTGGGCCCTGGGTGAAGGACACCCCATAACTCTCCTCTGCTGCACGTGGTTGCCTGGTTCCTGGTGAGGCTGCTGAGCACTCACGGATGGGTTGAGCTGCCTCTGCAGGGCCTGAACCAGGTAGATTTTTTTTTTTTTGAGATTTCTGACCTCAGCTCTGTAGGGCAGGGATAGGGGAAAGATCTTCATAAGCTCACCCTACAAAAATGGGCTGATGGGCTTGGTTGCTCAAGGCACTTGAGTTTTTTGTGGGTTATCATCCATATTCCACAGTCACAAAACTGCAGCTGTGAATCATAGAATCACAGAATGGTTTGGGTTGGAAGAGACCTTAAAGCCTATTCAGTTCCAACCCCCTGCCATGGGCAGGGACACCTCCCACCAGATCAGGCTGCTCAAGATCCCATCCAACCCAGCCCTGAACTCCTCCAGGGAGAGGGCAACCACACCTTCCCTGGGCAACCTGGGCCAGGGCCTCCCCACCCTCAGTGTGAAGAATGTCTTCCTAATGTCTAATCTAAATCTTCCCTTTTCCAATTTAAAGCCATTAAATCCATCCCTGTGGCCACATTTCATCCCCAGATTTCTCTCTCCTGGCTGGTCTAAGGCTGTTTGCTGTATTCATCACTTGAATTAAATATGACTACAAAGCCCAGCTCATTGCAGCACCCTCAGGTGTCACATATGAAGATCTTCAGCCCTTTCAGTGGAGATGGGAGAGAATTCATTTACCATCATGCAGACTTCAAAAACCAAGGGATGTTTCTGTAGAAGACCCTACAAGAATAAGATCTGTCAGTGTAGCATTTCATGCAAAGCACAGGTTATTGGGCATAGACGTTTCCTTCTTGCTGTTTTTCTTGGGCTTTGCTATCTGAGAAAGATCATAGAATTGCCTGGTTAGAGAATACCTTTGAAACCACCGAGTCCAACCATACCTGTCCACTATTAAGCCATCCCCGAGAAACTCACCTATCCATCTTTTAAACACCTCCAGGATGATGACACAACCACCTCCCTGGGCAGCCTCTTCCAGCGCCTGACCACCCTTTCAGTGAAGAAATTTGTCCTGCTGTCTAGTCTGAACCGCCCCTGGCTCAATTTGTGGCCATTACTTCTTGTCCTATTGCCTCTCACTTGGGAGAAAGATGCAGATGTGCTCCAAAAATCTCACTCATTTTGGAGAAACTTACACTGCCTGCAGCGAGGCAGCCTCAGCCTGGAGGCACCCTCCTGTGACCCCAAGCAGGATTTAAAAGCATCTGATTGCACTTGGCTCTGTCTTTCCCCTTCTATTTTCTTACTGCCACAGAGTGAAAGCGAGAGCCTGAGCCTTAGCCAAGTGATTGCCAGAAGCAAAGTGAAAAGAATTCAGTTGCCATTGAGTGAGGTAACAATCTCCTTTAAGGAAAATAGTTAAAGTGGCTGTATCTTTGTAAAAACATCTGGAAGATCCTCAACAAGATTTTCCTTCTGGAGCTGTCACCATAACAACACTTTTGCAGAGGATGTGATGGGGATGGAGCAGGGAGTGCCCTCGGTAAACACGTGGTGCCGTGCTTGGCCGTGCTGCTGGCAGGAGCAGGCGATGCCGAGGATGAGGAGCAGGTCAGCCGAGGGGGAGGAATGCTCAAGCATGAAGAAGGCTGCTGGTGATGGGGAGAAGTACTGGAGAAGGAGTTGTTTGGTCCCGAGGTGGGGAAAAGGATGGGTGGTCAAACCAGCCAAACCCAAACCATGGGATGTCCTAGGAATATAGCACAAATGTGGCCCATTCCCAGTGCCTGTACTGGTGAGGCCAT
This sequence comes from Dromococcyx pavoninus, assembly GCA_033558185.1. NCBI lineage: Eukaryota > Metazoa > Chordata > Aves > Cuculiformes > Neomorphidae > Dromococcyx > Dromococcyx pavoninus. The sequence continues at coordinate 260,226 of JAUMJL010000599.1, read as the reverse complement.
GGTGATGCTCAGTTGGGCAGTTTGCTGCCACGCAAGCCCTGTGCTGGAGCTGTCCCAAACATCCCCAGGGCCAGGGCTGCCTCTGGAGACAGCCAGGCTGATGCCGAGACCAGAGGCAGGTGGTGGCATTCAGGAGGCTGCATCTTCTTCTCAGTAAACACCAAGAGTGATCTTACCATGGGGATGAATTAATCTTTTTCAGAGCCCTGCTCTTTGCTCCCCATTCAAAGTTCACAAACTGATTTATTTGTAACAGGAGCTGGGTAGTGTCTTCCCTCTCCTTTTCCAGGAGAAAAAGGTGGGGCACAGACTTGCCCAGGACAGATGTCAAAACAGGGGATAACCTGTCCTGGAGATGCAACATCAGGGCCCTTCTTACCTTTCCCCTTTCTTCAGCTGCGAGGGCTGGTTGTGCTCCTCTACTTCACTCTGCAAAATGACAATGAACACTGCTCTGGTCCTTGAACGAGGGTGTCATGGGAGGCTGCGCATCTTCTGCCCAGAGTGAATGTCACCCTGAAGGAACGTGGTTTTCCTCATGGGAAGCTGAGCATCACATGCTGCAGCATTTGGAAGCTCTAAGCGCTCACAGAGGTAAAGCTGTGCAAAGCTGTATTTCCCCTGGCACCTTAAATACTTCTAATGTCTGGGGAGAAATAAGTCTCTTCCCTTCCAGCATGAAATGGGTTTTGAAGTGGATCTGCAGGCTCCAGACTCACCTCCCTCACGTGTCTGGTCTGAGCTCTTCAGTGAAGGCAGAGAGGAAACACTGCTCATCAAATAACAAATTGCAGGCACGCGCTTCCCCAGGCAGTTGTTTGGAAGGCGTCCTACATGCCTCGTGCCAAATTTACTGGCCAGGGAAGCTCAGTGGTATTAGCATGCTCCAGTTAATTAGGGTTGTGAGCCATCCTTTTCATCGCCTGGAAGAGCTGAAAGAAGGACAAACCCACACTGCCTTTATAAGGCTTTGTGCTCTCCAGCATGGTCTCTGCTCAGCTTGTGCATGCTCCGCTCATACCCTGGGGATGCTGCTCTGTCTCCTGGGGGCTCGGTGTCATACCTGTCTCTCAGTGTCAGACAGTGGCTTCTGAGTTGTGTTTCTGGGGAACACGGAGCCAAATGGATTCCCAGCCAGATCCCTGGGTTTGTATCAGGAGTGGATCTGACCCCCCTGCTTCGTGATGAGTGTCCCAACACTGCCACCAGCCCAGCACTGCAGAGCTGAGAATGGTGCAGATAAGCTGCTCCTTGCTGACAGCTCGTGAGTCCCCACACGACTGGAAAAGATGGAACGAGATGCTGAAGCAGCAAACGCGATCCTGCTACCTCTACAGTGGTGCTGGGCATCAGAGCTCAACTCCGATGACCTGGGGCCTTTCAGCAGCACCAATCCCATATACAACACACCCTGCCACCAGTTTGCCCCAGGCACTTGCATCGCCTCCAGTCTTGATGTTTAGGTAGAGTTCAGGTTGGTGCTGCCACCAGCCCATCCAGCTCTGCCTGCTCCAGCATTTACAGAGTTGTTTGTCATCTCTGGAGTGACAAACTGGTCACAAATTTCTAACTTCACAGTGGGGCTATGAAGCAGGAGTAACCAACCTGGAAGAGCAAGGCCCTGATGACAGAACATGCTCCCTAAATGAAATGGGCAACTTAGAAAGAAATCCCTTGGGGCAGAAGGAACTGAGGAGCATCAAGAGATTTGCCCAAAGTCAGACGGGGAGTCTGTGACAGCCCAGGAAACACACTCCTGCCCCAAAACTCAGCCAGATTGTCAGTTTATCTGGACAACTGCTGGAGCACAACGTATCATATTTTTGCAATCCCAGCTCTGAAGAGCTTATCTGACTTCAATTATCCTCTTCTGCAGAAGCTGTTTTCTAGCTGGCTCAGTACATAAACAACAAGCAACAACCGTCTAATAAATTAGCAAAGCTTTGAGTGCAGTGACTTGCAGAAACGGCAGATAAATGGAGGGGCCAGTTCTGGGCTCAGCAGTGCTGGTGTCTGCCTGAGGGAACCTTGCTGAGCTGCCCAGAATCTGCTTGCCCTGGCGTGAGGATGATCAAGGGGATTTTGTATGTTGGAGGGTGATGCAGGGATGGAAAAGGAGTGGAAGGGGTAACCCTCCCTCAGCATTGATCAGCCTAATTAAATGAGCCCTGTGGGTTTGCCCCAAGTGGAGACCTGTCCCTGTCTGCTCCCACTCTTCCAGGAGCTGAAGCGTGGTGATGTGTGTCCTCTTTGGTGGGACACAAACCCAGGTAATCTCTTGCAATGCCATCTCTTTCGTGGCTCACTGACCCTTTTTGTGAAGACACACTCGGCATCCTTGTCTCTGTCTCCCTGAAGTAGAGCAGAGGTGTGGCAGTCCCAGGCCAACCCACACAGCTTGTGTCTCCTCCTGCTTCTCCGGTGCCTCTCATTGTGGTATCAGATCACTCAGGTTTTGCAGCAGAACCTTGTCTCTCATGCTATCTCTGTTCCTCCACGAATTCCAGAAATGATCACATGGGGACAAAAAGCAGTTATGAAATGAGAACTGCTTTTAAATTCAGAGAGGATACAGACAGCTTTCTGTCCTCCCTCCCACCTCCGAGCAACTTTGTGGCTAATTTAGTTCCCAAATGCATCACAGACTCCTAAATCCACTGCATCCGTGAACTCCGGGGCGCAAATGGAAAAGGGGCTTTTGTGTTACCACAATGTGCTGATGCTTCAGAGGCTGCTCAGCAAAACACATGCTTGACACCACAGGAAGGAGCAGTGGAAATATTTTGGTTACATGCAGGTGGAATTAAACAGATGTTGGAAAAATGAAAAGCTGCTTTTTTAAAATATGTCAGTGTTGCTGCTCCAGATGAAGCAGGATGAGCTGGAGCATCTGGAAGCCTTGGTAACAGATTTCTTAGAGACTTCTCGCAGGGAGTGATCAGATAATACACCTTTCTTTTACGACAGAAGTTGAGTTACAGAGTATGGCTTTCAGCTGCAAGGTGTTCAGACTGAGGACCTGCCTGTTCTCTGAGGCAGAGCAGATTATGAGCTGATGAGAAGGCAGCGCCCCATTTACTCAGCTTTTTGACATCATTTTTGCTCCCTGGAGAACAAAATTCATTGTTGTATTCTCAGAAGAGCGGGGAGCAGTCTCACTTTTACCTAATCAAAGCCCAACCACTATGAAAGGCTTTTGGGCTGCAAAAATTCTTTGACCAATCTCATCATGTTTGAAAGGATATGATGCTCTCAGGGTACTCGTGCAGGTGTTTGTGTGTACCCAGCCTGCATGTGCAAATACCCCAGGGTCTGAGGTTACAATGGTTCATGCAGTTGTATTTCCTGGTACCTCTGCTCGGGGCTGCACAGCCTTCCACACCCCAAGGACGATGCAAGGGACCATCCTTGTATTTCACAGTATCACAGTATCACAGTATCACAAGGTTGGAAAGGACCTCTGAGATCATCAAGTCCAACCTATAACCCAACACAACACCAACCCATCATCTAAACCATGGCACTCAGTGCCTCATCCAGTCTCCCCTTAAACACCTCCAGGGTCGGCGACTCCACCACCTCCCTGGGCAGCTCATTCCAATGGCCAATCACCCTTTCAGTGAAGAACTTTTTCCTAAGATAAAGCCTAAACCCCTCCTGACGAAGCTTGAGTCCATGCCCTCTATTCCCCATCCTCGTACTTCAGAGTATGGTTGCTGATTGAGGATGTGAAGGCTCTCAGCTGCTCTGGGATCTGTAAACTGCGCGGGGAGGTCTTTTTCCACCTGGGTGTTCAAGCTGCCACAGCCTGTGCCGCAACTGCTCCTCTCGACCCACCAAGAGGTTTGGGGCTCTGACACAGCAGACCCTGGGTGTCTCTTAGCTGCTCAGAAGCTGAGGGCCAGGCAGCACCAGGGCTATCCTGCATGCGCTTGCTGCCAGCACTAATCATGTTGTATTATAGCTGGGTGAGATTAGGCAGGCTGGCAGGCAGCCCCTGTCTGCGGTGCTGTGAGAAGAGCCCAGCTCCTGGGGAGAGAGCTGGAGAGCATGGAGGGAGTGGGGACCAAACCCCAGCTTGGTGGGTGCCAGTTGGAGTGACATCCCAGGCCTGCTGAGAGCTCGAACTTGCCTTGCTGCACTGCTCTGTGGTGCAGGAGGATTGCTTGCAGGAGGGCAGATTGCAGGCAGCGATCCCCTCCCGGGCTCTGACTGTTCTGCCAAGCACAGGGGCTCTTTGACTGACTAAGTTATTTGATCAAAGAGAGGATGTTTGGGAGCATTGCAGGTTTTGGTGCTAACCTTTCTGCTGGACCCCAGAGGCTGGAGGAGAAGACAATCTTGGGAACTTGTGCTGGCTAATAATGATTTAAGAGTTTGCATTTGCTGTCATTCAGCAAGCAGCACATGCCAAAAATGGCTGGAATTCACCCCATGGTCCTGATGAAGGCTCACAGCTTCAGGCTGCAGTGAGTTTCTCTCCTGTCAATCACTGCCTTTTCCACAGGCATCTTATTCCAGCCTGGGGAAGAGAATATGCACAATATACAAAAGGGCACTGGGGAATGGGCAAGAAAAATCTCACACCAGAAAAGGAAGAAGGAAAAAAATCTCTCTCTTGAACAGAAATCATCCATCCACTGCTGAGGGCCCTGGAGAGAAGCAGTATCCATCCACCAAGAGCACAGGGAATAACATGCACCACTTGCTTCCCATTAGCTGCTCTTTGCCTCTCCCTACAGACTGCTGGGAAACAGCAATGGTCCCTTCCAAGCTGGTTCACCTGCCCTGCTCCACTCCACTCTCAGTTTTCCAGAGCAGCTAAATCAACAGCCTCAGGGAAAACAAATGAAGAAAAGACCCAAAACTCCCACAAAAATCCAACTGGTCCAGCTGTTGGATTTCCCTGGCTGTCAGTGCCGGTGTGTCGACCCTTTCCTACGTGAAGGGGAAACAGTGAGAGGAGGTGCAAAGATGGAACTTGTGAGGACCCTTGTTTGGATCCTGGCTTCAAATGCCCCTTTCTGTGTGACTTTCTTCAGGAATATTCTCACTCTCCCTTTTTTTCTGCCAAGCCATTGGAGAGTTTTATTTTTCCTGGTGCATCATGACTTTTGTGGCACAGAAAGTTTGTTGAAAACTCTTCTCGTATCTGTTCTCACAAAGAAAAGGAAAACAAAGTCCATTGTGGGGTGATGAGCAAGACTCCTCTGATAACTTCTAGCTGGAGATACTTGAAGCCAAGGTGAAGTGTCCTCTCACTTAACCTCTGGGAGCATCTCCTAGCCCAGGTGAGCTGCAAACTCATGTGTTGCCTGTGGTAGAAATCCTGTGCTGGCAACGCACCTGACTTCTTCTCTCTGAAGGCAAAACGTTTGGCCAGGTAGGGAGCTCTACTTCTCTTGCTTCCCTATGCTGCTCTCAGCGTGCTTTCCTGGGCTCCGGTGAGCTTTGATTTTTGCAGATTTGGACATGAGGATGCTGCTTTTGTGTCCCTCTCTCTTGCTTCAGGTGTGTGGGCAGTGCTGAGCACCCTAAAATACAAACTCACCCTGGTTCCTAGTTCCCCACTGAATCTGGCTCTGGACCAGACCAAACCATTGCCACATGGCTAAAACCTCTCACCATTGCTTTTATTTGCATCCCAAGGATACCCAAAGGCCTGTCCTGCAGCAGCCATCCATGCAGAGGGTGGGGTGAGTTCTGTGAAGGCTCTGCTGAGTTGCAGGACCTGCAGACCTCTTGCTGCAGGGGAGATCCACCTCTGGACAAGACCATGCCAGTCCCAAAGGAGTTTAAAGCCTGAGCAGTTGGGCGAGCTGAGGCGTGAGGGTGGATGGACACTTGCCCGGGTCACTGGCACAGATGAAGAGCCTGCAGACCTCCAGCTCCCTCCACTTCTCCCTGGAGAGGGAACTGGATGTGGTGGAAAAGCTTCTCTCTCCTCGATGCAAGAAGCCCCTCAGTGGCTGAACACTGTATAAACAGCAGCAGCAGGCTCCCTCCCCCTTTCCATTTCTGTTTGTTAAACACACGCTCCCTGCCTTTCTCTCATTCAGGAGCTAACCCAGCATCCAGCTTTGTGAGACGGGGGTTGTCAGTCACCCTGCAAGAGGGTGCTCTCCGGATGCTCAATGCTTGGGTACCAAAGCTACTCCCAGCGATGAAGAACCCTCCAGCAGCCCAGATCCTCCACTGACTTCCTCGTTTTTCCGAGGACAGTTGCAGAAAAGTGCTTCTCACCCCTTTGCCACAGGTTGATTCCCAGAGAGTGGAGAGGACCAAGTGCTTCATCCTGGCCAGCCATGAGACCATAACTCAAGGTGAGTGACTGTTCCCAAAGGAGAAGGGTGCTCTGGCCTTTGCAGCTGGGTCGGGGAGGGCTCCGGTCACCAGGGCTGAGACAGGGCCAGGGCTTGGCCATGCCACATGGTTCAAGTGTCTTTGGCAAACTGAATTAGGGGACCAATTGCTGAGAGCTGGAACAGAGAGAAAGTGCACAAGGAATACTGGCACGAGAGTTTCGAATGGTCCTCGAGCAGAAGCAGGGGGTCTGGGAAGCAGGATGCTGAGTGAGAGCAGTCAGGAGAGCAGGTTGCTCCAGGGGGCTGCAGAAGCTGGGCATGTACAGCTACAGTGCAGCGTGCTGCAGGTGTGGGGCTGAGGTGCACAGCTGTCTGAGAAATCCTCATCTCTCCTGCAATCTGCCTCCTCGTGGCTCGGTACAAACCTCCTGTCAGCGCCTCCGTGCTGGGACTGCACATGTTGCTGGCACTGAGCTCACTGACAGGGATCAGCACCCTCAGAGAGATGCAAAGGGAGATAGGGGACTGCAGGAGGAAAATTGGTGCTTGCTTGCTTTCTGCACTCATTGCACGTTAATTGTTGAACAGAGGGAGCCTCTCATAGTCCTGTTGCAGCTTGTATTTCATCAACCGAGTTTCTGGTCCGTCCCGAAACAGGATACTGAGTTTGCTCCCTGGTTGTTCTGTTGGTAGAGTTGTTATTTCTCTCTCCTCCCTTGTCTCATCTACCCCAGACTTTTCAGGAGGCAAAAGACTCCCCCAGTTAACCAGTATCTTTTCACCAGGCTGTCTCTTCCCTTCTGCAGTCCCGACAACTACTGTGGCTCCATCGCAGCATCACCCACTGTGCCCTGACTGCCAGCCAGCTTTGCTCTGCTCCCACGGTGTGTCCCCAAGGTGTGTCCCACTGGGCAGAGGGCCTGCACTGTTCCCCCCTGCCTTCTGTAGGAGGAATTTCCAGGATAAAGCATGTATCCCTGCCAATTGGTCTCTTCTCATCACCTTCTTGTTCATTCTGTTCTGAGCTGAGTGACTAAGGCACTCTCCTTGCCTCGTCCCCTTCAGAGTCTTTTGTGGCTCCAACCTAGGCAGGGATGTGCAAATATCTTGAGTGAGGATCCACAAGAAATCCCTGATGTATCTCCTCATCCTTGCACTTTGTCTCTTGGTGCCAGTTCTATGCTGGGGTCCCCTGGGAGCAGCTCCAGGGCCCTGGAGCTTTGCAAGTGCAGTTACAATGTGTATCTGATGCCATCAGGTTTCCGCACCAACGGGCCAGACTTGGACAGATAATTTACAAAGCTGCAGCAGATGATGGGTAGGTCAGAGGGTCTTTCCTTCTGCCATAGTGTTATAATAGGGCAATCACTCCTTCACTGGAGATGAAAGGACCTGGGACAATTTCTATCTGCTCTTTGTCTTCAGGAAATCATCCCAGAGCTGCCATTTGTCCCGAAACCAGCCCACTGCACAGACAAGGCACACACCACCACCACCACCACCACCACCCATCACTCACATGTTGTGTTTTCATGCAGCTGCTGAAATCTATATTCAGGTTTTATCCTGTGAGAATGCAGCTGAATGCAGGAGGCTGGAGTTAGCAAACTTGGGCTCAGTTCCCAGACCTGCTGTGGATGTGCTGTGTGGCCTCTGCCAAGCTGGTTAACCTCCATATCTCTGTTTATTGTGTTCTTCCTCCCTTAAGTGCTGTGCTATGGGGTGCAGGGCTGAACTCTGCTGCCTCTCATGTGCTGTAGGGAAACATGAAAGTGGTAGAAGGTGGCTTGCCTCAGGGTGAAGAGAGGTTTCTGGTGATAGGGATTGTCTTAGACCTCCTTGCCACAGACACCTGACTGCTGCCAGATGAGACTGGGGATGAGATGAGTCAGTGCTCCAGACTGGGCTGCTGGAGATGAAGGGGTTCACGGAGCTGAGCTGCTTTGGAGAAAGGACACAGCATGGGATAAATCAGTGAGCCAAGTCATGAAAGTATCCATCAGCCTCAAGCCTCTCACTGCAGTGCTGCTGTAGAAAGAGCTTGTGGCTGTCATTAGCCAGAGAGCAAAGGCTGGCCCAAGTCCCTCCACTCCCTCCTTTCGAATCAATGATGACTGTGACAAAATTGTCATTCCTGGCCACACTCTGAGCAATCTTTGTCCTTACCTCCCTCTTTTCTGCACCCTTTGTCCCCACACTGAGTGTCTGCTGGCTGCAGCGACCCCAGCCTCCCTGCTTGGAAGTTAAGAGGAAATTAATTAACAAGCTCTGTTTTCTCCAGCCCTCTGCCCACCCCTTCAGCCCTGCTTTCTGAACCTTGCCAGGCTTTGCAGATGGCTCTTCCAGGCCCTGACAGATCCGGACAGGCTGGTTGCGTGCCTGAGGCTGCAGCAGGGACATGGAGGGAGCCAGGGTGTCCCCAGGAAGCAGAAGTGCATCGGGCACCCAGTCTAGGTCCTCTGTAGGAATGGATTTTGGAGCTGGCACAGTGGTTACTGTTCCTCTCAGTCATCGCCAGCAGTGTGCTCAGCAAAGGTCTTGAGGTTTTGCAGCTCCTCTGGGCTTCCCTCTCCTCTTTCCCTCTTCCCAGAAGCCTGCCAGCATACAGAACAGCTCTGTGCCTCGTTGGGAGCCACCCCTGGGTTCCAGCCCTGCCTCAGGCTGGATCTCAGCTGGAGGAGAGAGGGTGAGCGCAGGATCCAGGCAATGCCCTGTTTCTGCATCCCTTCATGGCAGCCCAGTACAAAAGAAAGGGCTTAGGGGGAACATTTCTGCCCTCTCCTGGCGTGCCTGGCTGTTCTGTTCTCCCAAAAGCAGTTGGCTCTGAGCTCCAAGGATTTTTCCATGCAGCCTGGCAGGCCTGCTGGGCACGGGAGCATGCGCCTGCCAGCAGCCTACACATATGCCAGCACTTCCATTACTTGCTGGAACAGACATCAGTCCACTCCTAGCAGCATCCCTGTGACCTCCAGGCAGCCCCTGGAGTGGCAACATTTATTACGAACATTTTGACTCTTAATTAAAATGCCTTAATTGATTTTTAATAGTTCCCCTTTGGAAAAAAAACCAAAGCAAACCAAATCAAATAACAACTCCATTAAGGCCATTTTGTTAGGAAGCAAAACAGCTCCAACAATCATGATGTTCCTGGCTTCTCTCAGATGGTGGGAAGCTGCCAGTCTCCAGTGAAATGAAACAGCCCGAGATGTGAACATGAGGACTGGCAGCCTGCTGGTGGGTGAGATGAGGAAAAAGGGAAGGGAGCGTCCACTGCTCGTGTACCTGGACTTGGTGCTGAAGACAACCGGGACACAGAAGCCAGAGAAGAGGGGATAACAAGTGGTAAAGTAATGCTAGACAATCTGAAGGTATAAAATACCCAGATGAAGAGCCAGCATGGGAAACACAGCCACTGAAAACATGCCCAGCCCTCGCTGTGTTTCCTTCACCGACCTTGCTCTTCTGGCAGTGAGCTTTGCTTTGGGGCCAGCTGCAGCACCGCTGTCTGAGGGGAGGCTCTGGGCTGCTGTGTGAGGGTTGGGATTGTTGAACAGGCTGTGGCTGTGGCACATTCCTAGGGCCTTGCTTGTTCCTCTGCTCCACTTCCCACTCTGTTGGCTGGGCAGGTGGCTTTGAGCTCCCCTCTCCTGCCTTAGAAGCTGGGACCTCCTTTTGGACTTCGGGGTTACCTTTCCAGGGCTGGGGGCAGCAGTGTCATGGAGGTCTGACATCACCCTTAAGCAAACCCTCACCCCAGCAAATCTCACCCACTTTTCCCTCCTGCTGCCCAAAACTGCCTTCCTACCCTCTGAGAGTAGCTATATGGTCTCCAGTACCACGGGATCTGAGCAACAACTTCATTTACAGGAATCACTGGCAGAAATCCACCAGCAGAGTTAGACAAGTCAGGCAAGCCAACAGATATGGAGAGGACTGGAGGCCCACAGGGTCCAGGGTTTGGAGCTAGTGTGGCAGATTCCTAAGAGCAGAACCCCAGGGGGAATCACAACCCTTGCTCCAAGGAGCAATAAAAGAACAAGCAGTCATTTATTATCCATTGTAATTGCTGCCACCTTTACAACCTCACCATCGTTATTTTATGCTCTTTGTTAAAGGAACTAGTTTAAATGCAGGTGCTCTGCCCAGAAAGGATTATCCCTTCCCAGGAACAAGCTGTCCTTAAACATTTGGCTTGCAGGGCATCGACCTGTGAAAGCCCACCAGCACCCAGTCAGCAGTGCTCCTGCCTTGCCTGCTACAAACCCAGAGCAGCTCATTCCTCAAGGAGGCTGAAAAGGGGCCTGGCAGGCTGCTCTCAATTCCCAGCTTCATTAGAGCCCTGGGCCTCCCTCCCTCCCACAGTGGCAGGGCATTATCCCCTCTCTCTGCAGGTCAGAGAAAACATGATACTCTGCAGACCACCCTGTTTGGGCAGAGAGATGACTTTTCCTCAGTCTTGGTCGAGCGTGTAGTGGGAATGGGGGCCCCACATGCAGCGCAGGGGAGAGGGGATAAACCAGGGGCCACATCCACCCCTCTCCACACCCAGCAACAGTTTTGAGACAGAGAGTCTAAGGAGTGAATAACAGCTGGCTTTTCTCCTGCTGTGTTGGGGCTGAATATAAACCCTGCCATGACCACTCTCTGCTGTTACAATGGCACCAAATGCCAGCTGCAGGTTCCAGACTGCATCAGTTCTGGCTCAGCAGCCGGGCTCCCTGCTCCCAAAGCCGTATTCGTGCAGACCTTTGAGCACCACAGGGCAGGAGGCTCACTGCCTCTTTGTGCCTGGGCGCTCAGCAACAGCTCTGCAGGAGGCTTGTCCACAACTTCAGCTGTTTGCCCTCTGCACATGCACGTCCCTGCAGGAGCTCCCTCCTCTACAAAGCTGTTGGATGCCTGGGTGTCACCATCTCTGAACAGACAGGCAGGTTGAAAGAGTTGTGGTTGTTCAGCCTGGAGAAGAGAAGGCTCTGGAGAGACCTTAGAGCAGCCTCCCAGTGCTGAAAGGGGCTCCAGGAAAGCTGGAGAGGGACTTTTTACAAGGGCCTGGAGTGATAGAATGAGGGGGAATGGCTTTAAATTGGAAGGGGGAAGATTTAGATTAGACATTAGGAAGAAATTCTTCACAATGAGGGTGGTGAGACACTGGCACAGGTTGCCCAGGGAAGCTGTGGCTGCCCCATCCCTGGAGGTGTTCAAGGCCAGGTTGGATGGGGTCTTGAGCAGCCTGGTCTGGTGGGAGGTGTCCCTGCAGGGAGGGGAAGACAAAATCTGTTTGCTTAGTCTGTTTGGTTCACAGGACCTTCAGGGCCTGATAATGAGGGAAAGGGAATGGATGTGTGACCTGCTTGGTCACAGAGAATGGCTGCTTGCCCCATAAAATGGTGTTAGTCACGCTAACCACATTAGCGGGGGTCGGGAGCACGGGCTTGAGTTGGGTGGAGCATCACTAGCAGGAACAGCTGTGGAGACTCATGCAGAGATGGGGTGACAGATACTGTCACCCAGAGAGGTGAGAAATAAGAAACTGAAAAAGAACTAGGTGCACAATCTGGAAATAAGTTGCTATGAGGAGGTGGAGAAAATCACCTAGAATTTGAGAGTCCTGGTCTTTTTCTTCTTTCCTAGTTCTTAAGGAGTTAGAACTCAAGGCATTTTTGTAGACAAGTAAATTTTATCAAAGATTACGGACATCATCATCAATTTCTTCTGCCACATCCAAGAGTTCCCAGATTTTTGGCTTGTTTAAAGCAATGTCTGTGTTTTGCAAAGCCTGGCTAGAAGAAGCAGGAGATGCAGTGTGCAAAGGGGGTCCATGAGCAGGAGGTCTTTTTAGGACCTGCCCAGTCTGGCCTTGGCTGGTTGAGGAGTTTTTCCCTCTTCAGTTCAAATAAACAGAACCTCAGAAACTTGTGTGAAAAGTTGCATTTTTTCCTGACCTTTCCTTGGGGAATTGGTATTCAACTGATCGTAGGCTTTAGCAGGAGGTGTAAGAGAGCTGAAAGGCCATTCAGTGTGAGGAAGGGTGGGGGTTGAAGGAGAAGGATGGCACTGCTGCTGCTGTTTAGCCCAAAATGCCATGTGGGACGTGCCTTTTGGGTCTCAGTTCTTGTAGATGCTCTGCTGTCTCCCGTGCTCTCACTTCTGCTGTGTCTCTGTTCCAGACCTTCTCCTCCTGACGGAAAGTCTCAGGCCAGGCATGGGACCATTGGAGGGAGCCAACAGCACCCTCACCGTGGAGAAGACAGCATTAGACGAGAAGCTGCCACAGGGCTGGCATGCCAAGGACTTTGTCACTCCTAGCCAGGATCTCTCTGGGTCCCGCAGTGTTATGATGGACAGCACCAAGATCCCAGGGGTCCAGGTTGTGCTGATTGCCGCCTACTCCCTCATCATTCTGCTGGGATTCATCGGCAATTCCTTGGTCATTTACATCATAGTGAGATACAAGACCATGAGGACCGTCACCAACTTCTTCATAGCTAACCTGGCCCTGGCAGATCTGATGGTGGACACACTCTGTCTGCCCTTCACCCTAGTGTACACGCTGCTGGACGAGTGGAAGTTTGGAGCTGTTCTTTGCCATCTGGTCCCTTATGCTCAAGCTCTGAGTGTCCATGTGTCCACTCTCACCCTAACTGTGATTGCTCTGGATAGGTACCGGTGTATTGTTTTCCACCTGGACAGCAGGATTTCCAAGAGGCTCAGTTTCACCATCATAGCTATCATGTGGCTAGCAGCAGCTGTCCTAGCAGGTCCTCTGGCCATCTTCAGAGAGTACCGATATGAGGAAATCCCATCCATCAACCTCAAAATGGCTGTTTGCTCCGAAAAATGGCCTTCTGGGAATAACAGAGACGCCACTATCTACAGCCTGTCCATGCTCCTCCTGCAGTACGTTTTCCCTCTTGCAATTATTTGTTATGCCTATACCAGGATCTGGTTCAAGCTGAAAAACCATGTCAGCCCCACTTCCAGGAACGAAAACCATTGCAGGAGGAGGAAGACAACCAAAATGCTAGTGATGGTAGTTGTGGTATTTGCAGTCTGTTGGCTTCCCTTCCACATATTCCAGCTTGCCATTGATCTTGATCTGGTTCTTATCTTCCATGAATACAAACTCCTGTACACTGTCTTCCATGTCGGGGCCATGTGCTCTACATTTGTCAACCCCTTGCTCTACGGATGGATGAACAAGAACTACCGGAATGGCTTCCTTATGTTCTTCCGTTGCCAGAACAAACCAGAAAGCATCCACACCGAAGGCTCAGTTAGAGGGAGGTCATATATCTTCAGGGCCAACACCCTAAATGGGAGCATCAAACAGACTCCTGGCAATGAACCACTGCCCACAGAGGTTTAGAGATGGGACATCCACCTCCAGTTCTGAGACTGACCGACACGGTGGGACATTGTGTTGCCAAAACATCACAGCTACCGCAGCCACCTCTGTCTCTCAAAACAATAAATCTGGTGTATTTCTGTCTGACAAAATGAATGAATTTTTCCTTTCTCCGTGTTCAAGTTATACATGCAGAAGCACAAAAATTCCCACACTGAGGAGGCTTTAATTTAGCCAGTAAAATACGCCTCTTTTGCTATTTCCATTTGCCAAAGTGGGTTGCTCAACCTTTTACCCCCTGACATTTTACACATGACAAATGCAGAACCTTCATTGCGTGTGCTTGTTCATCTGTACATCTCCTACCCAAAAGCCTTAATGATCCGTGCTAATGCCTCCAAGGGGAGGGAGACCTGCCCTCTCCTGCAGACATGGCCTGGTTAGGGCCATCACCCCGCAGGCTGGGAAGCGAGGGGCTGGTGCAGGCTGAAGCTGGGCAATCCACAATTTCCTGCACAGCATTTGCATGAATCTGCATTTGCAACCCATGGGATGAGCTCTTGTCCTCAGGAAGCCCAGGAGGTGGCAGTGACACTACTTATCACAGTTTCCTTTACAAGTGCCAGAGCAAGGCTTTGAGGACCCTCATAGCCAGGGAGCTTGTGAGCTGGAATCCTGGGTTTAGCAAGGAGAGGAGGCAGAGGAGCAGTTTGAAAGGCAGCTGATCAAGAGGACTGAAACTGAAACAAGGGGACTGGCAAAGATTATCTCCTCCAGACCTTAAGATGTGGCTCCTGCCATGCAATAACTTGGTGCGTACCAGCATGACCAGAGAGGCAAAACTGCCAAGGATACCATTTTCCAAGGTACTCAGAGCGTTCTAAAGCTTTGCTTGTTCTGGGGTTGGAGGCATTATGAGTCTGTACTTGCTTCAGTTCAGAAGACTGATGTATTCTGCTTGCATGGTTGTCACAGATGTTGTCTCCTCTGGCAGAAGAAGACACAGAGACAAAAGAAGATGTATTATTTCAAACCAAACTACATATTCTCCTACATAAGGCTGTGTCAGCTGGGGAGCATATTTTTAGCTTTGCCATCAAAGGAGGCTTGATTGCTACTGTGATCTCAGCAGATCATCATTGGTGTCATCTCTAAAAGTCAGTGTTCATCAGATTGAAAAGCAACTCACAGATGCAGGAAAGAGACTCGACAGACCTCCTCAACAAAGATAATAAGAAAAGAAAAACATTGGCTCGTAGGTCTTCACTGGAGCAAGGACAAGATGTAAGAGGACTTGCAGGACTGAGTACACCAGCCTGGATCAAGCTGCTGGGCTGTCACATCTGGAGTCCTCAACAGATGAATTGTCAAAGGGTTTATTTGAAAATTCATCTCTCCTGCCTCCTCCCCAGCCTGACCTGCCTCTGGCTCTTGTTCTCCAGCTCAGCTTCTGACTGCCAAACCAGATGAATTTAATCTTTCTGTTTATTTCTGTTCTCTCGTGCTCTGTTTCATTTTCCTAAAAAGGTACAAGAAAGTGGTCTCTGGTTCCTTCCCAAGAGACATCACTGCCAGGCAGAGGCCATGGACCCCCCCCACACCTGGAGGCATGGGGGTGCTGGTGCTTAATAACCTCCTCAGCACCTGATTCTGCAGATCACAGCGCTTTTCTCTTTTCAAGGAGCTTCAGGATCTGTCAGGAAGTTATTGATGTTCCAGTAAAAGGATCATCTGCTTCCTGACAGGTCAAGCCACGATGAGAGACACAAGTAAACCTTCCCCATGTGAAGTGCCACAGTGTCACAGTGGGACTTTGCTGATTCATCCTGATGGAAGGAGGAGGATTACCTCCTCCACACGACTGGCAGATTCTGTCCCTGCCTAATGAACTGGTCATTTCTACAATCCATCCTCCCAAGGAACTCTCCCTGTGTTTCCACCAAACTCCAAGATAGAAGGAAATGTTTATTTTTCAAAAGCAGCTTCAATGAGTGGAAAGAACTCAACTCTTACCAACAAACAATAAACACTTCAGAAAGTGATTTAACACTCAATAATATATGTCAGAGTAAAATAAAACATCCAGCTATGTTAGCTTGGAAGCCAATCATGCTGCCAGCAGAGATGGATGAGGAGCTAAATTGCTCGTCTAGGGGCCTTGCCAAAGGTTTTGTCCTGTGACACCACACATGGCATCTGACTGCGGAGCGAGGCAGATAATGACATTATGGATATCTGTTTAATTTTTGAGGCCAGACTTTTAAACTAAATATGGATAAATAAATAAATAGATCCCAGCTCTTCACAAATAAATACTGGCAATGGCATTTACAGGGCAAAGGGATTTTTACGTTGCAGCAAACTGAGAAGGATAAATTATTTACTTGAAGTATAACAGCAAAGTTCTGTTTGATTTATTTAATACACTTGTGCAGATTTACTGATGGATTTCTGCCTCTGAGCTTGATGCTTTTTCCTTGCCATTGTAAAAAATTACAACATTCCATGCTTACTGCAGGCAGGGAAACCAGCTCTTGGTTGTGTATAAGTGTCCCTGCGGAAATCAACGACACCTCCGTTGAGAGAAAATGGCCCTAAGTGTCCATTGCCAAGGAGAACAAGAGAGGGTGGAGAGCAAGAAAGCAAAGCTTCTTACCAGTGTTTGATTTGGGCAAACAAACATTATGTCATGGACTGTCATGACTGCATAGAAGACAGGAATTCATTTGTTTTAATAAAACATAAATCCTTTGGAGATGAAGGTTCCCCAAATATTAACATTCTGCTAAAGATGGGCTTACTGCCATGATCCGTTCTGCGAAACCAAAGACCAGAAGCATTTTATGTTTTCAAACTATTTAGAGCTCAGGACAGGCTATGACCCGGCTCTGTTGGTGTCAAGGGCAGATCCTCTAGCAGTTCAGATATTCTTGGAGTAAAGGCATCTTCCCCACTGCCTGCTCCTTGCCAAAGGCACATCACTAAATATTTGCCGAGCTGGGCTCCTCTCTGCAGAGCTGGCCCTGGTGTTCCTGATGTGGGATGGAATGACACGTTGATGGCCCCACAGCTGACAGGGATAAGGGATTTCATTACAGAGTTAGAAACACCAGTTAGAAAGTGAAAACGGACAAGTGCTTCATCAGAGCTTGTTGTTCCCAGTGATCAAACAAATTTCCTCTAGGTCTGATTCTCGCTGACATCCTTCTCAAAATGTTGTTTCTTTGAACTGAACTGGGGATATTTCATGGCTTTTGGGAGAGAGGATCTGAATTCCCAGAAAAACACCCTATGCTAGGACACTCTCTCTGATCACATCATACAAATATTGTATTATAAAAAGTACCACTGAACAGCTCTTAATTGCCAAGCAACCCTTAGCAGATGATTAACTTTGAATAGACACCACAGGTGGGGATGCCTCTAACCATCCTGTGCAACTATTACTCACATGCCAGACAAATACAAGAACAGCTGAGATGTGGCAACATCATCATTTAAAAACAGCAGCATCAATAGCTGTTGTTCCCTATTACAGGCTGCTCTAAGAGCTCTCAGCACTCCTGAGTCTCTTATCAAACTTCCAGGCTTGACGAAGCACACAAATTTGCAGAGCAAAGGCTGCGCTTTGGGTACAGAAGGCTCTCCAAGCACTAGAAATTTTGCCCCTAAACCACTTAGTTTGCTCTGAAAAATCCCCTTCTGTTTGATTTCCAAAGCATAGACGTCTGTAATAAGATAAAGAGTAAAGAGAGCACAGGTTTGGGCTTTTTACTTTTCCTGTCTTAGGGCAATATCTACAGCTGGCACCGAGATCAATGCAGGGTAAGCTGGGTCCTTTGGTCAGGGCTCTGTTAGAATCAAAGATGTGATACACTGCTGCGTACACCTGTGCTTCATCCTGCTCCTATAAAGCCAGATCCATCCCCTCGTGGCTCCCTGCCCTGCAGTAACATGTGCCCTCTCCCATTACCCATGGCAGCCCGAGCCAACAGTGTCAAATGGTGCATGATTTATTCAATATGCCCACAAATGTATGGGCACAAACTGCTCTGAGCTTTTCACAAAGGCTCTGTGGGGAAATACATACTAGATGATTGACACAGAAGCAGTTCCTCTAACATATGCTAATACAAGAGTGGCTGGACTGCTATTCTGCTGAAGGAGGTCACAGGCAGCTCAGTCGTTCCCTTGATATCAGGTGTTTATCTTATCAACGTCTCAGCTACCATGGTCTGAAAAAAATTAGCCTTTGTTTGCGCAGGAGCTGTGGAGCTGGGGCTTTCTTTGCACGCCTTTGTCTTTCAGCTCTGTTATTGTGTGATTTCACTGGGGGTCTCTGAATGCACTGGGTTTTAAATAAAGCCTCAGCATCAGCTTACCTGGTGAAAATCAGGAATCACTGCAATAATCCAGAAGAAAAGAAAGGATTCTGGGTTCATATAGAATCACAGAGCTGTAATGCCAAGGAAGGGCAGATTAGGTAAGAATCTGAGAGAAGATTTGTGTTTGTTTAAGGCAGTGTACTTGATGTTGTCCTGCACAGAGGTCATTTTGCCTATATAACACTACAATTTCATGCTACAGCAAGTGTCTTCAAGTCTTTTGAAACTCTTTATTACAAAGCTCTTAGCAACTGACATTCACTGCTATTAAAAGTGAATTGATGTTAAATGTATCTTGTTCCAGTGAGTGCAAGTAAAAACTGTCTCATTATTCTATTTTATATTTATATCCTCTTTTCTTGTACAGTCATTTTTTTGTTCCTTGTAGTTCAGATTTTTGTATTTCTAAGTCTTCACCTCAAAATAAAACAATAAAGACACCACTGGTGCCTATAAGGAAGCAAGCGTTGTAAGGTAGACTTAATTATAGCAACTAAATGCATGTTTTTTGGTAAGAGACACTGCTGTTGGAAGCAGACAGCAGTAATGGGAGCTGAGTGCCCAGAAGCGGCACTCCTACAGTGTGGGAGTAACAGATAGGAACCAGGGGACCAGGCCTATCGACCACCTGGGAAAGGCTAATTCAAGCTGGTGCATCTGTATCAACAACTGGCTGCAAACCACATTTTCAGAAAAAACATGATAATGAAACCAAGACTCTGGATTAACTTTTCCAGGCAGAATAGGAGTACAGTGTGACTTTGATGGAGGTAAATTACAATCTTCTGAGCTTTAGCTAAAATCTTAGTTAGGTACCACGCCAAGTTGAAGCAGTATGAGGTTGAAGTAGTGCCATACTTCTAGATCGATGTATGGGTGAGCAGAATTTGGGCCCTTGCATTTGAAAAAACAGAGCTTTCTCTTCCTTTCAGTCTTCCCTTATCTTGCTTTGAGATACTTAAAGTGCCAAAAATAATATTGCACATTACTGCCGGAAGATTTATCTTCTCTTTGAGTTCATTTCAGAAAAGGGATTTGTTCGGGAGGGACTGGGAAGGGAAGAAGGCTTGGGTTTTAAAGCTCATCGTTATCTCTAGTCTCAGTGTTTTTTAAGTTAAAAGACAAATCAGAAAAAGACAGAGTCACATACGCCAAGGGAGGTACCAATTTATCTTCAGGCAACACAACCTCTATTTAATTTTCTATCCAGGCATCCCAGCACCCTTTGCCACAGTGTTATATGTATATGGGGCTGGATGAGGACGTGGGAGGAAAGCATTTTACTCCTGCTAATAGCAATACCTTAGTGTCACTCATGATTTATAGCCAGGAAAGAATGTTTTTTCTGGTCTATGTTCTGCTCAGTGTAATGAGTACAGAAGGAAGAGTGCAGATGCCTCATGGAGCTCACAGGAGGAGATCTTCATTAGTTCAGTCCTCTCCAGTGTGGTAGCAAAGACTGTGAACATTAGAGGAGAAACCCTTTTGTTTATAACTAGCTTATTGAAGTGCACAAGCATGGAATTGTCACTGTGTCACTTTGCTAATGTGTCACAAACCTTCAGACACTGCTTGTCTCCAGGATGCGCAGGCAGCCAGGCTACAAGATGCTTCCCCTTGCTGCTGCATGGAAGGAAGAAGGAAAATAGGTGACGGAACAACATTTCAAGATATTCAGGAAAGGATGAGCCCCTGGATGAAATCCAGAGGTTAATGTGGTTCTCTATGGAATGTGGGGAAGATCGTTGGCTCTACTGGGACCAGGATGAGTAATATCGAGAGGGGAATGAACTCTGTCACAGTGCAGGAAGAGCAGAGCCTCTATCATACTGGAGACAAGTATGAAATAACAGCAAATCTGGATCCATCATGTCAGGCATTTTGACTTGGATTGAGGTAATAAAGGATGATGTTTAGGGAAAGCATGCTAACCTGGCCATTTTTGTGACCCACACCTCTCACACCCCTAGCAGCAGCCACAACTGATGTATTAGAGATGTTAGAGTGGGCAACCCTACCTAGACCATTTTGTATCCATTTCTAGACCTTTTGTTTGTGATTTTGATCTAATCTCTCTCTGATCCTGACAATTCTGCCTGCTTCCACAGCCTCCTGTGGCAGCCACTTCCAGAATTTCAGCCCCCATGGTTTAAAGACATACTTCTTTTGATCTGCTTAAACCAATCCTCTAGTTTCAGCAAATGTCCTCTTGTTCCAGTACTGTGGGACTTGTTGAACAGCAGCTGAACCACTGCTTACCCAGTGCCTTCTTCATTTTGTAAATCTTTATGCTACCCTCATTGTTCAGCTTTCTCATCTCCTACGTCACATCTTCTCCTAAGGCAGCTTCCTCATCCCTGACCATTTTATTTCCTCATCTAGTTCTGCGAATATCACAAATATCATGAATTTCCTCATATTTCCCACGAAGGAGTGGGATCTATCAGCTTGGTCCCAACCTTGCTTGAGATCAGTCATATGAGCGCTTTTAAGTACGCGTGGGGGAAGGACACCTCTTGATAAAATGTCAGGCTGCCTCTCCCTGGCTGCAGCGTTGCTGTGTTCTTAATGAAATCTCATTACATTGGTCACCGAGTCAGTTCAGTGAATCATGAAATGCATCTCCGGTTTTGTTTTTGAATTTGAGAGCCACAAGGGCAGTCAGATCCCTACCTCACCTTGAACTCCATCTGAGAGATTTATCCAGTGGCAAAACTGAAGTCCAAATGGTCCTGATCCTGGCCTAGTGTCCTAAATCAGCTTCATCTGTCCATTCTATGAAACAGACAAACAAGGAATTGTGCATTTCAGGAAAAGAGTGATGAGTTTTTGTTGCTTGGCAACTGTCGCTCCCACGTATTTTGGAAGAAGTTGAGAACATCCTCCACCTGAGAACTTAGGTGAGGAGGGAGGGAACTGGCAGCAGAACCCTAAAACTCTGAGCTGTGAAGATATCTTTGGGCTCATGGAAGCAAAAAGTGCTTTATGTCTGCATGCTCCTCAGTTTGTGTCCTCAACGTGACTGTCTGCATCAGATTCGGGGCTCTGCATGGTGAAACAATGCATTGTTCTGCCATTTCGGTCTCGCAGAGGGATTTCACAGTTATCTGAATGTGCTCTATTCCACCTGCCAGCTGCAATCAGCACGCACCACGGTTGCATTCCTGTTAGCCAAGATTTGAGCACCAGAAACAAAAGCCTTCAAAAGAGGAATCAGCAAGAGATCTGCACGTGAAAACCAGGGATGGGGCAGTCAGACCTGAGGGCTCGGTGAATGTACACACACTGATAGCAAACACAGGCAATGAGGCCAGAGTAAAATTTGTCCTGCTTCCTGCAGTGGCAGTTTACTTCAGACAGGAATTCAGACATGATTATTAAAACAATAATTTAGGGCTTCAGTTGCTGGGAGCTAATCTCCAAGGTTGAACTCAGCAGATGGCTGTGTAAGTGGACCCCAGCTAATGCATTTATGCAGTGGTTTAGAATTTTTGGTCCAGATTCGTTGCTGACAACTCTGCTATGTGAAATCCCATTTCTCTTTCCTAGGTTAGATAAAAGGATCTGGTGGTTTGAAAGCGCAGATCTCAACTCTTCGAGACAACCCTGCAGTACCCAATTAAGCAAAGCTAAGATAGCAAAACTAGCATGGTAAGAACTGATAGAAATTGTCTGTTGCTTCAAGGAGTGCAATAACACAGGATTGTTACAGTGGCAAAGACATTTTATGAAAGCACAGGTTCACTGGGCTTTCTAAGGTCTGCCTGGCACAACAGCTCTACATTGTGTGAAACCCTGATTAGCTTCATGCCAAACCACTGAGAGCTGGGTCATTAATATCCCATAGTTTGTTTGCAATCCTGGTCTTTGTAATAATGTCATTAAAAGGACACAAGATAATCTTACTGCAACAGCCTGGCAAGAACTACTCTCTCTGAAATGCAGCTGTTAATGTATTACACTTCTCCGAGATTCCCTGGACAGAGCAGAGATGTTCTGGAGCATTTTAATCATGTACACACTACAAGAACAGTGTAAGAAAAGCTAACAGGAAATGAAAGGGAATTGGAAATCCTTTGGCTCACCATTCCTAATTGCAGGTCCTTCCTAATAGATCTCCCTTGTTGCAATCTATTATTTCTTGTCTCCTGGCAGACATAGATATTAGTTTATTGCCTTCTATGCCACACCTGTACAAATTTACAGGTATTATCATGCATCTCTTCCACCCCCTCCAGACCAAACCAAGTCCTTTTTTCTGTTCTTCCCCACAGGGTTCATTTGCTGTACCTGTTTGTTCTTGCTGCTCTCCTCTGGACTTTCTGTGTGAAACAGCCAGTAGTTTTGCAGGTAGACAAAAGGACTGAAGGAGGTACAAATGTTCTGTGGAAATGTTGGGTTGTCTGAGCAGTCATTCTGTATACTGGAATGCATAATGTGGAACTGCTCTTTTCCAAACACAGTGACAGCCTCTGCACTGTGGCAGGAGACCAGGGTCTTTGTTTCTCTGTCAGCAGAGCCATTTCCATGTTCTGACTCACCAACAGCTACGTGGGTAAAAGCAGCAGCACTTTGCAGCAGTATCCAAGCCCTCACAGGTGAAAACAACCATTAGGCAAAGTTTTCGCTACAAGTTGCATCATGTGGAGTTTCACACCTTGTGGGTGTTGTGTCCTGTCCTGGGTATGTCCATAACATGACCATGAATGTGGCCCTGTTCACCAGGATGCAGGGACACAAGCGACAGGAGGCCACAGTCATCATGTCCAAACTTGCCTTCCCAAGGAACCTGGTGCCTCACAAACGTGTCTCTCTCCGAGTCAGCCTCAGGACTATTTCTTGTGCTGCCTGGCAGCTTTCTGCTCCCCATTGCGAATGCAGAGGTGCCTCCCTTACATCCCTTCCTTCACAAACAGGCCCAAGGGACCTTCAGGTTGTGGTTAGACCCCTCACTCTTGACCCAGTGGCACTGGTGGGAGAGGTTGCAGTCCCCAGCCCCATGGATGTGCTTGAGCAAACAGCTCTGTCAGCAGAACTGCAACACAGGCGCAGTGCTGGCTTCTCACTCTCCCTTCTATTCACTCTTCAGGGGACCTTTAGTTGCTACTTCTTCCACTTTGCCTCAAAGAATAGGACTTATATTGTATTTCCTTGTATTGTGGACAGAAAGTAAAATTCTTTTCAGCTAGTTCTCTCTTTCAGCTCTGTCAAATCCTAGATGAGTTGATCTCAAACTGCTGAGCTTTGCTTTCCTCTTTTGTGAAACAGGAAAAGTGCAGCACCCAGAGGCTTGTAAAATGTGTCGTATGTGCCAGCTGAACAGTGCTACTGCAGTAAGAAGCATTATAATTGAACACATAACAATTATGTTTCCATCAGTCGTGTGTTGAGGAGGAAGAGGTGACTTGGAAAGTGCTGTTAAATACTCAAAAAAAGCAAATTATGAATTCTCAGAGGTCAATATTTATTCCAGACTCTCAAAAAGTAATGATTTGTGAATCCAGGTGTGTGGAGGGGTTTGACAAGCAACAGTGCCTGGAATTTCTCAGAAGCATCTACTGCTTTCAATGAGGAGTAGGAGTATTGACTGAAGGATGACTGCAGGCTTTGCTCCACTGTTCACAAGCACTTCTGAATTGTTTGGACAAGAACGATTCTAAAGAAATACCAACACAGTTGTTTTCTCTTCCACGGAAGCTTATTTTAAAAAAGCAAGTTTTAGGCAATTCTTATTGTTGTCTTATACTGTCTTGTGCTTCCCTCCCCAATGACTGCAATTAGAAGAAGGAGCTTCCTCTACTGAAACTACTTTGGAAAAGGACAAGCTCTGGGCTGCAGCATCAGTGAAGAGTCTCAAGAGAAGGATGGGGCACCCTGGCTGCAAACCAAATTTACAACATTGTTTTCATACTCTGGCAATCAGCAAGACAAATAATTACATTTGGAAGCAGCATGGAGGTGACCACCTGAGGCAGAACATCTATCACAACCAGATGAGGAAGCTCAAAAGCAACCTGCTGTCAAGGCTTTTATGCTCAGGTCACGTCTTCAGTACTTTGTGGTCCACATTGCATTAGTTATCAGTGGAGACATTTATTTTTTTATTTAACAAAATACTTCCCCCCTCCCCACTTGCAATCCTTTTATTCAAGGGTCTCAAAGTGACTAATGTTCCAGGCTGGAGTCTATCCTGAGAAGGGTTTGAACTGCTTCTTGTGGAAGTGTGTGTTGCAAATCAGAACAAATAAATTTGCAAGGAGGTGAATGAGCCACAGAACGAGGAAAGCCAAATTTCCTAATGGCCTTGTACCTGCTGCCTGTCTCTCTGATGTCTAATAACGTGTCAGCTCACACAAGTGCCACTTTCTACCTGCTGTGTTCTTGCACAAAACTCTCCAAATACAACATCGTGGAGACCTTGACCTCTTTGTCAAATTTTGTTGAAATTTACCAAGTGGTTTAAAAGACAAATAGGGCTTTTTGCTCCATTGCCACTGCATGAATTTTGGATCCATGGGGCATGAGGGTAATTTGCTTTCTAAGGAACTGTATCTTGAAGTTACCCTTCACCACAGGACGCTCCAAAAGATGTCAGTTGTTATGTGAGCATTGGCAGCCCCTTCCCTTTTTCTTTAGAGGCTCTTGTGTTTCCCCCCTGGAATTTTTAACCTACTTCACTATTAAAGACAAATCACAACCCTGAGCCCTGGCTGAGGCTCCTCATTAACAAGCACTAATGGGCATGGCACCAGCCCCATGGGAGCTCTGTGAAATAGAAGAGCTGGGCAGAATCCCTTGTTCCCTCCAGTGCACTCACTACTGTTTTGTCTCTTCAAGTTCTATTTCAAGTCATGGGTTCCTGTTGGTTCCTTATAGGGCCATTCCATAGATGAATGGATCCTACTCTGAGAAGCTGCTTTCTGCTTCTCAGCATATATTTCCCCTTTGTTGCAGTCTTGTCATCAGGTCTGGTCATTCCCCCCTGTATTCCGATATTTCTGGTACCCTGCACCTTCTTAGAAGAAATAAATGAATGATCTTCCTCATGTGCCTTTCACTGCTCCAACTGCCAGTTCTGCAGCAAAAAGTCTTCAGTTTTGCATTCAGTTGACTGGAGATTTATAAAAGCAAGTTAAAAAAGAGGGTCCTAAACAGAATTTAATATATCCTTGGTGTTGCAGTGGTTGTAACTAAACACACATTTGGTATTTTCAATCCAGGGTTGCAAGGCTATGTGCTCTTTTTATCTATTTTGATTTAAACATTCTTATCTTTACTGTATGTTAGCTCAACCTGCTGTTCTAATAAACTGTCTCTCAGATGTTCATAGCCAGGACTTCTTAACTTTATACAGAGCTCATTCCTTCTATTTCCATGTGGTTGTGCTAATAAACACGACATAGATTCCTTTTGCCATTAACAAACAGGTGCAACCCCTACAGGGTGGCAAAGAAATAATTTTGGCTGGGACTTTCCAGGGGTACATTATCAAAAGGGATCATATAAACAAGACAGCACTTGTTAGAAGAAAGCATGGAGATGTGACTTCATTCCTGGATATCATCCTACTTTACAGTCCACAGTCCCCTGTCAGATACTGGAGCTTTGAAGACTGGCAGAAGTTTGACTGTGTCTCTCCACGCAAACTGTGCTGTGAAGGGTCTGCTCAGGGGCCCTCCAGAGTGGTGAATGTGCCAAGTCACTCCAAGGTATTATATGAAAAGAGAACCTGGCACTGAGTTCTCCTTGCCAGAGACTTGCAGACATTTAGAAATGCTCTGTCGTGCAAGCTGAGACACAGCTCAAAGTTCTTTTGATTCTTGTAATCAACAGACAACTGCTGAATGTGATAAGGCAAGGGTTTCATCTCAAAATGGACTGAGGAACAGGGAGGGCAGAGACAATAGACAGATACCAGGTGGGAGGTGCAGATGTTAAAGCTTTGATGTTGTCCCCTTCAGTGGAAAGAGAGGAGACAAGATTAGCAGTATTTCACTCAGTAATGGTATTATCCTGTTCAAAACACCAGGAGATGCAGTTTGTTCTGAATGTCACTGTAAAAACATGAACCATCAGGGTACTTCTTTCTCTACTCAGTTGCTCTGTTTGAAACCAGATTAACATCACAGAGACGAGGATTGCACCTTTTGTATCTGACAGTTGGAGCTGCTTTTTGTATCCAAGAAAACTGCCTCCATGCTGGGGTGGGACTGGTCACAGAGCACCAGTGTGGAGTAAGCCATTAGCTGCCACTGAAGGGGAGGCTGGAGGATTTCTTTCCTAGCCATGCTACTGAAGGTCCAGCAGTGGTGCACACTGTCAACATCCCAGACACACCTCAAACCTGACACCAAAAAGAAAATCAGTGCCTCCTTTTTTTTTTTCATGAACATTACAGAGCAAGAAGCAGCAAGACTCTGGAAGGATACACTCTATAAATTGCAGACTAGTTGTACTGGTATCTGAGCTCTTTTCCAGTACAGCACTAAGTGATTCACACCTCTCCTGTTGTTCATTCTTCCTTTATATCTCCAAGGGAGGATGTGAGTGCATGCAGTGTCTTATTCTGGTCGCTATCTCTTAAAAATATGTATTTCATTATCTTCCAGGAAGCAAGATGAAAAAAAGAGCCTTGCTGCTTTGTGACCAGAAATGAGCGGGGTTTATCACAGCTCCCAGGTCTTAAGGGCTCATTTTGCAACCCCAGCTCAGCTCTGAGAAGGCTCTGCTGTCACCCACCCAGTCAAGTTTTACCCTTTATGGCAGGCAACCCACTGTGCTGTGCCCAGAGAGAAGTTGTTTGTTCTTGCTTTCAATCCTGGCACTGTGCAGCCGCTCACTGCAGTGAGAAGTGAGGCCATGACTTCTGACAACTTGTTTGAGTAAGCTTTAACCTGGCAGGGGTGAGGATCAGCACTGCTGTCACACACTGAGTCTCAGTCTTCCTGAGGAATCTTACCTAGCTTCTTGAGAGGGGCTGTTGCTACAGATACACAGGTACTGAACTCCTACCCACGGAGGCTAATTTACATCTGTGTGCATGACACGTGGATCTTTGCACTGTAGATAAATATCTTAGATGGTATCAGCCAGAAAATACCAGCCAGGACCTTGACCTGAAGTTTCTCTTTCCTTGGTGGCTCTGCATTTCTGATAAAGAATTAAGTTGCGATGCAGGGCTGCCCTGGAGTCCTGCTGGTTTGGTGACAGCAGCTGTGGCTACCGGCAGCTGTGCCGAAAGGTGCTGTTTCATGGGGATAGGAACAGATGTTTATCAGGATCCAGCTCACTGGTCTCATATTGAGAATATTTAGGGCATCCCAAAAATCACACATGATTTCTGAACTCTCAGGGTTTCAGATGTGCAGAAGGCTGTAGGATACAGGAGCAGAAAGTCTTTACAAATGCCATTATCATATGGTCAGTCCCTGTTTGTTGACGGACTGCTGCTCACCCCCGCCGCACCAAACTGATCGAGATGGGGTTAAAATCAACAGCCTGTGTCAACCTGAGTGACTACACTGGGTTTGTGAGATAACAAGTCTTCAGGATTCTTTTTCATCTCTTAGTGCTTCAGTATTTTCATCATTAAAATAGGGAGTGAGAAGTATTTTTTTACCCAGCCCACATCACATACATAATTATTGCCAACAAGTAGGTTTCACTACTGTTGCCGTTTAAGTGTCATATTAGAACTGCAAACCCAAATGCCAAGTCTTTGTGTAGATTTTCCTTCATGAACCACAAAGACCAAGTCAAACTTGTCATACTTAACAGGCTCAGCACAAAGGACATTCTAATTTCACAAGATGGTGCCTTCATAAGGGGCAGGTCTTCATTAACGAATGTATTTACCACTCAGTGAAATACATTTCTGTACTTCACAAGCTGTGAAAGGATCTGAGCAAACACTTTGCTTTGGGAACAACAGTAAAAAACCCAACACGATCAAAACCATTAACATATTCATTAAAGAAAGGAGGCAGTCATCTTGACTGATTTCAGATAAATGTTACATGTCACTTAACAAGACTGTAATGAAATAAAGCAATATGTCCTGTCAGAGAGAGCAGCACAGCACGAACACTGGAAAATAATAACACTTCCGCAGCTGCAACAGGCAGGAAGGACAGAATCCACATGCCACCTGGGAATGAGCTGTCAGGCTCAGCGTGCTGCCCTGGGTCTCGTACTCTCATTTACTGCCACGTAGATAAGGACCCTCTCCTCTTACGCAGAGCTGTGGTGCCAGCATGGCCTGGCCCTGTGCTGGCTGAAGGGACTGTGGAGCCCCTGCGCTGTCACAGACCCCTGCTTTCCACAAAGCTGATTATTCTGCTGCTGGGTCAGGGTCTGTTCACTGCCACGAGGGTGCCACAGGAAAACGTGCAGCATCTCAGGGTTGCGCTGTTGTTTTTGCAAGCAAACAGTGAACTGAACTTACAGATAATGGGAGAAAACTCAAAATCTGTTTCTTGAGGAAGGATCAATTTTCTGTCTCTCTGGGGAGAACTCCAGCTAAAACAGGGACAACGCATTATTCCTTCTGTTCTGGGGAAAGAAATGAGTAAGACAGAAATGTTTATCTAAATCAAATACATTCAGAACCCTATAAAGTGTCAGACCTTGTCAAGACTCTGCCTTTAATAGCCACCAGCCCCGTATGCAACTCTCTCTAATAGACTCTTGCAGTGACATGGGGCCTCAGGGAACTCTTCCTAGTCCTTTAGACAGTGATGAGTTTCTTTGTTAAACAGGAAGCTGTTTAGCTCTTATTTGTTTATCCTGACACAGTATTCTAGATGGGTGCATTATCCATGTGATTTTGTAGTGTACCTGGACACTTGCCAAAGCACCATGCTCTGGGACCAACTGGCAGCAAAGCCGGAGGTATCTCTTCCTGTGAGCTCTGAATGGTTGTGCTTCAATCTCACTTTCCAAATCTAAATGAAGTTAAATTTTTCAGTTTCAAAAGCTATCCCTTTTCTTTACCTGCAATAAAGGGGAAACGGGAACGCCTGCCTAGCCTTTTCTGTATAGGTCATTCTTTAACACAAATGTATCACTAGGTTTCTCTTCTTCATAAAATCTCTAGACAGTCCTTTTGAGTGTGCTTCTTCTCATAGCTTTCATTATTCTCATCACCTAACATATAACACTTATACCTCGTTTAGTAGCAACTCATGTAGAGATAAAATTCTAGTTTGAAATATGAAGGTCACCTCTCAGCCTTGTTAACAATTTTATTGAAATAACTGGAATGGAGACGTAATATGAATCATTGCTCCTATTTTATTGTTTAGGAAAAAACTGAATAAATGTCTTTAAAATGTCTTTTGTAGCCTTCTTGAAAGAAAGGCATTTCACTCACTGTGAAATATGTGCTAGTTTGACTACTGTTGAATAGATTTCGCTGGGTGGCAACTCAGAAACCAAAGCAATTTCAAAGAAGAGAGACAAGTTCTGTTTTATAAACGCAGAAGCCCAAAGTACTATGTGTAGCTAAAGCAGCCTCATGGAGAAACTGAAACTTTTATGATCCTGGAAGATGAAATGAGAGGTTGGTACAATTACATTCTTGGTTTAATGGCTGCTTGTTTTGGATAAAACAAGAAGGTACCTTTTGCTGCCTAAATCAAGTGTATCACTCTTGGTCCATTTTTTTTGTTCAATCATTTTGTGTTGTGAGTTACCTGTTCAACAAAGATAGGCACATTTAAGAGGCAAAGTTTTGTTGTCTTATAAACACCCCCTCCCCAACCCGTGTATGTAATTAGAAACATTGAAAATAACATTTCTGAGATCCCTGTGTTCCTGTAAGCAGAATTCATCAGAAATGTAACAACTCCATTTTCCCCTTTCCACTGATGCCATTTTAAAAATAGTAACATCTTTATCACCACATTTCTGAGGAAAAAGGGAATCCTTTACCCTTCTACGGACAGACAGATGTTCCTTCTTTGTCTCCAGTCCTCTGACTGCTGCTCTGTCATGCTGTGGCAGTTATTATCAGCATACAGACCATGAACAGCGCAGTGAAACGGGAGATATAGCAGGCATGTGCAGAGCTTCAGAGGAACTTGTTCAGTGTGTGTTTATTCTCAAAGGAAACCATGATCGGTGTAGTGTCCTAGCAAACCTCAGAGAGGTTTAAAATTACTTAGAAGGTCTAATGAAAATTGTCCCTGGTGACTATAGCTGATAACAGGTCTACCTGACTGCTCCTAAATACCGTGCACCCCTTTCTCCCCATGGATGAGACTCAGAGTGGGTCCTATCAGGGTTTTAAGCTCTCTTTTCCCCTCACTGCTGTGCTGTCTCAATCTCACATAGCTTTAGTTTCAGTGGCCAGTGTCATGAAAGCCTCCTGGAAACCTGTGCTGTTTGAGGGCTGACACAGTGATGATGCCACATTGCACTCAAAAGAAGACACCTCAGTCCCACGCTATTTGGATGACAACATCATGTTGACTGAATAGGGAAAGGGATTGAGCCTTGGGACGCTTTGAAGATGAGGGAGCTGGAGCTGGATGAAACTAATAATAATCTGCTATGATTTCCTATCCATCTAAGCAGACTCTGAAGTCAACTCTTCAAAAGTAAACGCTGGTACCTGCTGTGGTTTAGAGCATCTGGCTGTCTTTTGAACTCCTTCAAAGTGGCTCTTCTGCTTTATCAGGGAAATGAAGAGGGAGATCCCTGTGTAATCTCCATCATTACCTTTCATCTCTTGAGGTAATAATGCATGAAGTGTTCATGGGGGGACAGTGCCTTCCCCTCCTGACACAGCAGGTCCTCCTCTCTGATTTTCCTCGGGCTTACAATAGATAGCGCTACATAGCTTCTTCCCCTGATCCTCAGAATACTATCACAGCATAGTTAAAATAATTTACATGCTGTTAATGTCATTTTTCTGAGATAAAGCCGTATGCCCATAGAAGAGTCCAAATGCCCAATTTAGGAAGGAGTCTGAGTTTCTATCACCATTGCCAGCATGTGTGCCATGAGAACTCCCTGAACGACAAGCGAAATTCGGCTGCTTTGTTTTTTTTAATCTCAAACTATTTTTTCAGTTTTTCATTAGTCTTATAAAGCCAACCAGCCTTTTTCCCCAAAAAACTTGGCTAGGTAATAATTTCAACAAAATTCTAGCAGTCGTGTATTGACCTGGATAAAAGTACAGAAAAGTACACAGGTTGGATGAAGCCGCACAGTGTTCTGCCAACTCAGAACAGAGAGTTTGCCACCAATTATTGCACACAAGCACTAGCAGAGCACACAAACAGCTGCAGGACTTCAGGAGAATAAATAACTGGTTGCAGATTGAATACTGGCTGTCCTATCACTGCTGTGTTGGTTTTATTAATGACTTACTAGACAAGAGGAGCCCTTAGTCTGCTCCTCCGAGACCTGAGAAGACATGAAATAGATGTGGTTTACATTTCTCTGAAGTTAGAAGTCATGATGTAAAACACAGAAATAGAAATGAATAGAAGAAAGCCAAAATGTGTAATTCGAGAAACATGTTAAAGCAATAGCTGAACAACGTCCTGCTTTCAAAAAGATTCAGCTGAAGAGTTATGGGTAGACAGTGCTATAGGGCGAGAAACCAATTATTTTGTCATGTATGGAAATCGTCATTCTTAAAAACTGGGTGAGAAATGTTGGTGAGAAATGCTGGAAGCCAAAGATCCCATGAGTATTTGGAGCGTTGTATGGGGGTCAGTGCCATGTTTCATGACAGGAAGATCCC
The DNA here is from genome assembly GCA_033558185.1 of Dromococcyx pavoninus. NCBI lineage: Eukaryota > Metazoa > Chordata > Aves > Cuculiformes > Neomorphidae > Dromococcyx > Dromococcyx pavoninus. Next base: position 228,438 of record JAUMJL010000599.1, on the reverse strand, counting down.
TGGCGGCTTTGGTGCCAAGGTGCCGGCCTTATATCCAGCTGAATGTGGGACACACATCACCTCAGCTGAGTGGCACTGAGCTTCGGATATTCAGCTGGATCTGAATTGCAGGCTGACACTTCATCTGCCTCATCAGTGGGAAGGGGAAGGAGGGCTGACTGCATGGTGCACTGATGTTATGGGAGGGAAGAGAGGCGAGAAGCTCGACACAAGCCAGCAATGGGAGCTCACAGCCCAAAAAGCTGTGTCCTGGGCTGCATCAGAAGCAGCGTGGCCAGCAGGCGAGGGCATCCTCCTGCTCTGTTCCCCTCTGGTGAAAACTCACTCTGGTGAAACCTCCTCAAATCCAGTTCAGGAAAGCTGGGGAGGGACTTTTTACAAGGGCAAGTAGTGACAGAACGAGGGCAAACAGCTCTGAACTGGAACGGGGAAGATTTAGATTAGATATTAGAAGGAAGCTCTTCACGATGAGTGTGGCGAGGCACTGGCACAGGATGCCCAGGGAAGCTGTGGCTGCCCCATCCCTGGAGGTGTTCATGGCCAGAATGGATAAGGTTTTGAGCTCCCTGATCCAGTGGGAGGTGTCCCTGCCCATAGCAGGGGAGTTGGAAGTGGATGATGGGCTTTGCGGTCCCTTCCCACCCAAACCATTCCATCACTCTAACGGCGCTCACACCCCGACCCCGCCCTGAGCACATTTGGCGGGAACGGGGCGCTGTGGCGGGAAGCACCGCACGCGGACGCCGCGCACGCGCAAGAATAACGACCCCTCCCGGCCACCGTCCCGCACCGCTTCCCCTGCCTCCTACTGCCGCCCGCCGGCCACCCCCCCGCGGTGACCCGGATGTCGTTGCCGCGGGCATTTCCGGTGCAGGCGGCGGCTCCGGTGCGGAGCGGTCTGGCGGCCCGGGCCCAGCATGCCCGCCCGCTCATCCGGATGCCGCTGGCCCGCAGCCCCCGCGCGGCCTCCTACTCTGCGCCGCTGCGCCCCGGCCGCCACGTGAGCGCAGCTTGCTGCCCCTCCGGCTGCGCCGCCCGGTGAGTGGCCGAGCTGCCGCCGTCATTCCTCAGAGGGCACCCGTGGGAAGATTCGCCAAGGTCGGGGCGGGGGGAGAGAGGGTCCTGGTTTGACCAGCCTGGGCTCACTCGGATTATGCAGGGCCGCCCCTGAGCCCAGGCAGCGCTGTCTCGTGTCTCCTGAGGCTTTCCGGGCCCTCGCCGCCTCCTGGAGGTTGAAGCCGCCGCCGATGTCAGGCGAGGAGCCCCGGGGATCTCTCGGTGGGTAAGAGGATTAGGAGTCTTTGGTGCTTATTCAGCCTCTGGCCTGGCTTTGGTGAGTGTGGCCGTGGTGCCTCGGAGCTGGACACCTGCTCGCCAAGGTAAGGCTGGTTGTAGGCGACCACACTTATACAAGGTCTCTCCAAGGAATTGTAGAATCAGAACGGTTTGGGTTGGAAGGGACCTTAACGCCCATCCAGTCCAAACCCCTGCCATGGGAAGGGACAGCTCCCACCAGACCAGGCTGCTCAAAGCCCCATCCAGCCTGGCCTTGAACATGTCCAGGGATGGGGCAGTCACAACTTCTCTGGACAATTTGTGGCAGTATGGATGCAGCGTATCTGCGCTGAATTGATGGTGCTGAGACCATAGCAGCAGAAGTGTTTTCTTCTAGGAACAGGTAAATAGCATGTAGTTGTCTTGGTTAATCAACATCAAACGTAGATGCCAATGACTTCCGTCAGTTAGGAGCAGTTTTTGTTGGAAGCAATGTTGTGTAACTTGGCAACTGCGTAACATAAAGTGTGTATTTTTAGCCATGGAGGCCCCGTACGATGGCACCGAAGTAACTGTGGTGATGGAGGAAATAGAGGGCACTTACACTTACACATCACCAGTGCCATCTAAGAAGAAGAAGAAATATAAAAGCACTGGTGATCACGCAGAAAAAGCCAAAAAGCCTAGGTAAGTTCTTTCTGTGTTCATTCAGCGCCAGTGTAGGGTAGGGGAGCAGTTTTCCTTGTCCCTGATAAGATTGAGCTCTGCAGTGCACTTGGAACACTTTGCAGGGTAAAATATTATGTATAAAAAATCAGCTTGACACTCTGGACTCACTCTGACATCCTTGCCTTTATTGGTGCTACTGTTGCTCAATCTCAAGTTTGTGTACTCAAGAATAATTTGCCTTAGGCTCTTTTTCCTTACTGCAGAGGTTCTCCTCAGAATGTTAATTTTCATTTGGTTTAAAAAATGCATTTACAAGTAGAATTGAATGTAACATGCTTGTGATTTGACCTTAAGGGAAACATAAACTTTGTGAATTTCTTTTTCCAGAAAAATTGTGCAGAATGATGTTAACATTTGGGTCTCTGATTGTGTTTCAGATCTGCTTACCTCCTCTACTATTATGACATTTACTTGAAAGTACAGCAAGAGCTCCCCCACCTCCCTCAATCTGAAATCAACAAAAAGATCAGTGAGAGCTGGAGGTTGCTCAGTGTGGCTGAAAAAAGCTACTACTTGGAGAAAGCCAAGCTAGAGAAAGAGGGGTTGGACCCGGTAAGTCCTGTTTATGACAGTTCTTTGCCATGAGAGGCACTTAACTGCTTACGCACCACTCGGTGTGGGAGAATCACTTATCTGTCGTTTCCAGGCTGTATTTCTGCTTAGGACAGCCTATAAAGGAGCAATGTGTGGGGCCACTGCTTCTTGCTTTTCCCTTAGGTTCAGTCAGGAGGTAATGTTTTGTAATCCAAGATGGATTTGTCTGGTTCCTGCTGACAGGGACAGTAGTTATTTTTGTATCATGTCATCAGGGTGATTGATGGTAAAGTAGGTGATAAAACCATGCCTGAGAAGGATTCTGCAGGCTCTGACATGTGGAGAAATTCCCAGCAGACTGCCTCAGGAAACTATTTGAACTTTAGGCTCTAAAATAGCAGGACTGAAAACCAAATGTCTTCTTTTTCTTGTAGTCATTTATTCTATACTCTTTTTTTACTGACAGAACTCCAAGGTGTCCACTCGAACTGCAGTAGTTCCAGACATTCCAGGTTTCCGTAAGATTCTTCCTCGCTCAGATTATATAATTATTCCCAAACCTACCCTTCAAGAGGACAGGAGCAGGCAGTCGCTGGAGCTGTGTGTGACACAGGGTCAGGCAGCGTCCAAAGCTTCCACCAACATCACAAATGTCTCCTGTGATGCTGTGCAGAACATCCTGTCTGTAGACTCAAGCCACGTTGGCATCTCCGAGCAGTGCATTGCCATCGAAGGGCTGGCAGAAGAGCCTGCTTCCTTCGGTCAGCCAGATGCTGTGGAAGAAGTGGTTACGTCAGAGGTGCTCTCTCACTACGTTGGACCTGTGACAGAGAAAGTGGCTGGAGAGATCCTCTTGGATGAAGCTTCTTTGGAAATAGAAGGGCAGCCATATCAGACAGCTCGCGTGGTTATTGAAGAGACTCTAGTTAGCAGCTCCACGAACATATCCAACGGGAGCATCGCTGTAGCCCACCCTCAGGTTTCGGATGGGGTGTCTGTGGTGACTGTGGTGACTGGCAGGGTAAGTCATTCTAGTGACACTTGGCTTCCTGTCGGTGTGTCACCTGAGATGTCCAACACCTCTCACTTGAGATCCTCGGTGGCTGGAGGAGGTGCTGTACTGGCCAGCATGCTTACACTCAGTAGTGAGGACAATGGCAGCTTTTATAACTTGTGGTTGTAGCCTCTCTGCTTGCAGGCTGGCTCTGCCGTGTGTTGATATCTCTCGTGTCCTAAGATAGCTGCTTGAGGTTTATTGAGTTCTTTCTTGTAGCAGTATTTGGGGTCGGTTCCACAATTGGCCTACAAGATTTTGGGGAGGAAAAAGTGTTACCTTTGTGCTCCTGTTAGCTGTTTTCTTGGTTACAGAGGGGTAAAAGGGAGTCCTTTTAAGCTGAGGTGTTAGAGATCGGTTATAGAAAACCATATTCTGTGAAGAATTGGATGTGCTGTTCTCAATTCCAAGCTGTCAAGACTTTGGTAAAATTCCCAGAGAAGGCCTAGTAAGGCCATTGCTTTTGGAATGATCACTCTTCCCTGCTTTCTGATCTCATTAGTCCTTAGGACATATATTCAATGGTAGCGTTCATAAGAGTGGGACACAGGTCACTGTCTCTTTTTTCTGTGCACGTATTTTCCCTTTGGATTCATTTTAGGATACTGAAGAGAGCAGCTCCTCCACACCCGCTACACAGTTTATTATGTTACCTTTGCCAGCTCATTCTGTTGTGGAGAACCCAGCATCAATTAAATTGGTAAGAAATTCAAGAGTCTCATATGGTATTTTAAGGTATGGATATATTAGCATAGGTTTGTCTTTAAGATGTTAGGGTGGGAAGGATTTGTTCATGGTCCAGTTCCTAAAGATAATCTGATTTGGAGTCATCATGCTAGCTGATACATTTCTTGTCCCTGATTTTATGTCTCGTGTACGGTGATGAGGGTCTCTGACTTCCTAAAGTGTCTTTTATGGCCTGTTTCTGCTGCCTTCTTCCTCAAGGAGTTCTTGGGAAGAGATGGAGTAGATAATGCTATCACAATGCATCTGGCCAACAGCAGTTTCTGAGTTGCCCTTTTCAGGGTTTGTGTAGCCATCTGATCCCTACTTGGATGCATGTTTGTCTTTATAAAATACCAGTGCCCATCCCTTTAAGGGCAGGAACCTGTTCCTGTGACAGGAACATGTAGGCTTCTCAGTTTCGTGGGTGGCTGTCGCTTTGTCCTCGTGACAGAGAGGGGCAGTGACCTAAGGTTATGGGAACCCATGTAAAAGGTGGTGTGGCCTGTTGCATAAGGAAGAGTAGTGTTATTTCTCTGATCTAAGCACTCCAGCCACCTGTACTTCTGTAGCCATTTAGGACTTCATTATACAATCAGCACTGCAGCTCCTAGTGTTGTATAAGCTAGCATCAAATCCTGTTTTCCAGGTCCTCTATGCTTCCAGCTGGTGGAACACTGCAGATATTTATAGTGGTGCATAGCATGACATTCTCCCAGGTGTCTTAGAATGGAATTACCTCAGGCTTTTGTTCCTGAGAAGGACCTGGCTTAAATTATTTCATCTCTTGGAGAACAAGTCCTACGAAGAGCGGCTGAGGGAACTGGGGTTGTTTAGCTCGGAGAAGAGGAGGCTGAGGGGAGACCTCATCACTGTCTACAGCTGCCTGAAAGGAGGCTGTGGCAGAGCAAGTGTTGATCTCTTCTCTCGAGTGACAGGGGATAGGACAAGAGGAAATGGTCATAAGTTGTGCCAAGGGAGGTTCAGACTGGATAGTAGGAAGAATTTCTTTACTAAAAGGGTGGTCAGGCACTGGAACAGCTTCCCAGGGAGGTGGTTGAGTCACCATCCCTGGAGGGGTTTAAAAAAACAGTAGATGAGTTTTTAAAGGACTTGGTTTAGCAGAAGGTGGGTACAGTTGGTCTTGATGATCTCCAAGATCTTTTCCAACCGGAAGATTCTATGTTTCTATGATTCTTTGACCATAGCACTTAGCATTTCTAGGAAAAAAAACATGCCTGGTTGGGGACTTAGGGCAGAAAAGCTCCCTTGGGAGTGCTGAGTGCAGGCTGTGCACTGCGCTGCAGTTGTCCTGGCAAAGACGACAGGTTCAGCTTTAGTTGTCTTTTATGTGGGTGATCAGTAAAAGGAAGAACGGTGGAGAGCTGGTGCCTCTCTGAATAGTGTTTGTAAAGTGCTGATGAGGAAGAAGGGAGCGATGACCACAGATCTGTGTTTTACAGCTCTGTAGAGTAATTTCTGACAACTCTCATTACAGACAACCACCTATACTCGCAGGGGACATGGAAATTGCACCAATCCTGGCTGTTCCTTCACTTATGTCACCAGGCATAAGCCACCAAAATGCCCGACATGTGGAAATTTCCTGGGAGGGAAGTGGATCCCCAAGGTAAATGCCTTTCCTTCCCTGATTTCCAGACAAAAAGTGCTGGTTTGTTCGATGTCTGTGGTATTTCTAGGCCTGTGGATCTAGCACAGGAGGTCAGATATGCTGGAAACGATCCCTGCACTTGTGTTCCAGTGCTTGTGCTGGAGCAAATCACCATTGCAGAAGCACTTGGCCAAGGTGAGAAAGACCCAAAATCACACCTTGGGTAAAGATGCCACTTGTAATTGTGTCCGTTAAAGTTGATGGGGATGCATTTGGTAACTCTTTGTCATTGAGAGTACACAGGTTCTTCTGGCCCTCTGCCTGCACTGTAGTTCCTGTGACTGGAAGACATTGCCTGTTCTTCCTGCTACAGCCCAAGACAAGCTTAGGGGTTTGATTGAATCATTTGTTTGTGGTAATTTATCTGCGTTTGAACTTCTTCTGCAAATGGAGGTTTTCTGTGGTCTTTCTGCATTGTTTTCTTGACAGAAAGGGGGAACAATTCTCAGCTCTAGTAGGTACGTGATCCTTTGGGAGCTTGCTAATAAGGTTGGTTTAGTGGATGCTGAAGTTGGGTATTGTTGACTCACGGCTATTCTGACCTTTGGCTGGAAGGGAATTCCCAGATGTTGGTGAAGTCGTCAAGTTTATTTTAGTGTAAAAGTCTTTCTCCACATGATATTTGCTTTGTTGAAGTTATTGGCATTTCTGCTAGCTGTGTAAAAGACACTTGTTCCATAAACCTTGGCCATGTCACAGTAATTGGTCAGCTCTGAAGAGGTGTGTGTTCGTTAAATGTCTCTCTGAAGCAAAGTTCCTTAGGCACAAGTTAAAGGATGTTATCAGTGTGCAAATTTGCATTGACATCCAGTGGATTTGTTCTGAACCTCCTTTCTTTTATGTCTAAATCCATTAAGCATTTAGGGACAAGAACTTTTTAGGTAGCTTACAAAGTCTGTAGGGTCTGAGCTGATGGCTGGGCTTCCTACGTGGCAGGATTCAGACAGTGATGCTGGCTTCTTACCTTTTGGTTCTGTAAACCTGCTGAAGCAGATAGATGGCTCGCTGCTGAAACATGATTCTGCCTGAATATGGCATACCCACTCCTGTTAAATCCTACATTGATCAGAACTGAAAGGTTTTAGAGGAAGTTTTCTTTCTGGCTTTCAGGTTTTTTTGTACTCTTTTGGAAATACATTTGCATAAACAGTTCCACTTGTTTTCATAGCATCATGCCTTGGGGAAAACCACGCACCAGCAGTTTCTTTTAACCAGTAATAACATCAGTAGAATTTAAACTAAATATATACATACATTTCTGTTCTGGGCTAGTTTAGATGTCTGCTTTTAAAAACCTAGATTATCCTTCTGAGTATAAACACTGTAGAGAGCTTAGAATTAATGTCTATCTTGCCAGAAACTCTTAATTCCATTTATGCTGTCTTTTTGCATATTGCCATTCAGTGTTCCTCTGCACCTTTGTTGACCCCAGTCCATGACTTCTGTAGCCTTAGTCTCAAAGGTAACATTTCTCTTATTCAAAAAACCTTCCTGAATAATTCTCTTTTTCCTGACTGGCTCAAGTGTATGATTTTCTGAATGCACATGTCCAAAATCTAAAATTTCCTTATCACTTTGGTTCCTCAGTGGTGCTGAAGAAAAGTGTCAGAGAGCTGAAATTGTGAAAGGGGAGCGTAGGAGGTTGGTCCTTGTTACAGAGGGTAGTGGGTGACTTTGTGATGTTGGTGCTAATGGTGGTATTTGAGGGAGCTGAAGAAAAAATGATTATTCAAAGTAAACGGTGGCTAAAAATAATATGTGAAGGCCTGGGATGCTACATAAAATGTTAACAGGGACTTTGCTGTCATAGCTGATGATGTCTTCCTGCCCTCATACAGTTCACTGCTAAAACATTATGGATTTTACTGTTTTAATCCAGCATTAAACAGGGCATGGCACACCTGGCATATGTGGAGAGATCTTACTTATCTGTGAAAGCCTAAAGCTCTGAAATGTGACTATCTCTTTGTTTCCAGGAAAAGCAACCAAAAAGCAAATCTGAGCCAAATTCAGGCACCTCTCTTAAAACTCCTGCAGCTAAAAGAGGCCAACAGTCAGTATTCACAGAACCAACAGTTGCCAGTGAGAGCACCTCCAAGTCTGCCCTGGAAAGCTCTGAAGCGGTCAGCCAGCTGCTGAATGCTGTTCCTGTTGGAGGGCAAATGCAGGAGTGGGAGGAAGTGGTCATCTCTGAGGCTCATATTCTTACAAACAATGTACTTGCTGAAGACAGAGGGAGTGCAGTTGGAGTGATGCTGGGTCAAGAGAGCCAATGGCAAGGAGACTCTTCTTCAGAGCAAGTGGAAAAAGATAACGTAGGGCTGGGGATGCCACCATCGTCTGAGGTGCTGTGTCCAAATGCCTCTGCAAAAAGACCAGTGGGGTGAGTCAGTTTTCCATATGTTATGGGAGCCTATGATGTCTGTTTAGTGCTGATGGGACTTCTCCAACAAATTGAAGGCTGTTGGCAGTGCTTCCTGCAAGACCTGTTCTGTTTACTGTCTGGTTTCTGCCAGTTCAGGATTGTTCCTTTGAGATGGTTTTGGCCATCAGAGCTAATTTTTTTTTCAAAGTGACAATTAAATTCTGGTCGCAGATGTATCCTTAGCACTGTTTCTAGTTTCTGCTGCAGTAGTTGTGGTTGTTGCACTAATTAAGAACGGTTCAGGGAAGAGAAGAAAATTAACTGAGGGGAAAACCATGGGAATTTTTTTCCAATTGTAGCTCTTGTCTTTCAGAATTGATGCCCCACCTGCTGTACACAAAGGACAAGAAATAAAGAGTAAACCGAGACCTAAGCCCTCCTTGCTGGCTGCAGCAAGACCCATGCGAGCCATTCTCCCTGCACCAGCCAGTGTGGGGAGAGAAGCCAGCACTGAGCAGCCTAGCAGCAGACAGCCCTTCACAAATACTGGTAAAAACAGTGTTCTCTCGTGTGCTTTGGAGGTGGCAGTCTTTGCAAACCACATTGAAGTGATCTCTGTCAAATAATAAGTTACATCTGAAGGGAGATAGTGACCTACACTAGGAAAAACACTGTCTTTCTAACTGAGGGTGCAAGTAAATGGGCTGTGAAATACCTGCTTGGGTCATTTCAAATTCAGAGGGAAAATCTCACATGACTTTGGTGGCATTAACAAAGATGTCAGGATGAAACAGGACCTGTTTTCTCCTATCTAACATGCTGCATCCTTTTCCTCCTTCAAGACAAGCATTCCCCTGTGAGAACATCAGGCTTGAAGCCCAGTACTCTGAAACAACTGGGTCAGTCAGTTCTGCAGCCACCAAGTGCCGAGGAGCAAAAGGTACCTATGGTTTGTTCTTCAAATGCATGCTACTTCCCTTTGGACTTTTTTTCCCCAGGACCTGAGTGGTGAAAAATAGAACATAAAAATGTAGCAGCCTCATGATAGTGAGATCTGTGACTGACAGTTTTTATGAGATGGTTTGGTAGCAGCACAAATGATAGATGGCTTATTGTAGGAACTAATCAGTTGGATAGATGCTGTTGGACAGTCCTTCTGCTGGCTACTTTGAGAACCTCCCAGTTACTCCCAGAAGATGTTTTTGAGTATCTACTAGTGCTTTGATAATCTGACATGCAATACTGAAAGTCTTTTGCCTGTGAAATATGACTGGTTGTGCCAAGATGCTAGAATACTTCTGTTTGAATTACAATACCTTAGTATGCAAAACAGTGTGTTGTAATCCTCTGATGTTAAATGAACATGGATTGATTTCTTGGGGGTAAAAAATGCTAGTAGATTTTGCTTACAGGACATATGCATTCAGTAGTAGGTGTCTCACGGGTGTTTTTTCTGCCTTCAATCTGTAGCTCCGCAGTGCTTTGACCAGCAGGGCATCTCAGGTTAAAGTAGTGGAGGTCAAACCCGACGTGTTTCCTTCCTACAAGTACAGCTGCACTGTAACTTTGGTGAGTTTTCTAGATGGTCCAATTTATGCTGTGGGGATTGTCATCTCTGGGATGAGATGAGACTGTTCTGTGACTTTCATTTTACTGACTTGCAGGAATGTATCTCATATTTAATGTGAGACAATCTGTGCTGTGTGTGTCTTTTGTTGACCTAATCCAGGGTGACTGCACTCTGTTGCAGTTGTGTTTGGACCTTGTTAAGAGCTGAAGTTTTCTTCATGCCCAAGCGTGATCCCCATTCCCTCCTTGAGTTCAGAATCATAGAATCATTTGGTTGGAAAAGACCTTTGAGATCATCAAGTCCAACCATACCTTCAGCAGGGAGGATTGGTGGTTTCCAAATGAGTGTTTTGTCTCTGGAACAGGCCCCAAAATGTCTGGGTGCCAATTAAAATATTGTGTACAAAGTGATAGGATGTGCTATTTGACCTTTAAACAAGGTGTTATAAGGTGGTGAAAAAAGCATCTGATATTCAAGCAGGCTTTTCTAAAATCATGCTGGCATCTAGAAGTCCAGGTCAGCAGACATCATTTTTTGTGTAATTCAGGATTTGGGATTGGCAACGTCACGTGGCAGAGGGAAGTGCAAGAACCCCTCCTGTAGTTACGTGTATACAAACAGGCACAAGCCACGGATCTGTCCAAACTGCGGATACAATCTTGCCAAAGACAGAGCTGAGAAAACAGCAAAATCCCTGGTAAGGTTCACAATAATTTCTCTTCTGAAATGGCTGTTGTGGAGTGGGCAGGGAAGTTTGCAAGTACCCATGGGAACATGTTAATTTTTTGGCAGCATGGTGAGCTTTTCTAACAGAATATTGTCCCATTGAAAATACTTGTGGTGGTGTTTATACTGTCCAGCTCCTGCAACAGTGGTGCTGCGGGCTGAGAATGAGACTGAGTGCACTCAGTTCTACCACTGGATGGCTCTGTAGCTTAAAAATGCTTACAGTGTGTTGGTACATGGGGAAATCACCCCTGAAGTCACATTTGTTGTGTCAGCTTTGTTGAACTTCAGACTTCATGAAGAAACTCCCAAGTAAGCTCTGCTTTGTGACCCGTTTGTGGCCAGCGTCAGTTGATTTAGTACATCTGGTACAAGGTCTTCCTATTTTTAGGGGTTTGTAGTGCAACTTTACTTCCAGCCTAAATATATTTCTGGGTGTAGTGGTTCTTTCTGGTGTAGAAAGGTGTTTTTCAGTTGTCTGCTGTTCTGCATGGATGTAAATAATGAGTTCTGTTTTTTGTTTGTTTGGGGTTTTTTTACACTTGAAGTTTCAAACGTTGGCTTTTCTCTTCCAGAGTTATTTTGTTTGTTTAAAAACAGTTCAAAAAAAAGGAGCTGTCCTGTTCTTAGCTGAAATGCTCACTCAGCATACAGACATTTTAGTCTCTGTGGTAATATGACTCTTTCACTTGCTTTTTTTATTTCGAAGGACATAACTCTATGTAGTGTATTTTAAATAAACAAGCTGAAATGCCCTGTGTGAAACTCACACATAAGCAGCTGTGTCAGGAACAGCAGTGCACTTAGCTCAGCTTGCATTTTCAGAGGCGTGGGGTTTGTCTCTTCCTCATTTAGGTTTTTCTTATTTTCTGGTTCTAGATGTGTTTAACATTCCTGTCACACAGTTCATTGTTGTCTCTGGGCTTTGATCATTTCTCTCATTGCTAGACCAAACCAAAAAAAAACCAGGTTGAAATGTTTACAGAAGAGTTCAGGTGATTAAATAGATTAGTGTGTTTGTGTTCTTGCCGTTCTTCTGAACCACCTTGAGTTTCATTCTCTTGTGTTTGTGCATTTTATCTTGATAGCATGTGTGTGTTGGGGGTGTGTGTGTCTAAGGACTGGAGATGATCAGTTGTAATTAATTAGTGTATTTCATAAATCACACACCCTAGTTCTCATTTAGCACTTGTCCTCTCTCACTGCTGGAGAGGTGCACAGGCTGCCATGGCTATCTGAGCATGTTATACAGGAGAACGTGCTGGATAACCTGTGGAGAAAGGCAGTGACCATTGCCAGGATTACTGAAATGTTTATATGCCTATTTGTGGTTGTCCTCACTCTTTTGATCCTCCATCCCTGCACTGACACCCCAGTTTAGTGGCAAATCTGAGATGGTCTAGCAGTGTCATAGGAGTTCCTGAAAGGCTGGGCTGTAATAAAGTCTTTCTTGTGAAGTAACTTAGGCTTGAAGCTACTGTTTGGAGTCAGTGATTGAGCAGTGGAGTAGAAGTCTACTTGGGTACAAAGGTTCCTGTGTTCCTGCCACCTTTTATGACTTCTTTGGGCTTCTTAGTGTTTCATCCCCATACTTGCCTAGTTGAATATGTGAGTGTTTGACTTGCTTTCTAGGAGGTCAGTCCAGGTCAGCCTGATGTGCTGAACACCAGCGAGCCCCTAACCCCATCCCAGAAAGAGATCCAGCGTCAATCCACCCTGCAGCTGCTGCGCAAGGTAATGCAGATCCCAGAGAATGAGTCGGAACTGGCCGAGGTCTTCACGCTCATCCACGAACTCAACAGCTCGCGGCTCATCCTGTCCAACGTGAGTGAGGAGACAGTCACCATAGAGCAGACCTCCTGGTCAAACTACTATGAGTCTCCATCTACGCAGTGCCTCCTCTGTAACAGCCCATTGTTCAAAGGGGGACAGAAGTAAGATTCTGTTTTAGACTTGTGACTCTTTCAACCTCGTGCTGATATTTTATGTTACAAGCGTGCCTGAAATAACATTTGCTTTACCCCCCCGGTACTGAAGCTGGTGTAGGTGACACTGAATAAGCTACACGTGTGTGGAAAGGCTTTAGCTGGTTGGCAAGAATCCTTTTCTGTTTCTCCTGTACACTTAAGTTTGTCATAGTTACCATTTCTGTACAGCAGGAGAGCGTGATCAAAGAGTGACTGCCAAGTCGAGATGTGCTTTTTTTTTTTCCATGAAACGGAATCTTTTCATTAGTCATCCCTTCTTTGTTTCCCAGTCTGATGTTTTGAGGCTGACAGAGGCAAAATTGTTGGATTATAGATGTGTGTTGTGTGATTTCCCTTTTCTCTCTCAGCTGCATCTGACTATTTCCTGTGTGGATCTTTTTGCTTATGATGTTTTCATCCTTTTCATGGCTTAGTGTGGGCTTGATTGAATCCTTTTTTGGAACAAATACCCAAACTGAAACCTGAAGGGCTTTCAGAAATTACCAGTGTGTAGGCTAGATTACCTTAACTAAATTTCTATAAAAGCCTGTAGAATATATTCTCACTGAGTCTGCCAAACATCCTCCTGTTGCTGAAAGCGTGAGCTGAAACGTTTCCCACAGGAAAATGTCAGGTAGTTTATTGTTGTGTTTCTTCCAGTCAAACAGATTTTTCTTGATACCAATTAAGGGTGTTTGGTTTTGGCAGGCCTGTACTAATTGAGATTTTTCCAGCAGAGAGACTTTTTATACTTGGTCGTTTTTACAGCACAGTGCTTCCATCCTGTTCCTCACCTTGTGACTTATCAGCCTGTGCACTGTAAATCCTTGCGTCAGTGCTGGCAGGACTCTGCAGGCAGTGCTCTGAGCGTGGGACTCTCATGTGTCTGTGTAATTAAACCCCTGCCAGTGGGAGGGAGCTGCCTCTGACTTTGATTCCTGTTTTCTCAGGTGGACAGCTATACTTCTGCCCCTAGGTCACAGCTGGCATTTTCCTGTCTGAACTTCCTCCTCGGCAACTGTACTGTAGAGGAGCAGGCTGTTCTGAATCTCTGTGTGCGGGCTGTCACGTAGAGCATGTTACTAGTCACTGTTGCTGCCCCACTGATAGGACTGACACTTCTCTCAGGGCAGCTTGGGCTGCAGATTTTCTCCACCTCTCAAATACTGTCCGCTTGTTATACAGAACTGGAGAGATGCTGTAGTGCTGCTAAAAGAATGTGAGCAGTGACCTGACTCTGCCAAGGGAAATAAGTTTTAAAATGTGAACTATTTTTTTTTTCTGGTGTGAAATGATGTGGACTGGCTTAGACTGACATTGATGAGCTGTTCTCAGCTAGAATGTTTTAAGTTACTGCAGGACTGGTCTGAAAAACCTGTTGACTTGACTCTTGAGTCGTCATTTGTTGTCTGTTACAGTTCCCTTGCTGGTCCTCAGGAGTGCTGGCTGCTGACAGCTAACAGATTACAGGTGGTTACAGCTCAGGTCAAAGTGTGCTTGAACCTGCAGTGTCTGGCCCTCCATAGCTTCACTGATATTTACACAGGTAGGAAAAATATAAGCATACCAACTCGCAGCATGGTTACAGCCTAAACCTTTCAGAAGCCTTCGGGCTGTATCAGGGCACTGTCTGTGCAAAGAAAAACCTGTTCCCTGCCCCAGGGAAAGTTGAATTATTTTTGACTTGCACTACTCCTCTCCTCCTACAAGTAAATCTGTATTTGTGAGAAAAACATATGAATGCTTGGAGGAAGACTGTGCCTTGCTTCCTCTGTAAGTGTTGAATTCTGCAAGGCAGCCCCTGAGATCATAGTTCAAAGATACCTCTGCAGAGCGCTGTTTCTCAGTGTTGGCTGGTGAAACTCTGGTGGCAGTCACTGGGCTTTCTGCAAGGCAGCACAGAGCTGAGGACATGGATTGGCTACTACTCCTTGGTAGCTTTTTAAATTTAAAGGCAAGTCTGGCAAAGGAGCTAACTTTGCTAATGTTCATAAGGAACAGTCCCAGAAGGACTATCCAGCTGTTTCCATTATCCTCTGAACTGTACTCGTATGAGTATTTCATGTATGAATAAGGAATACATTTCTTTGTGAGGAAGATCTGTAACCCTACAGACAGTATCTGTCTTGTTTTAACTGCAGGCCTTTTCAATGTGGGTAACAAGTTGCTAGTGAGCTTGGACCTTCTGTTTGCAATCCGAAACCACATTAAACTTGGAGAGGATCCCAGAGTGGCTGTTGGCAATATTCTTGACTCTGTTCAGGAGCAAACTGGTGGGTTTTCTTTCTTGTTTTTCACCATAACACACCATACTGTGACCTGATCATGATTGGTAGGTTATATAAAAACGAACCTCACCTCTTCTGGTGTGGTTTGGTTCTGTTAAATTGCTTCCTAAACCCGGTGTCTCTCTGTGACCAGTTCTTGCTAACAATTCTCTGGAGGACAGGTTTGTTTTTATTCTGTATAGGAGAGTTTTAACTACCTCTCCACTGACTTTAGGAAGTGAAAACTGTAACAGCAGCATGTTCTCTTTTCAGAAAAAAGCCTGAGCCCTGATGAGCAGGTTCAGCTCCAGGAACTGCTATGCAATGGGTACTGGGCCTTTGAGTGCTTAACAGTCCGGGATTACAATGATATGATCTGTGGAATCTGTGGCATAACCCCCAAGGTGGAAATAGCCCAGAGGAATGTGGAAAACATCCTGGCACTGAAAAATATAGAGGTAGGCTTTTCACAAATTTCATATCCTGTTAGTGTTCAAAGCAGATCGTAATGATTTTTGCTTACTCTGGTCTTCATAATGCACGATAATTACACGAGACCTTTGTGAGCAGTTTTCTGCTGATGCCTAGCAAGAGGATGTGGCTGGAGTGGTAATGCCTGCACTTCCTTTTAGAGGTGTTGATGTATGGTTTGGGGAAAACAAGATCCTCTGTCCCTGGACCACAGCTTTTGTCCAGCAGCCTCTGACAGTAGGGACCTTGGATGAAAGTTGCTGAACTTGTCTGCCTTGTCTGCCTTGAAGGCATTCTTTTTTTTCCCCCACAGCAGTTTCCTTGAGGTGTTGTCTCCTTTACTGGGGTAAAAAGTAGCATGCAGCATGTCTGGCTTTTATGTCACAAAAATGCGTTTGACTCTGGCCCAACAGGAGATGGTTGTGGGGAGCTCTGGGAGCCTGAAGTCATCTTGTATTTGGACTGAGCACTCTCCTAGGTAGTCATCATGCCTTGAGTGGGGCTGACACACAACTGTCAAATGAGCTGTGGTTATTTGTATTTGACCAGTGTGTTTCTTGCTCTTTCTAGTTCACTTGGCCAGAGTTCTTGCCATCAATTGAAGTGAATGTAGAAGACTTCTGGTCCACGATGGAGACAGAGGTGATTGAGCAGGTGGCTTTTCCTTCTAGCATCCCCATCACAAAGTTTGATGCCTCTATTGTTGCTCCTTTCTTCCCTCCACTGATGAGAGGAGCGATGGTAATCAATACCGAGAAGGACAAGAACCTGGCTGCACAGCCAGTGCCAGGTAACTGCTGAGGTTGTGCTTATTAAGGGAGTGCTTGAAGTGTTAAGAGACTTCAGTCATTTGGTGATATTTAGAGTTGAGAATTGATGATTGCATGACTCTAAAAAGCAAAAATGCTGCAGTGAGGTGCAGCTGTTCTTGGGATACTTAGCAGCTTGAGCTTTGGCCTGCCCAGTGAAGCTTGAATGCATTGGTGTGCTCTGATATGTTTGAGACGTGGGGGACATGAAAACACTGCATCCCAAATGAAATATGGTCTAATTGCAGAAGGATACGTGCACTACTTGAATACCAGTCAGTATTTGTCTCGTGTTAGAGTGATATTTGGACTGTGAAGCTCCAGGCTTGGTATTTCAATATCATGATCTCAATAAAGGTTGAATAAGTTTTTACAGAACTTGAAAAATGTCTGAGATGGATGTGTTAATCCTGCTTGGGAATTTCAACATTCAGTGTATCCAGGGCATTGACTGGAGGTAACAAGAAACCATGAGATCAATAAGCTCGGATGTACGAGAGCTAAATTTAATTAGCGCTCAGTTCCCTTAGCAGTTTAGGCATATTAGGTATAAGAAGGAAATCTGGCTTTGTGAGCTTAACAAGTGTCTGAGTTGGCTTTGCAGCCAGGGCTGCAGCTGGTTTAGAGAGCTCAGCTGCAAAAGGGCTGCTTGGGCTTTCGTGGAAGTGGAACTCCAGAGAAAGAAGCAGGGAGGAAGTGTGAAGGGTAAGTCTGGAGCTGCTTAGTCTAAAGGCTATACTTATCTTTCTCTTCACTCTTCTGTCACTTGTTTCTCCTCACATCAGTCCATCCAGTCACTTAAAGGTTACAAACAACAGGATAGACAAGTGATCGTGGAGTCTGCAGCTCTGCTGGGCTCAGTCTGGTGGCCTCACTAACAAAGGATTCGAGAGAAGTGAGGGCTGTGACGCGCTTTGGTTGAAAGGCTGTTCACGGCTTTCTGTTGCTGGCAGTTGGTCGTGCAGTCTCTGCTTCTGTAGTCTTCAGAATAAATTATTTTGGTGACTTTCCTTCCTGAGAATAAGTTCTGAGACTTGTTTGCTGCCTTTGCAGGTAATGGGAGTGCCTTGGTGAGGCTCCTTCAGGAAGAAAACTTGAGACTTGAGTTGATAAGCTCTTACAGTGAGGAAGAGCTGCAGCGCTTTCTGACACAGTGTGGCATCCCCTGGGAAGCTTCAGCTACAAAGGTAATGGCTTGTTTGCCCACAGAGGAGCCTGCAGGAGCAGAGCTGTTCTTCACTGCCTTTCCCTCTGTTCACACTTCCCCTCCTAGATCATTAACTTCTCATCTGACCACACTAAGGGCAGGGATGGGTTAGAAGTGAGTGCCTGCAGATTATAGGGTATAGCTTACACATGGTGAAATAAATTGAGCCTTTGTGGGCTAGAAGAAAGGAAGCCTGTAATTACCTCATCACAGGCTCAGCATCATGTAATTGCTTGTCATCCTCACAGTGCTGAGGAAGTTATTGGATGAAGTACTAATTAGCATTTGGGAGACCTTGCCTGCAGCCTTCTTCCTGTCTGGGGGAGTCCATTAATTCTAGACTTTCTCTGGGACGTGTCTGTTCTAGGACCAGCTCTGCTACTCCCTCCTGGCTCTCTATGAGTTTGTACAGAACGGCACAAGTGTCACACAAGCCTCTGCTCATCACACAGGAGGGAAAATCTACAAAGTGTGTCCACATCAGGTAAGGGAGGCTGTAGTCAGCAATGCTTTTTCTTACCTTGCTGTTCACTCTTACCTGATGTACCAGTCTGGAATGTCTGAAAGGAAGCTTGATTTTTTTTAAGATTTTTTTTCCCCCATAAGTCTTCAGTTTTATTTTGCTGTTTGATTGTAATTGTTGTCTTTCCAGGTTGTGTGTGGCTCAAAGTACCTGGTAAGAGGAGAAAATGCCCGGGATCACGTGGACCTGTTGGTTTCCTCACGTCACTGGCCTCCAGTGTATGTTGTTGATACGGCCTCTTCGGTGGCGCTTTGTGCTGATGTCTGCTGTCCTGGCCTGACTTCCCAGATGTGGGGGAAAAACCAGGGCTGCTTCTCTGACCCCATGGATCCTCCAACGGTTAGTTACGTCCATCTTTGAACTCTGCTGTGCCAGTCCAATATGGAAAAAATCAAGTGAGATTTAAAATAAAAAATCTAATGTGAGGGGAGTCCTTACAGCATCCTCCCAGTACTTAAAGGGGTCTACAGGAAAGCGGGGGAGGGGCTCTTTGTCAAGGTGTGTAGAGATAGGACGAGGGAGAACCATTCTAAGTAGAAAGAGGGGAGATTGAGATGGGATTTGAGAAAGAAATGTTTTCCTTTGAAGATGGAGAGGCCCTGGCCCAGGTTGCCCAGAGAAGTCATGGGTACCCCATCCCTGGAGGTGTTCAAGGCCAGGTTGGATGGGGCTTTGAACAACCTGGTCCAGTGGGAGGTGTCCCTGCCCATGGCAGGGGGGGTTGGAACTGGATGGGCTTTAAGATCCCTTCCAACCCAAAACCATTCTGTGTTTCTATGTGTATGTAACCCTTGTGCCTCAGGACTATTGGAGCTGGTTGATGTCTCTTGACTCACAGCTCTGCCAGCAGTTTGCTTCTCAGCATAGTGGAAAGCGTTAACGTGTTGCTTGTGGCACTGTGTTAGGTTCATCCTCCTGAATAGGAAGAGCTGTGCTGGAGGTGCATTGTAACAGGGCAGATCATGAACTTTGGAGCGTGTAGCTTACTGTGACACACGTACTCTCTTCTCTCAAACTGCTGCTATTACCTTGGAAACTGGAGAGGAAGAAGGTTGTTAGTGCCTTGGGATTATCTCTGAGAGCATATGAGTGAGGAGGGAGTGAACAGAACCACCTTTGTGGCATTTAGGGGAAGTTTGAATAGTTCACCCTCCCTCTGTCCTGGTTGGATTTCAGCCAAACAGTTTTGCCTCGTTCTTTGCTGTGGGGAAGTTGCTCCGTGTTCTACCTGATGCCTGTTTCTCTCTCTCTCCCAGTATGTGTCCTGCCCTGAACTGCTCGACCAACACTACAGCGTAGACATGACTGTGGCTGAGCATTCAGTTCAGCACCCAATCACCAAGTCCTCAGCGCGCAGAATTGTTCACACGGGTTCGGATCAGAACAGCCACCACGATCCAACGGCTCGGCATCACAGCATCTCCCTGTGCCGAGAGCTGGAGCCTTACTGTGCCATCATCGCTGCTATCAGCGACAGCAAAATTAGCAGCATCCGCCAGAGGCCCATCACCTTCGAGAACGCTACGCACTATTACCTCTACAACCGCCTCATGGACTTCCTCACCAGCAGGGAAATTGTGAATCGACAGATCCAGGAGATCGTTCAGAGCTGCCAGCCTGGGGAGGTGGTAATTCGTGATGCTCTCTACCGGCTTGGAGTGGCCCAGATTAAAACAGAAACAGAAGAGGATGAGGAAGGAAAGCAGGAGGATGACAGAGGTTGCTGAGTAATGAAACAGCTGTTGGGTTTTCTCTCTAGTCGGGTGGGTGGGCTGGGCCAGCTTCTGCAAAGGTTGGGCGGCTGTCTGGCTTGAGAGTTCATTTTTACAGGTTGGAGATGTGCTGTTAATGACCAAAGAGCTGTGTGCTTCCATGTTACAGTAGCTGCTGCGAGCGTGGGTCTGTCACCCCCCCTGCTGAAGGCTGCAGCTGCTTCCTGAGGTGTGTGATGGACTCACTGTTCAGTGGTGGGAAACGCTGCCCTCCCTGCAGCCGGTGAGCGGAGAAGGGAGAGGCATTTCTGATAGCAGGGAGGGCACATGGTCAAGTGCACAGGTTTTTTAATTCTGAATCTTGCTTGCTGACTTCTATGTGCATATTGGTGGCAGGGCTGGGGGTGTGGGAGCAGGCACAAAATGCAGGCAGCTAAGATGACTTCCCCCAAAATGTTTTGAATGGATTAGTTCAGGACACTGACTCCTGCTTGGAAATCTTGCAGAGGTCTCTGCAACAAGGCTTTAGCTGAGGAGGAGCTGTGCAGCTTTAACATGCTGTGTCTGGGGAGCCTCCCTGGAGGCTGTGCTCTTGGCTCCAGGATTGTGGGTGCTTTGGCTGCAGAAAGTTTCTAGGGTTGTTTGTCCCTTCACATGAGCACTAATAATTTAGACGCTGAAACACACAGTGAGTGAAAAGTGTTCTTCATGTTATGGTAAGAATTGGCAAGGTGAGCTCCAGGGGAACCCAGCTCGCTGGAGGGCTGCACGAGTGCTGTGGAAGGTGGTGGCACTCAGCTTCTGTGCTGTGTCCCTGGACACTTTTTTTTTTAGCAATCTCATTGTGTTCAAGCACTTGAGTTTCTGTTGCCCTGCTTTTAGAACAGAATCACAACGACTGTCTGTGTCATCAGGGAGAAGCGATGAATGCAGTGTCACCAGAGTGAGCCAGGTTTGGTGTTCCTCTTGGAGAAGGTGCTGGGAGGGCTGTATCCATGTGTGCAATCTCAGCACTCTGCCAGGTGCTGTATTTGCTTTGCCTGTGTCCACGCAGCGCTGTGTGGGTTAGAGAAGTCTCATGCTGCCAAGGTTGCTTTATCAGCTCCTTGAGAGGAGTTGGGCTGAGACCTCTGCAGGCCTAAAGAACACCTTGGGCTGCGGTTGTAAAGTGGTGCGTGTCGTCTGCTGTCAGCTCCCTTCTGCTGTTGCTGGCGATGAAGCTGAAGGTGGGTGGATGTTTGCATCCTGCAGAGGAGGGGAGGGGTATGCTGGACCACTCAGTTGCCATCCAGAGAGCTTATTGTATGTGAGTGAGCGGGGGGGAAGATTCAGAGGCTTGTGGTGTGGTTGAAAACTCCCTTCTGTGAAGGGGAACCTATTGAGTACCGTACTGTTAAAGTAAATGTATCAAGTCTGAGCAAATGCAGTAATTATGGCTTAGGGGTTTTCTTTTAAGAACATTAACTTATTATAAGAGACATTAGTGACTTTTTTCAGTCAGTGATAAAGTTTAATAAATTATCTCCAATTTTTGGGGTGAAACTCTGGCCAAAGTGACTTGTTTTTTTGTGTGCAAGACCTGGAAGACTGCAGTGGGAAAGGGCACAAACACCATGTGGATGTACACCACGATTGCAGTCTGCACTGCCATGGTGGGAGGAAAAGCCCATCAAAGCAAGGTGTTCCAAGAGGAGCAGCTCAAGATATTGCTTAGGCCATCTCACCAGCGTGTCAAATAAAATTATCCTGCTAAAGATAGCTAAGGTATTGTTCTTATAGTAGCTTCTGCAGGTGATTGGTCTTTCTGCCATTCCCTGCACAGGACAGTTCCTGAGGTGACTGTCACAGAACAGAGTCTGCAGGAGGTGACAGCGGCTTCTCTTCAGGATGTGTTTAATGCCTGAGCTGGAGCTCCTGTTGTTGCTGCAGGCAGTTCTGCTGCTGAAAGCTTGAATCTGGTCACCAGGGCCCTTCTGCCTTTATCCTGTCCTCAGCATTGCACTGCCTTGCCCATGTGGACTGCTGCCACGTGCCAGTCTCAAACACAGTGATGGTTGTCACATGTCACAGCATCACAATTAAATTTACTCTTAAGCAGTCCATGTGCATGCATATGGCATTTCCCCAATTACAGACAGGCCAGTCAGAGCAAAGTGCCTTAAAACCTTGATTTTAATGATTTTGCATTACACAAGGTTGAATGGTTTTGAGAACTGGTAATGAGAGGTGTGTGAGGAACTGGAGCAGAGTTGCAGGGTGTGAGAGGAGGGGCCAGCACATCACCCTTGCTCTGATCTGTTCCTCGCTGAGAACAATCCTTGAAGCCCCAGAAGAGACTTGTTCTGTTTGTTAAACATCTTATTTTATTCTTTATAATGCTGACAGATAGAAATGTGTTAGCTTTTAATTTAGTAAGGAGGAATTAATCACTTGGTGTTAGCATAAACCCAGGTTTAATACATTTGGAAGTGGCCCACAGTGTAATTGCTCACAGTATGACAAAGGGCACCTGTCATTCTGCCTTGCTGAGCCCTGTCAGTGCTTGTACCTGGAATAGAGATCCCTCTACTCACTGAGTCAGGTGAAGCTAAGAAGGTTCATTAGCTGCTCCTGTAGCTGCACAGGACCTGCTGGCTGTGCCATTAGTAACCCTGAACAAGAGCTGAATGAGAAAGAAGTCAAAGGGCATTAGGCCCTAGCTTATAAAGAAATCACCTCAGCTGTACTCTTAAAATAGTCATGAAAATATGTACAAGAGCATATCTGTAGTCATGACAAAGGCAGTGATTGCTACATATTTAATAATTCAGAAGTTTCATAGGATACATGGTTATTGATCATTCCCAGATCTGTTTAAGCTGCCATTCTTTCCTGGATTGGGGTTGTGTTCTGTGCTCACGTGGAAGAGCACTGGTTACTTCTGTGTTTCCCCTGAGAAATAACTGCCCCTGCACCCTGTCACTGGGGCACAAGTTCCCATAACCCTGGGGTTGTCTGCTTGGCTCGCTTCACTCAAACAGACCCTGCAGAAGCATCAGCTGCAAGGAGGTAGATTGCATGAGCAATGTAGAGGTTAATCCATATTTAATGCTAAGTAGAGGCTTTACTCTATCTAAACACTCACTCTGCATCATCCAGGGTCAGACTGGCAAAGAGAAAAGAGCAGGGTCACCAAGAAAAGAGGGCTGGGGTGGGGAGCAGTTCCAGCTTCAGAGCTTGAATTTCAAGACGTTCTTGTAAAACAAGGGTTGTCATGTGAGTGACTTTTGAAAGTGTCTTACGTGGCTGCAACTTGTATTTAAAAAAACCTACAGAACCCAAACACCCCACTGCCTCCTGCAGGGGGTGGGGAGGCAGCTGACAGGGACATCTCTGTACCTTGTACAGGTGGGCATGGTACTGTCCTAACAATTCTACTCTATGCTTGAGACAAGACCTTAGGGACCCCTTGGTTTTGAGTCACTCCAGTGTATCCTTTCGGTGAGGGGGTCATCAACACTCATACTTCAGGAAGCACAGAGAGGAGAGCCAAAGCAGGAGGCATCTGTGTCCCAGGGCAGAGCAGAACCGTGTGCTCTGCAGAGCTGGGAGGACAGGGATCGGCCCCAGGGCAGTGGTACCAGCTAACAGAACTGGTAGTTGTTGCTCTTGAGAAGGGGCTGGCCACTCTCCTCTTGCTCACAGGATTCCTCACAGCAGCCAGAGGTATCACAACCGCTGTCTTCCTCAGCAGAAGAGGGGAGGTTGGTGTAGTCCTTGAAAACAAAACCCCACCCATTCCAAGAGTGTGTTAGGCCCTTCAGTGTGTACACCTTGATACCCACAGAGGCTGCTGCAAAGCAGCTGTATTTCTTTATCCAGCTCCTGTAGTCATGGTGGGGAGTGACATAACCCTTCATCATGGCAAAATCTGGATGCCTCTGCACTTCCCTCCAACACTAAACTGCTCCCATCAGTTTAAGGTAAAGGACATCATCAGGAAAGCTGTACTTTCCCCCTACATGAACACAGCTCCTGGACATCTCCCTTCCCCCTTCCCTCTCCAAAGGTTCTCACCTGCTCCTTATGCACCTCCAGTTCTTTCTGAATGAAGCAGCCAATCTGGTCAAAGGTAGGTCTCTGTGTGGGCTCCAGGCTCCAGCACGCCTGCATGATGCTGTACCTGTGGAGCCAGACAGGGACAGGGTGGTTGTGCTGTGCTGCTGCAGAGCTGCTGGAGGGTCTGCAACCCCAGGCTCTTCCCTGCAGCACTTTTTCTTCAGGCACAGAATACTGAGCAATCCTTTGTCTTCCCATCTATAAAACTTGTCAGTGCATGTGCAGTGCTTCAAGGAAAGGTGAGCACAGAAGTGGATAGAGCAAACTTCTCTGTTCTGTCAACAAGGAGATTTATGCCCCTAGTGCTTTAAGCATAAACTCATTCCCCTCCCATCACCTGCTCATGCCTGTCTTTCTCACAGTCCTTGGGTCAAAAGTAGCTGACTGAAAATAAGAAGCTCAGGAATGCAGAAGTATAACATGAAGCTCTCCCATCTTCCTGTCCATAAACGGAACAAATGTTGGATAGAGCATCATAACTGACTGCCCCAGGTCTCACTTTCCCACAGGGTAAGGAATCCAGCCTGAACCCTCAGGTGCAGACTCACCTGGGAGCATCAGGTAGGCCTGTGACCAGAGTCCCTGTGTGATCTGCCTGCCCACCCCATGAAGCAGCTCCAGCCCCCCTGTTACTCGTGTGCATCTCAGCACGTCCACTCACATTTCCAAGGGGGCGAAGTCAGGCCTGGCCATCTGATATCCCTGCTTCACCATGCTGTAGAACTTGCTGTTCACCACCATGCCAGGATAGGGGCTTTTACCTGTGAGAGTAGCAGAGGTGGCTCTCAGATCAGAGGCTTTGACACTCCAGCCTTTTGTGGCAAGTCAAGAGGCAGCCTGAAGCATCATCTAAGCCAGTGCAACTCATTCAGGGAGTTCCGAGTTAGAGCAAATCATTGAGGGTCCATGGTTTTTAATGGTCCCTCTGGAATCATGAGAGTGTTTCATAGCCCTGATAAAACTTAGGTTTTTGTCAACCTTCCTCCTTTCTTGGAAACTTTTCTGCAGAGACATTAGAAACAAAAAAAACATTGGAAAAGAAGAGAGGTTTGCAAGCTTGCTTCTTTCTTACCAAGGGAGAAAATCTCCCAGAGAAGGATGCCATAAGACCACACATCGCTCTGCACGGTGTAAATGCAGTCGAAGATGCTCTCTGGGGCCATCCACTTCACGGGCAGGCGGGCCTGGAAGAGCAGAGAGTCCTGCAGACTGGGCCAAGCTGGCAACTCATGCTATACCAAGTCCTTTGTGGTCCAGCCTCACCCCCACCCTCGTACCCTCTCTTGTCCCCGCTTTGATTACTTACATTGCCCTTTACGACGTAGTTTGAGTCATTCATGATGTCGCGGGCCAGGCCGAAGTCACAAATCTTGGCTACTCGTCCATCTGACACCAGCACATTCCTGGCTGCTAAATCACGGTGGATGCACTGGGGAGAAGAGACAGCAGCTGAGACCCAGCCAACATCCCTCAGCACTCCCAACTAACTCCCTACAGCCCAGGCCCATCGCTCAAACAACGCTTGCAGCGGCACTGTGTCACCTCCAGGGAGTGGAGGCTCTTTCAGCCACTTCATTCGCAATGCTAAGACATTGTGACACATCCTTTCATCACTCACTGGGCTGTCATCTTCCCCAGGGGAGGAGGCTCTGAACCAGGGACCGTTCACAGCATCCTCATCCCCAAAGCAGCCATACGGTTACTCTGACCCTCTAAATGAGCCAGCTCAACAGCCGCTTTCAGTTCCTCATCCCTGGGGCAGCGTGGAAGCTGCCAGTGGAAGAAAGCTTCACATTAGAGTTCTTGACCTCACATAAAAGCTGGGGGGAAAGTGCTGAGACCAGAATGATGCACAGCCCTGGGTTACCCCTGTGACACTGCCCTGCTGTGATAGCCTGCCTGGAGCCTGTGGGAGGCAGCGGCTCTGAAGGGAACACCATGGCCCAGCATGTCTGAACCCAGCAGATGGAGCAGAGGCCCACCTCCAGCAGCAGCTTGCTTGAGCTTGGCCACCCCATCCAAAAACACCCTGAGCCACACACAGACAGGGTGCCTGGTGTCTGCTGGCTGGACAGGCATCTCCCAGATTGGGTGTTGGGGCAGTTGGCTGCTGGGCACTCACATTCTTTGATGCGAGGAATGCCATGCCTTGGGCCACCTGGCTGGAGAACTGTAGCAGGTCAGAGAGACTGAGGGGACGAAGGTCCTCCCTGGCTTCATCTTCCTCCTCTGAGTTTTTCCCTGAAATTCAAAATGAAGTTTTAGAAGTGCTGCAAACCTGGCGAGTAACACAAGCCATGCTGTATCCTGGTTCCCCAGGGCTAAACTAAATGGGGTGGTCAGAATAAAGAAATTGTGAAAAGATGGAAGTGAGCCTTTAACTCACCCCTGGCTTGTGCAGAATCTGATGATGCTGAAGACGATGACGATGACACAGGCCTCATTTCAACATATGTTTCCAAACCCTGGCTTGAAAAGCCACTGTCACTGAGTCAGAAACAACAAAGATGAAGGCAGGCTGTTAGCAACTCTCCTGCAGTACCTTCTGCCCTTCTCCACATCCACTGAGAGAAGAAACCACATCCCTGCCTGCAGGAAGGGCTTAGCTAGAGGCTTGAGGGCAACAGGAGGATCAATGTTGAGGCTGATTCTGAAAGGGGCCTTAAGTGCCCATGGTCTGGGGCTCCAGGTAGTGCTCCCCTTTTATCAAGGGACTGCCCTTGGCTGATGGGCAGCACTCAGCCTCTTGTCCTACAAACTCCACCTTCTTGAGAGTGCAGGAAGAAAAATGTTCTGAATCCAGATTGTGGGAGGACAGATTGGATTAAAACCTGGATTTATTGTGGGATATTCAATGACTGCTGTCAAAGACTTTGAAAATCTTGGAATTGTAAGCAAGTCTATAACACACACACATCCCCAGTAGCTTTCACACCCTGACCCAGCAAGTCCCCAGACCTTTGGCCTTGATCTCTCACCAGTCCAACCCTCTGTGCACTTGTCCCAGCAAGTACCCAGGCCCTGTGACCATCAGAGCTCTTCTCTTACCTGCGGATGTATTTCTTCTCTAAGTCAACATTCTTGTAATCAGCAGTGCTGTCTAAAGAGGTGTCCAGGGCAGAATCCTGGATAATTATTGATTCAGCTTTCTTCCTCAGGAAATTCAGCAGATCTCCATAACGACAGTACTCGGTGATGACAAGAATTGGCCCTGGAAGAGAGGCAGAAAGGGTTCATTAAGAAGTGATGTTGCTGCGAGTTGTCCTGAGGATTGCTTTCCTGGGGGGGAGCAGCAGATCCCATAGCACACGTAAGCGTGGCTGGAAATGGCCAGTCCATAGTTCCTTGACAAGTTATAGAATGGGAAAAGGCTGCTGGGCTCATCAGCTGTCTCTGTTGTGAGACTGAGGAGAGATAGCAGCCTCAGAAGAGCAAGCCATGGGAGGGTTCCATGGAGGAAGCAGGGTTGTGGGATCCTACCTCCATAGGTACATGCTCCCAGCAGGTTAACAATGTTCTCGTGGTGTCCCAAGTGACTCATGATCTTCAGCTCAGACATGAGAGCCTCCTGCTCATCTGTGTCTGCCGATGCTGCAAGACAAGAGAAGGGCTGTGTGAAGGAGTGAGGGAAGGACAAGGAAGAGATGATGATGGAGGAGGACAGAAAAAGGTGGACATGGAGATATGGAATAAAAAGAGGAGACACGCTAAGAGGAAATCGTGCCCTCTGGCTGTGCCTCTGGCTATGTGTGTCCACAGAAATGACAGCAGAATGATTCCAGCTCCCAGTACTTTTCACAGAAACATCTACAAAAGCAGATGCTGCAGCCTGGGAGCACCAACACACGGTGGACACACAGTGGACACACACTGCATCCTGCCCGAAAGAGCTTGAAGGATTTCAGCCTTTGCAAGTTGCTCTGCACTTACACTTTAACATCTTCACAGCCACTTTGAGAACTGAATCTTCTTTGCCCAGCCCAAAAGCGGTGGCTTCTACTACTTTTCCAAAGGCTCCTGCTCCAAGAGTTTTTCCTGCAGAGGGAAAAAGACGTGCTTATAAGATATTTTATGGGAGGAGATTGAGTTGTTCTGCACACAGCCTCGAAGAGGATGTCTGGTGGGTGGGGATTCCTGCTGAGCCCAAACGAGATGACACATCCCTTAGTCAGGGGCTGGTTAACATTTGAGGTGAACTCTACTGTGGGAAAATCTGGTAGAGGGCCATGTCCAAACATGGGCTCACCAGCTCTGTGCATTAGGAATGACAGAGGGACATGATCCTCTCAACCTTCCTCGAAGCAATGGAGGGACGTTGTACCCCAGCATCTGCCTGTGTGGAAAAGGTGCTCAAGGCCTGGTTAAGGATGTTTCTGTGAAGTCTGGATGCAGCTTTAGATATTGCCCAGTAATTTTGGCTCTGTTCCCTGCAGCACTTCAGCTCTGTGGTGAGCTGCATGCCACCAGACAAGCAGCAAGGAAGGTTTCTTACCAAACTGGAGGTTATTCCTGGGGAACTCCCATTTTTCATTGTATGGCAGCTGAGTAGGATCAATAAAGATGTAGTTATTCCCTTCACAGGCCTCAATGATCTTCCACCGCACCTGGTACTTGGGTTTCTGTAAGGAAGAAACTCCAGTTACTCGATGTTCCTCAAGTTCTGAGGATTCCTCAGTCCCTAATGTTGACTCTGCAGGCACAGAGGGACTTGGGTTTCATCCCATCAAATATTTCTTACTCTGAACTTGGACTGAGTGACAGAGACTTTGTCTGGACACCTTGGTTATGTTATGAAATCCCTCCAGGTCATCACCCAGGATTGCAGGAGGCTCTCTTGCCTCTTTCAGCCCTTTGCCCTCACTTGGGGTGGCAGAGCTGGGAGAGCCAGAATGTCCCACCAGACCAGTGGCTGACAGTGCCCAGCTGGTTCTGGAGGGAGATATCCCATTGTGTCTCCTTCCTCAGCATCCTGGGTTGCTGAGCACAGCAGAACGGAGGAGCTGGCCCAGCCCCACTTCCCTTAGAGGGGGAAAAAAGAAACGGAGAAAGAGAAGTAATAATTTCTTCTCTTTTCCACGAATCTCATGGCAGAAGTAACCAGACGAGGACAGAGAAAAGCAGTGCTGGAGCCTGTGGGCAGGGGCAGTTGCCAGCTCGTGCAGGATGTTGGCATTTGTGTTGAGAGGGCTTGGGGGACAGGTTGGAGGCACAAATGCAGAGAAAGCCAGTGAAAGAGTTTAGCATGAGAATATTGCACACAGCCATCCCTCCTGTAGGAGGAGACAGGCAAGAACCTGCACCCCAGAGTGGCAAAGGTGGCCCCAGGTCCACCAGGACAGACAGAGGGAAGCAGGGATGGAGTGACCATGGCTGTGATGAATCACCTCAAGTCCCAGCTGCTGGGAGGAGTGTGCTGAAATGCTTCTCCTCACCATTTCTCCTGGATGGTTGCAGAGAAGGATGCAGCATATGGTAAGATACTCAAAACCTGGTTAGCATGGACATGAGGGCCCATAACTGGGGCAAACAGATCTGCAGTTTTACTGTGAGGCATCTGTTTTCTCCCCTGCACTGCTTCTTCTCTCTTTGCCTCAGAGCTGAATATCCATGCCCATGCAGGCTGTTGAAAAATGCCCAGACAGGACGCTCCAAGCAGCAGTTTCTGGTGGAGGTTCCTCAAAAAGAATGCCACATACACCCAGTTTCTTTGCTGTTGCCTGTTCCCAGAGGGCAAGCATCACTGCTTTCTGCTCCACGACTCACCCAGCCCTGCAGCAATCAGCCATGGCTCAATAAGCTCCTGGCTGAGACAAAGAAGTTTATTTATAAACATGTCCTGCTTCTCTGGGCCTTGCAAGGTCTTTCTTAAAGCTATTTCTTCAGAGCTGTGCTTTCACATCTATTCAGCTCTCTGGACTCCTGGCTGAAGGCACCTCTGCCCACAAAGCTGTAGGCACTTATTTGGCAGAGGGCTCTGCTGATTCTTCTGACAACCAGCACCAGAACTTTGCCCCAAAATTTGCAGCTTTGCTGGGCTGTCAAAGGAAGAGTGTCAAAACAGAGCTGAAACCCAGGAGGATTTTCACCCACAGATGAGGTAGAGGTGGCAATGGGCTGGTACAATCTATGAAAACAACTGAGAAGGAATCCAAATGCGGAAAGTGAGTCTTGCAGAGAAAATGGGGCAAGTTCTTGTATAAAAATAGTGACCAAGTCTTCCTGGAGACAAACGCCTTCTAACATCACCCTGTTTCCCCATAAAGACAGCTTTTTATAAAGCAGGCAGGAGTATACAAAGTAGATACAAGTTGCAAACCACATTTTTCTCCTTAATTTGGTCAGTGGATTCACGGCAACCAGAGTGAGCCCAGCTGCAACCAACAGCACAGAGTGGGCACCTTTGTCTGGCACCAAGGAAAATCCACTTTGGCCTCCGGGTTACAAGAGGGAGGGACCAGAGTGAGAGAGGTGTAAGCACACTGGGTTTGGTGTATGAGCCTTATCCTGCAGCAGGAAACTCCTGGGGGGAATTGGAAGGCAGGGGAGATGAGGGAAGTAGCTTGCCTGGTACCTCCAAGCTTTATGCTTCCTGCCTGTGTCTGCCAGCTGAGGTCTCTGAGCCTGGCAGGCTTTACAGACCTTGCTATGCAACAGGGATTCTGACCTGGTTGTACTTGTAGAGGAGGAAGAGGAGGAGGAGCAGCAGCAGGACCGATGTGCCTATGCAGGTGGAGAGAATGGGGCTGAAGAGTGTGTTTGGGGGGGCCATGACATTTCCTGGAGGAGCAAAAAAATTGGAATGAGTAAATCACTCCTGTTTCAGTCCCATCTCTGGGAGAATTTTGCCCAGCTCTTCACTTAGGCTTCCCCTGTGTGCAACACAGCCCACCACCACCCAAAAGAACTGAAGGAAGTTCTTGATGCCAAACTCAAGGCTGCAGTTGTTCCCCCCTGCCCGTGCACCCCAATTTCCACACAAACAGCACCAGGTGCAGGTCAGACTGACTGGGGACCGAGATCTGTGCAGCAAGGACAGGCCCATCAAAAGATGCAACCCCTGGACTGCAGTGGGCTAAGCAACAGCTGGCCAAGCTGTGCCCTGGAGATACATCCTGCAGTTATAAGGTGTTTGTGGGATGGCTCAGCCTTTGGCACCAGGCTGTACCCAGCCAGCAGTTCCCACACAGCTCCTAGAACTGCCAAAGCCTCCCACCTCCTGTGAAAACAGAGGGCTTGTGGAACATATTCCACCTCTCTTGCAAGACAATAGGGATATATATAAGAAGCTGAGCCCCCTGAAGATCCCAAATTCTCCCCCACTCTTCCAAGCTACTGTTTTTTATCTTACTCGTGATGGTGAGTGAGTGAAACATGTCAGAAGCATTCCCCTCTCTGTTAATGGCCACACAGCAGAAGGTGAAATTGGCACCCAGCTCCTGGAAGGGGACAACGCTCTCCACCTCGACCTCTTGGAAGGGCAACATGTTCAGCACCTGGGGACTGGAGTCATTCAGTAACAACCTATAGTCCTCATTGTACCTGCAAAGACACAACACCACCAAGCAGGAGAGGATGAGGGCTCCTCTGCAGCACAGCTGCTCGTGAGTTGGAGTCTGTATCAGACTAGAGAGGAGATGCTGGGAATTTGAGTTGCAGCTCTGTGAGATGTGTTACTCCCTGCCCTGTGAAAAGACCTCTCCCTGGACATCAAGACCTTGTATAAAGAGAGCCCTTACTGCCTTTGTATGGCTACAGTTTTGTTCTGGCAGCAGTTCTCTCCTGGAATGAGGCTGGTACTAAGACACAGCCACCCCTGTCCAGGCATCTGCAGCTGCCTCCAATCACACTGTGGCTCAATAAGCCTGTGCTCTGTGGAGCCTCAGACCCGTGGCGGTCCTAGAAAGAGGACCAGGACCAGTGAGGATATAGCTCTAGAGCAACCTACACTGGAGCACATCTCTAAAGAACCCACATGTTCCTTGGAAAAGCATCAGAAGAACATCAATCAGAGCTGACAGACTTTTTCAGGCTCAGGACTTTAGCAATAAGTACCTGCTCCCTCTCCTCAGAGAGTGCAAGAACCTCTTTTTCAGCAAGGTGACATCCCTGTTGCTGTTGCTGAGCTGGATCTGTTACTCTGCCTGTAAGCAAGGCCACATGGTGCTGCTCGGAGGGCACCAGCACAACAGCAAGTGCACACCTTGGAGATGCTCAGTCTTCTGGGCATTTCTTACCTGTCAGAGTAAAGGGGGCACTGGTACCACTCGATGCGTGGGGCGGGGTAACCAATGGCCGTGCACTGGAGGATGGTGGAGTCGTTGACTGGCACCTTGATTTTACAGACCCTCGGAGGAGCTGTTACAGAAGGCAAATAAACCTTGAGTGCTATGACCAGAGGAAGACCACATTCCTTGTGCTCTGATTTACTTTCCATGTGTGAAACAATAAAACACCAGGAACACCCATGCTACCAATGGGTTTGGGCTGAGTCCCAGAGGCAGTCTGGCTGTGTCCTGTGGGTGCTGGGCTGGAAGCCCCCTGGTATCCCACCCTACTTGCTGCCAGCTGGGCAGCAGCCCCAGGGCAAGCAGGGAGAAAGAACAGGCAATGCCAAGCACTTACATTTCACAGAGATACTGAAGGTAACTGATGCATTGGTCTCCTTGTTGAGGGCATAAAAAGTGTAGAGGCCTCCCTCTCCTTCCTGCAGGCGGTTCAGGAGGAGCGTGTTGTTGTACCTGCTCACACAGAACACCATGAAGAAAGCTGTGCTGAGGGAACTCAAGCACTCACCCAGTCTTTGCAGCTGGTTCCTGTGCCCTGGAGTGGGTGAACACTTCCCAGCACTAATCCTAACCCACCAGGGGAATCTGCTACCTGGTTCTTCAGGGGAAGTAGGGAAGATCTGATCTTCCTTAGAGAAAAGACCTTTTGCCACCAAGAGTACTGCACTTCTGAAAGGCTATGGGTGGATGGGAGAGCATAACATCTAAATCACTGCATTTAAAGGGCCAGAAGATGATATTCCTCCTGCCTTTCACAGAATGAGTTATTCCTCCCATTTCTGAGCACATCAAGCCATAGTCCCTGGTGCCCACTCCCCTCTGCCCCTCATTTCTCAGACCCCAATAAAAAAAAGTTCACCCTAAAGCCATTGCTGAGTGGCAGAGTTCCTCTGAAAATGAGAGAAGAATTGCCAAAACTCCTCAACAAATGGAATGTTTCTCTTTCTTTCACTCTCCTTTTGGCCTCAGTTGGCTGCAGGCTTTGGAAGATCAGCCTGCACCCTCCTTTAGGTCTTATCCATGACATTTCTGGCTTCACTTGACACAGAGCATACAGTGCCTTTCAGCACATACAGTCTCCAGACTGCAGAGCATGGGACAGGTCAGAGGAGCAGCAAGGGAATGTGGGGTTTTTTTTGTGCTGTTCAACCACCCCTGCAATTTCTTCCTGTAAGGGGAGTCTGAACTTGAACAACCAGACCACAAAGATGACAGTCACATCCACAAGGTTTTCTAAAGAGAAGGGTTAGGCAGAGGTGGTGTCCTCCTTGACCTGATCAGACCTGCTCACTGTGGTTTGCTAATAGTTCTGGAAAGAGAAGGCAGAAAGGCAGAGCAGTTCCCCTCTTTAAAACCAGAGATTTCTATCAGCCAGTGGCACAGGGTCTGCCTCACAACAAAAGCATAGTTAGAAACATGCCACGGCCAGTGTAGAAGAGAGAGAACACATACCAGTTGTTTCCAGAGATCATTTGGCCCTTGAGTGTGGTACTCTCAGAGTTCTTCAAGGGGTTCGTGTGCTCCCAGCCCCAGTGGAGAAGTTTTGGATAAGCCTCAACGTGCACATGCAGCTTCAGACTCTCTCCCAAAGCAACCTCCTGGCTGGTGGCTGGCACTGCGGTCAGGAACACATAACCTCTCTCTGCAGGATGGGGGAGAGCATGACCATCAGCAGGCATGTCCAGAGCCCTGAAACAGGCTTATGCCAGCGTCATGAATGGACCATCATCGGGAAGAGCTGCCTCAGCTGAGAGGCTGAAGGAGGGAATGAGGAATTACACAGATTACGTTGCCAAAGGAGTACTTTTCAGTTGCTTCTTTGTCATAGCAGCTCGGACTACTGCCTGCTCTAGGAGAGCTAAAAAAACCTTGGTGAACTGTCGTGGGGAAAGAGGTTTCACATACTGTATCCTAATAAGTGATGTAGCTAAAACTATCTCCTGATCATCCACAGAACACAAGCCCCTTAGCAAAACTCTTGGTTTCCCACTTGGAATCAACTCAGACCATGAGCTATGGTATGCAGTGGCTTTGGGTCATCAGCAAATCCCTATGAGCTATGAAGGTGGATTTTCTATCTTGAGGTACAAACAATTGTATAATAGACCTGAATTGACTTATGTGGATCTGTTACTGGAAGAAACAAATATCCATACTATGCTCATGTGACTTGCCCTTCCCTCTGCCCAGCCTTTCCTGGTCTTTAGTGTAACCTTATCCCATTGTTTTGGGTTTTTTTTTAAAGTTGTCTATAAGACACAAAGAAATTGAGAAAATCTCTGATTTTTCATCCAGACTCCAAAAGCTGTCCTCCTGCCTCTCGAGCTCTGAAGGAACACCAATTCCTTTCCTAGCAGTTCTCATGTGAGCGTCCATGCACAAGCAAGAATGATGTTCCCAACAACAACTGGAACGAGCTGGAGGCAGAAGCAGCAAAAAACGCAAGGTTAGGTGTGATTCAGCTCACACCTTCCTGATCTTTTGGGGAAGCACTCACCTACCACGTGAAGCATTGTTGAGGCATTCCTGAATCCTGCCGAGTTGTTTGCTATACAGGTGTATTTCCCACTGTCTTCCACGGTCACCGCTGGAATGGACAGGATGTCGCTGATTAAGTAGTTCTCATTTTCAAAGCTTGGCTTTTTAGCTCTCCTGACCTGTCGGGCAGGGAGGGAACATCAGGCACTTTCTTGAAAGGGTGGAGCTGAATCTTTACAACAAACATACCCACCCCCTCCTATTCTGGGCTACTGAACTTTGCTATAGAGCCCTTGTCACTGAAAGCCATCTGTGTGGAGACCAAGAGGCACATTAAACCTAAGTCTTCAGGGCAGATACTCCACAAGAGCTTGGGTTACAGCTATCATCAGCCTTCGAACTGCAAGCTGGCCTTGCATTGTGAGATCTAAACGTGTACTTTATGTTATTTCAAGTCCTTATTAAAGGCATCAGCTACAATAGAGTCTTCTAGCAGCTCTTATCTAACCATCCAGCAGTTAAAAGCCAGCACAACAGAGATTTTTGAAGTGCATTCCCTTTCTTCAGCCTTATCTTTTCTCTGGGGAACTGTGTGTCCTGAACTTGTTTGCTGTTTTATGAACCCTGGCAGGGCTGGGTGGAAAAATGTTGCCCTTAGTAGGTACTGTGGCTCCTGCTCAATGAACTTGGTTGAAACATCTGTCTCTCTCAGCAAGATCCTGACAGTGGGCAGGTGTTTCTTAACCCTGTGTTGTCCCAAGGAAAGGATGGCCACATTCAGATTTCTACAGCTTGTTTGAATCGTTGCTTTGGTTGGGCTGCTTAAGGCTTTGCTGCAGGTGACTTGGCTCTGGGCAGTCCTTACCACCCTGTGCCTTCCAGTTTCCAAGAAATCCCTGTACCCTCCTGGAGCTGCACAACTTACGCTCTTTGCTGCTGTCTCCCATCTGATGTCATACTTGTGGGAAGGAGCAATTACTCTGCAGGTGACTTGGAAAGGTTCACCCACGATTCGCACATGGTCTATAGGGTCCATCATCACCGATACCGGCTTCTCCAGAGCTATGCAAAGACAAGCAGGGAAAGATTCAATGACAGCTCATCTGGTGACCTCGTGTGCTTTGGGGACTCCCCAGGGCCTGGCTACTTTCTCATTCCATCCTCTTCAGTGTCTTTACCCCCGGCCTTCCCCCTCCCTAGGGATCATCACTCCTTTTTGTGCGTGTGTCTGTTGGGAAGCGGTGCAGGTCGGGGAGAGTGCAGTGGTCACTGTGGGTTGAAAAGGAAGGGAAACCTTCTGCCATGGTTATGTCCTGAGCACCAGGGCCTGAGGACTTGCAGAATATTGAGGTTATAGATGGACTTTTTTCCCCTGTTCTCTGATAGTGCTTGCAAAGGTTTGAACCCTGCTGAGCTCACAGGAGCCAATCTGTCAGAAGCTGATGGAATTTTGCCTTCCCTAAATAACTTAAAGACTGCAGGTTCAGAAGGTCTTTCCTAGCACTGGTGAGAAGAATTTCCTTAGATAGCCTGTGGCCAGTTTAGCTATTGCTGTCTCCCTGAGGGCAGCAGCAACCCCAGTACTTTACCTTCTCCCACAAACAGTCTTATTCTTGGCGACTTTTCTATTTTTCCATTTATTATCGCTTGGCATCGATAAGAGCCCTTCTGCTTGCTTTGCACGTTGTATAGAGTTATTCCTTTCTCAGTACTGAAAGAGTAGTTGGTCCCGGGTGAGAGTTGAGATGCATCGTCCATTATCAGAGTCACGTTGGATCCGTACTCTGGGGCCGTGAGGAGACAGGGGAGCTCAGCATCACCACCTCTGGTCACAAAGATCCGAAAAATCGGGGTGTACCACACGTTATCAGGATCTGCAGAGGAGACAAGGTCAGAGAACAGGATCAGAAAATGCATTGAAGCTGAGAAACTCATTCCAGCAAAGGCAAGTCTCCAGCACTGCTGCCCAGTGGGAGTTCGATGCTGGGGCAGCTCTGCTCAACGCCTGCCTGACTCAGCCTCCAAAAACTTGCCTGACAAGCCCAGTTCCAGCTGAGGCATTTGAGGAGAGCACAACAATCAACTCACAAACCTACTTAGGCAAGAGAGACTGGGAAGTATGCTTGCCTCTAATTAAACTTTTCACCAAGGCATTAGTTTCCCAGGACAGTCTCTGGTACAAGAGAGGGGGTGAACTCAAGTGATGGAGGTACAATAGTCTAACGTCTCCTGGGCTGAAAGTATATTTGAGGTTCAGATCATGTTGTGAGGATGTGATTCATGTGACTCTCTCCCTTACCTGGGGTACTGGCAATAGAGTTCTCCAATTCCCATATCTCACTGCTCATTACAACACAGAACAGACTTTCATCCCTGTTTTTTCAGGAAAAGAAGCCAAAGTAAATGTAGGGAGAGGTCAAGGCTGTTCAGATATGCATGGGATATAGATGCTCTGTACTCTATCCAGTGCTTCAGCCATGGGCCTCATTTTGTGTGGGCTTTCATGGTTGTGGGGTGAGCCACTGCCCCGCTAGAGGCTGCACCACTCCCCCAGACACACATGCAACTACAACTGCAGAGAGGACCTGTGTAATGGCCATGCTCCCTGAAAGTAGATCTTTCTGCCAGCACACTTAGGAGGAGGAAAATATGGTTGGGCTTCGGCCTGGAGAAGAGAAGGCTCCAGGGAGACCTTAGAGCAGCCTCCCAGTATTGAAAGGGGCTCCAGAAAAGCTGCAGAGGGACTTTTTACAAGGGCCTGGAGTGATGGAACAAGGGGGAATATCTTTAAACTGGAATGGGGAGGACTTAGATTAGACATTAGGAAGAAATTCTTCACAATGAGGGTGGTGAGGCACTGTCACAGGTTGCCCAGGGAAGCTGTGGCTGCCCCATCCCTGGAGGAGTTCTAGGCCAGGCCTGATGGGGTCTTGAGCAGCCTGGTCTGGTGGGAGGTGTCCCTGCCCATGGCAGGGGGGTGGAACTGGATGGGATTTAAGGTCCCTTCCAACCCAAACCATTCTACGAGTCTATGATTACCTCGCACGAACAGATGCACAGCTGCAATGC
The DNA here is from genome assembly GCA_033558185.1 of Dromococcyx pavoninus. Classification (NCBI taxonomy): domain Eukaryota; kingdom Metazoa; phylum Chordata; class Aves; order Cuculiformes; family Neomorphidae; genus Dromococcyx; species Dromococcyx pavoninus. The sequence goes on along the minus strand of JAUMJL010000599.1, from coordinate 190,904 downwards.
TCTTGTCACTGCTGTTGACATAAGCACACTTATAGGTGCCTGTATCCCTGTAAGTGGTCTTGGGAATACTGAGCGTGCTGCTGGTGTGGTTGCTGAAGGTTCCCTTTCGGCTTTCCCATTCAACTTCAGACTCTCCTGAGCAGTGGAAGGTGACTGGATCACCCGTGTTGACAATCACAGCAGGGAGGTCAGGGCTGATCACTGGGGATGCCGAGCCTAGAAAAGAAAGAGAAAGAGTGAGGATGTGAAAAATGATCCTTAAAGGTGCTCTGTTGGAGTTCACACTGCTCAGCATCAGGAAGAACCAGGGCTTGGGATTCAGACTAGCTTTTTGGCTCACGTGACTCCTGACCTTCTCCATCCCACCAAAATTATATGGCCTCATACTCCAAGGAATGAATTTCAGGGAAAAGAGAAACCCCCACATGTGAACATTTAGACCTCTGGGACAGGAAAAACAATCATCTGAAGTTGATCAGGCCAGATGAAAGCTTGGAAGTTATTCTTGTGGGGTTTTGCCTCTTGTTTGTCCTTTTGTGGCAGAGCTGAACCTACTACATGAACTTGGCTGGCTTGTTGAAGTTTAAGTTAAGTCCAGTGGATGGGGCTCTCTTTCTTGCATTAGTGCTGAGTTGAGTTAGAACAGCCCCAGAAAGCTTCTGCAGAGCAGGAATTCAGAGCACACCTGTGGGGAGCACTGGCTTTTTGGTTGCAGGGCAGTGGATGTTGAAGGACAGCTACTTACACCTTGTCATATAGTCACACCGTGCATCAAATCATTATGAAGCAAGTCAGCATTATTATTCATATCTAGGGGTGGGAAACTGAGGCACAGAAAAGCTAAATGGCTCATGAAAGCCCACAGTTCTACATAGAGCACACCAGGCCATGCTGACGCTGGCATTGCAACCCAACTGGATTTCTGATGGCTTCTCTTCAAAGGCCACTGAATAAAGGGGAACCAGGGTCCCACTCCAGCCCTTGGTGTCAGAGGGAAATATTTTTTTCCCCTGTTTTGCCACATCAGCGAGTTCTTTGAGTCACCACCTATATTTAGGGTGGGGGGAAGTGAGAAATGAATCAGTACCGCGGGGCTGGGGAAGAAACGGTGCAGCCACCCCCACGCCAGGCCTTTGGGGAGGACAGGAAACACATTGCAAATGGCTATCGGGGGGCTCTGCACCCCCTCCAGCCCCTATCCAGGGCTATTCTCCCACTTCTGCTTTCTTTCCCAGTTGCTAACTCACTGCTACATCTTAAAGGGACACACATCAGGATTCAAATAATACTGAGTAGAAAGGTAGCTGCCCAATTTATCAATTCATTGCTCTCTGTAAAGGGGTTCACTGGGGTGGTGGTGGCAGAAGCAAGGGCTGGGTTTGGTACTGTGATCCCTTAAACTCTGCAACAGAGTGCTCTGGACTCACAGGAGCTCTTTAGTTGAAAGATAAGTTGTCCAAACAAAAAAAAAGCCCCAGTTATCAGGAAATGGGAGAGAGAAAAACACTCTCTAATGGCACCATTAGTCCAGCCAACCTGCATGTCCTTCAGGGGAAAAGAGAGCCCTTTGCTGCCCAAACCTGTTGCAGAGAGGAGAGAAGAGAAAGCTGCCCATAGGCATAGGTACCAAAGAGAGTTCTAAAGCACATCTGTTCCCTGGTACTGCCTTGGACACTGATTCTGTAACAGAGCCAACAGAAGAAGCAGGCACCCACCCTCATCCACCCCTGCTCACAGCTCTCACTTGGTGTGAAACTGTCTGAGGTCCACGTGTGTCCTGTGCTGCCAGCTCTGCTCAGGGCTGTGACACCAAAGCCCATCCACCGGGACTCCAAACTCATCATTTAAGAAGTTTGGGGCTGATGCCTCCCTCCACGCAAAGGGCTGAGAGTATGAGACTCAAGGACCTGGAGAGTGTTGCTGGTGTGTGACAATGATGAAGTTGGCCCAGGGGAAATCCAGCCAATGCCTGAATCAAACTCACCACCCCTGGGGGCAGAAGAGGACCTGGAGCTTTGGAGCATGGAATATTTCACATTTTATCTCCCTGATTTTTTTGTGTGTGTGATGTTTTTATCTTTCTGTGGAAACAGGAAAAGCCTCATTTATTCCCAGAGTGGAGGAAAAACATATCCCAGAATCCTTCACAAAGCCACATTTTCCACATAGCCTAGGTACAATGTTCCTCCCTTTTTGCTAAGCGGTGTTTGCTGACAGGACTTGACTTGTTTTGGTTGCTCCAACTCTGTCACTGGATACTTTTCCCTCACTCTCCACTTTACCTTTCCCTCTACATCAAAGGCTTCAGCACAATTTAATGGGGAAGCCAAGCTCTCTGGCTCAGAATTCCATTTAAACTGGCTCAGGGGAAGACTTTGTTGTAATTGGTCCTTGATTTGGTGACAGTAGCAGAAGAAGACAGACAAGAGTTCTGTCACTCCCTGCCCTTGTTATCAACCTCCAGTTGCTTCTGAGATGTTATGGCCAAAAAAGGCTCAGATAGATGCTCTTCATAAGAGTGAAGAAGCCATCAGCCTTCAGGCCACCTCTGGAGAATCCTGTCAATGGCACAACTACCACACATCTGGAGTGATGATTGACAGGGTGGAGACTCCAAACACAGGACAATACCAGGTGAAGGTCACCCAAGAATCTTCTTCTCTGTGTGGGGTGGGGGATGAGTCAGACCAGTGGGTCCTTTTCCAGAATGGGGAAGCAGGGCTGCTGGAGGAGGCTTTCTCCCTGCTGACCAGTGTGCAATCTTGCACGAAGCCCAGGGATGTCTCTCCGCTCTCTCCAGCAGCTTCCGCAGCATTGCCAGTAACTGCTGGCCAAAGGTTTTACCACACTTGGGTTGTGCAACCATGACCTCTAGTTACAGCTGCAGGCTCTGTCCCTGCCTCTCCCATGCCAGCCAAAACACTCAGGGTTTGGAAATGGTGAGGAAGGAGAAGTGAAGGCTGGTAAGATAAAGAGGCTCAAGAAACCACAGAAGCAAGTCGTCAGGACCCTGACTTAGTCCTGGGGGATATCTAAGCTAAGGTCTAGCCCTGGTGGGAACACATACCAGGCCTGAGCTCCCCTTGCTCTCCCCACAATGACGGTAAGGAAAAGCTTGGTTTCTGAGGATACCTTCCCCAGAGTCACCTGTGGTATCTGTGGGTCAAGCGATGGAGATAAGTGGATAAATTGTGCTCATCAAGTCTTTGCTTGGGGCTTCTACCTCAGAGGTTTAGATTCATCCACAAGAAGAGAGCAAAACAAACCCCAGGAAGACCTCTCAAAATGGCCAAGAACACACGTATGAGCTGATCAGTTTCCATATCTTTCCTCTGTTTGACCTGAAGTTGGGATTTGATCCCCAGCATAGGGGACTCTCAGAAGATGCATTTGCAATCCATGAAGCAGGAGAAGGAAGTCAGTGTCTGGCTCCAGTTTGAGGCTATTTCTTTGACAACCCTGGCATGCTGTGCTTTGTGCTGCAGATGACCAGCAGTGATGGAGCTCAGACAATTATGTGTGTAACACCCTGACATGGCAGACAGTGCCTGCTGACAGTGTCACACCTGGTGACCTACACTGCCCAGTGCCTCAAGGAACCTTCAGAGAGGCCCTGACAGATACCATTGCGATCTCTCACAAATCTATATCACACTATCCTAGACCATCCTAGTCCCCATCATCTTAAACCACTCCCCCCAGCCTTCCCAACCCAGTTCCCAGCACAGCAGACCTTGAAAAAGCCTGCTCAGATGTGACTTTAAGTAAAACACCACACAATGCAACAGTGAGAGGGATGCAAACTTCCTAGGTTGAAAACAGGAGCACTGCAGGGGCTCAAGAGGGATGTGCTGCCTTCCTGTTACATGCTGAATGCTTTCTCCCAAGATTTCTCCCTTTCAGGAGGAACTTCACACCAGAGTCTCAATGTGACCCCAGGCAAGCTCAAGAGAACAACGAAGAAAAGTGCCACACAAGATCCAAGAGGCTGCCAGCACTTAAAATGTAAGATCAGTTAAACTGATTTCTGTTTGTTTCGTTGCAAACCTCAAAAAAGGCTTAATGACTCTTGGGGTTGATGGGTTATCACCTCTTGGCAATCTCTGCAGCCTCAAAACCCAGGCATGTTCACCTTTCCCTTCCTGGCTGCCCAAGTTTTGTTTCCATCACATCTTGGCTCTACAGCCGTGTTGTTCAAGCCAGCACCACCAGAAAACAGCAACGCTGACATCTCCAAGCTGGGCATGAGGAGCAGTGGAAGGTAACAACGCAGCTGCCTTTTCAGACTTTTCCACCTGCACATCAAATATCTCTGACTAAGGGTTATTTCAGAGACTGCTTCCCACAGGATTTCTGCTGAACATCTCCTTCCTCCTAACCCCTGCCCAGACCAAAACTGGCACAAACCAGACCAAAACAGTGGGAAGCTTCCCTTCCCCATCTCCCCACTGCTGAGGCTCTTCCTATACTACGTGAACCTTTACATGCCACTTTGTCTTACCCTGGCAGGGATGCAGGTAGGCAAGAGCAAGACCCCAGCACTAGAGCCTGCACAGACAAGCAACACACCCTCTTTCTGCTGCTGTCCTCCTTTTATAACAACAGCCAGTTCTGGATGGTCTTCAAGAAGCTGCTGCAGCCAAATCTGCTCTCAAAGCCAGGCTAGTGTCTCCTCCTTGCTGTGCCATGGAGCAGACACGTTCCCACACCAATGCTTCTTGAACCTGCTCACAGCAGCAGTGGCTGCTTCATGTAGCAGCCTCCAGAAGCAGAGACCATCCCAGCCCATGGCAGGCTTTTAGTAGACACAACTGGGAGACTGGCTTTGGGCTTCACCACCAGGAGCCAAGTGTCCATTTAGTCCAACTTCAGCATTGCCCTGTCCCCAGCCCCACTCCTCACCTGAAGAGGGATGGAACACTCACACCAGACACCCAGGAAACCCTTGCCACATCCCAAAATTGCCCCAGAGCAACAAGAAGACACTGTAGGGCTTTGGGTGGCTGGTGGACCTACCATGCCAGATGCCAGCTGAGGTGAGCAGCAGGAGAAGGGCAGGACCCATGTCCCTGGTGACCGTGGTGCCCCCAGCGTGAAGCAGGGATGCGACTGAAGGATCCTTTCGAGCAGCGGGCAACTCTCCTCGCAAGCACTGTCCCCAGCACTCCTTCAGCAGGAGCTTCTCCTTTCTGAGTTGACCACAAGTTAAGAAATTCCCTTTGTTTGTTTTTGAAATGAGAGGGGGGAAAAAAAAGAAAGCGGTGCTTTGAGACGTCACTGGTGCCAAACCCCCTTGGCAGAGGTGGGGCCATGCCAGCACCCCACCACGGAGCCTCTCTGCTCTTAGAGCCACCCTCCTGCCTCAGGGAGAGGTTCAGCCCCAGATCACTTCCCAAGGCTGGGGTCACTGCACCGTGCTGGGGTTCAGGACAATCCCAATGTGTCCTACCTACTGCCACTCCAGCCCCAGGAGCTCCCGTACTTCCATACTCTTTTTTCTTGCTTGGGGACACCAAGAGCCTGGCTGGGACCTGCCTCAGTGGCAGGGGACTCAATTTGAGCCCAGCAGGACAAGTTTTACATCATGCCCAGTGGATCTTGCTGGCTTCAGTTTCTGAGAGCACACACATGAACACGGCCAACTTCCCCACAACTGGCCCACAACGATGATTCAGCCTGGGGTAGACCCCAGGTGGGAAAAGGCCTGTGAAGATGACAAATTATTTTCTTTTAACCAAATTATTTTGTCTTCACCCCTCTCCAGCACCATGCAGAGGCAGCATCAAGCCCAGCCAGCTGCAGGCTTGCCCTCACTGCCATCCCCAGCAGGGGCACATGCAGGGATCCAGCCTGCAGACTCTTCCAGCCAGGCTGGAGGGCACATGGAAATCCCAGTCTCCTCCTCTTCTGCTGTCTCCAAGCCTGTCACCATTAGGCAGCCACAGAGCTCAGGCAAGACCCATTCCTCCCCAGGAGCCCATCCCTCCCAGTCAAACTCTCTTGTTGGTGGGGAGGCTTTTTGAAGCTGTTTTCTAATTGACAACCTGACAGGCACCTGGGAGCAGTAATTAGGCACTTTGTTAACCCTCCCCAGGATGGCACCTCTTCCAAAACAGTGGGTGAGGGTAGTCTTGAAGCTCTTCCAGGGATGCTCAAGCCAGCAAAATGCTAGCAGATCAAGCCATCCACAGGGTGCCCCCGCTCCCTGCTGTGTCTCTGGATAAGCACACCCTGCAGCAGAAGTTCATGACACTTCATGGTAGCTCTGGGGTGGGAAGTTACGGCCACCACCTGCTGGGAAACACTGGGGAGGAAGGTCCTGCCTGGGGCAAGTTTGTGGGCTCTGCCTTAGCTGCATCCAGCTGCAGCCTCACCACTGGAGAGGTGGCAGGGACACCGGCTGCAAAAGGTGGGCAGAAGGAGATGGGCTTTTCCAAAATGGCTGCACAGAGGTGGCTGTTGAATCTGCATTGCAAAGGTGCCAGGCAGAGCAGTGCCCCTCATGCCTCCACAAACTGGGGGGGAATGGACTTCTCCAAAGGGGCAATTAGAGAGGTACCAGCAAGACGAGGTCTTGGGGCCAAGAGATGAGAGCATGGCTGACTGTGCTGGAGATGACTAAGAGTCATGGGAACGCGGAGAGAGCTCTTGGGTTTGGCCAGAAGAATGGCTTGGAGAGCATGAGGGAGTCCAGAGGGAAGGAAAGGCAGCTTTTGGCCTGAGAAGATTTCCTCTCAGCAGTTTTTCCTGGCAGGATGTGAGGAAGAAGAACATGAAATAGAGGCAGCGTGGTGCACTGGAGGGTTCCTGCCCAAAGCTGGGGGGCTGCCGAGCGGTTGGGCTGCAGGAGACGTCTGCCCAATTATTCTTTCCTCCTTTTGAGCCAAAGGGGCTTTTTAAAGGATGTTTGTTTCCCTCCTTCTTCTTTTTAAGTTTGTATTTTTTTTTCCCAGGAACAAATGCCAGCTCAGAGAGAACTGATTCACCAGTGGGAACAAGTATTAAACCAGGCAGGTTTAATACAGAGAAGGGAAACAATCTTCCAGGCTCCCTTTCTTCTCTGCCCTTGCAGAGCATCTCTGATGGCAGTGGTCCACAGGTGACAAGTCACAGCCTGTACACACAGATACCTAAGATGGGCTGGGCACACCTGGGGATGCTCAGTGGGACAGACTTTCTGCTGGGCTTCCTCTCTTGCTGGCGGCCATCTCTTCACGCCTGCAGGCCGCACCCCAAGTCCTGCTTGGACTCAGAAGTGCTGCTGGGCTGAGCAAGGGGCAGAGAGGCCCTTGGAGGAGCTGCAACCTCACTTTTTGTCACTGTGATGTCTGTGGAGGTCCTGATGGCCAGAAAGATGTGCTGGCAGGTGGCACGAGACTTCTCAGTGCCTTGCTGGCCGCAGGCTGTGGAGGGGAGAGTGGAGGCTGCTGTCAGTCCTGGTTGGGAACACTGGGAGCACAGGATTGTTTCCCAGGCTGGGAGCAGGGCTGGGCCATTGCAGCCCTACAGGACACTGAGTGCAGCTGGTGATAGTGTCGTGCCTGCCCTGTGTGGCCCTGGAGCAGCCTGGGAACACATGTGAAACGTCTATATCCTGAGGGAGCTGTTGGAACCCAAACAGTTAAAAACCCTGGGTATAGCAGGCCAGGGTTTTTCTCTGTGGCCTGAGTTTCTCTGCTTCCCTGAGCACTCCCACACTGTCCCTGTCTCATCACTGGAAAGAGACTTGTTTCAGAGTGGGGAAAATGCCTTGCTGGGAGGCTGGTAGTCCCCATGCCTGCCTCCTCATTGCCAGCCCCTCCTCAGTGTGTCCTGTTGTGCAAAAGACCTGCCAGGCAGGCAGTGGGCAGAGGGAGCCAGCTGAATTTAGGGCTGAGGTCTACCAGTTCCCCCTCCCTACTTCTCCCTGAGCCTTTGCTGCAGCCTCCCTGGAGAAGAGGTGATTTTTTTTTTTTCCCCTGCTGATTCAGCTGCTGGAGAAAAATGCCCTGTCTGCCTGTTGTGGCTGAGCTGTGCCAGGTGACTCAAAGCATATCTGGAGAGAATCAGCCTCAGCTGGTCAGTGAGGTTGCAAATCTGCTCTCTGGCAAACTGAGCAAAGACAGAACTCCAGGACAGGCCACACTGGAGAGGGGAGCTGTGCTGGAACTTGGACCTCTCTCCGGTTGCAGCTGGTGCCTTGGGATTTTAAGTACATGAAAAGTTTCCAGGAGCTGAACTGAGCACGACTGATGCCAGTGGGGACCTGCAGCCTGAAAACATGGTCAGCATTGATAGATTTGAACCTCACTTCAAAATCCTCTCTTCACAGCAACCCCAGGCTTTCCCAAGCCTGTGGCTCAGGGCTTGGCTGCAAAGAGCTTTGCTCTGCAGCCTGGGGTTGCTTTTGAGAAGGGCAGTTTAATTGTAGCCACAGAGAGGAGAAACTTCTGGGCTGGACTCAGGAGATGGGGCCGTGTCCCATGGGGCTGAGGGACCCCAGCACTTCTGGAGAGGTGGCTGGGAGAAAGCTAGAGGAGCAGAAGGAAAGCAGTGGTACACGTGGACCAGAGGGAGGGGTAGCATGGGCAGCCAGTGCTGTGGGGCTGTCTTTAAAGAGTATCAACGAATTCCTCATCCCAGAGGGAGGGGAGTAGAACCCAGCTCAGAGCAGAGCAGGACATGGGGAGTCCAGTGTGATGCAGTACGGCTCCTGCTGGTGCCCTGCCCCGTTACTACCCCCAGGTTCTCCCATCACCCTGAGCTATTAAACTACATGGAAAAATGAACAGCACTGTGGTGTTTCCCATCTCCTTCATCCCAGCACTGCATCCCTGTCCTGCTCTGAGCACAGACCAAGTGATGTCCCCAAGGAACGTATCAAGCCCTTGTCGGAGGCTGCTGGCCCAAACCTCTGGCACTGGGAATACTTGCCTCTACCCATCTCCTCCCAGTGCAGCACAACCCACAAGCTGGCAAGTCACCAGTAAGATGGGGCAGACCCTGCCCTGTTCGTAGTCCCCTTTCCTTACCATGTCTCTGGGATCAGCTGGTGCCTTGCTCTGCTTCCCTCTGCCTGGCTCCCAGCTTGGGTTTTGCTAAGCGTTGGGGTCATGCACAGAGTATTAACATGCTTAGCCTTCACCCACAACACGGTTAAGCTGTATTCCCGGCCCCATCTGAGTGTGAGAAGGTGGCAGCAACCAAAACCAAGCAAACAAAGGAAGAAATGGAACTTTGCAAAAAGGAAATCACCTTTATTTTTTAAACTCTTTCTTTAAAAATGTATTTGTAAAAGTTTACAGCATAAAAATAATATCTCATGGCTATAGATGTGACATAGTACAAATCCTACAAATACATCTGTAAACCTAGGAAAATGTTAACTCTTTGGTACCTTAGTCCAAACTCTGCTTTTTTCCTTTGCCCTTCGGGATGGTTTCTGGCAGACAGTGTGGAGGCAGGTGCTGCTTCTGTTCCAAGATGCTGCAGAGCAACAGCACGATGCCAGCAAGCCAGCACAGCAGGAGAGGGAGAGGTCAGAGGGCATGCTTTGGGCAAGCTTTGCAGTTATGGTGCAATCCATTAAGAAGGAAAGGACAAGATCAATGAGATGCTGCAGGCCTCCCAGCAGGAACTGTCTGTCCTGCCTTCTCCCACCCCTGCAAGGGTCACGTCTCCAAAGTGCCGCTGGAGCTAAACTGGAGCAGTTCCCCTGCCTTTGCCAAATCCCGCTGGATCCACCTTGGCATGCTCCAGAGATTTCAGCCCTCTGGGTGGAACATGGGAGTGATGCTGGGAGTCCAGCTACCCATGTGCTGGCCCACGAAATCTGATTTTTTAACAATACCTGGCCTGCCCTGGGCAAGTCCTGCAGACAACGTGGTATCTCCACCGTTACAGTCAGCCCTGGCCACTCAGCATCCAGGCAGGGCTGGGATCTGCTGTGGGAAGGACCTGTGTCCAGTGAGGACCTGCAGCTGCCCTGGCTGCTCTCTGCAGGTGCAGCCACCCAGGGCAAAGGATGCCAAAGGGCTGCTGAGCGCTGCCAAAGGGCAACCTTCATGTTCTCCAAGTGACAGAGCAGCCAGGCTGTGCCTGCCCACATGGAACAGGCTGTGGTTTGCACTGTGAGCTGGCCACACAGATCCCGGGATCCAAGCTAAGCATGGAGCCTGGCCAGAGCCCTTCCTCCCACCTGTGCATTGGAGCATGGGGGTTGCCTCCTTACTGCCTTAGTGCATCTTGTTCTAGGAAAAGGAGACATCTGTTAAATCCCTTTCTCCAGATATGCCCAGCTTTACACAGGCTCAGCTTCTTCATAGCCAAAACTGAACCCAATGCCCTGTATTTGTGGAGCTGTCTCTTCCCCCATCCCACAGCCCTGACTGGGAAGATGGGAAAGAGTCATTCTCTCACTTTTGGCTGACTTCCTCCTGGCTGCACATCCACACTGCACCTCTGGCTCCCATTCCCGTGGGACTCCGTCGCAGTCCCCTCGGCAGGTGAACAGAGACAATTTAGTTCCAAGTAAAGTACACCGTGCTCTAGACTTCTTAACACGCCACAAACAAACAATACACGTGACACTCTCGCTTGAAAAACCAACACGCTCAAACTGAGAAGGACGAAGGGGTTAAAACCTGTGCACACATCAGTCTGAGAAGCATCTTAAATGTGGAAAGAGACACTGGAGTGTTGGGATACACTTAGGTATGAATAGTGACTGGCAGCAGGATTATGCGTATACTGGTGCTGATAATGATGTGATAGCTGTAGAGATAAATACAATCTACAAATAAAAGATATTGCACTAGAGATGGGCCCAAGCTGGGGCATGTGTGTCCCTTTTGGGGGGCTCACTATGGGTCCACCTCTAAACACAAAAACACACCCAAACAAAAATATTCATCCTCAAAAGGAAAAACCCAGAAGGACCGGTTTCCTTCAGAATCTCACTGGAGAAATGATGGCTACAAAGCCGGTGGGCCCAGAACAGAGGACCATTTCTGCTGGCCCTCATCCACTGGGGCTGGATCCAGCTCCCCAAGTGGAGAAATCTTGTCTGGGAGGCTGCTGCAAGCCTCAGCCCTGCACAGCCCTCTCTTTAAGGAGAGCTGCAGGGATGCTGAGCAAAACTTGTTGGCTTTGCCCAGCTTCCAGCCTGCCCCTGGCTGAGATCTGCTCGCTGCAGAGGGTGTGCATGTCCTCGCTAAATGGTGATGGGAATAGTTGAGTTGACAGAAAGGTACCACAAAGTGCAAGACTTGGCCCTTGCAATCACAGGGCCAAAGGCAAATATTTGGTTGTATCTCTCTGGGGTGGCGAAAGGTACCATTTTACAAAGAGTCTGGCGTACCTACTTTAAGAAGGAAGAGGGTGGTGGAGTTGGCATCTCGTCAGCAGCCAGAACAGATTTGGATACAAAGAATAATTGTAATAAATCTACAAAAGGGATAAAATCCAATAGGCAGCCAAGGGTAGCTAATGCCCAGCTAATAAGAGAGGATATCTAAGTTCTCCCAGCAGGGAGAAGAAATACATCTCCTCTTTCAGGACTGTGTAAACTATTTGATAGTGAGATATTAGTCATGAAATTAGTAATTATTCTGTAGAAGATGGAGTTTGTTACGGGATTTGTGAAGTAAATTAGAAAATGGCCAAAGGGAGGGAGAGAAAGGGTTAATTGATGGGGAAATCTTTGGGCTGAGCAGAGGTAGCAAAATAAGCTCTCTAGGGTTGCTTTTGATGCTAAAAGTAATTAATATTTTTCTTAGTCAGCTCAGCCCAAAAATAAGTTTGTTAACAAAATGTGCCGATGACCCAATGTCTGGAACAGCAGGGAGTATCTTGGTTAGGAATGCTGGAAGAGTAGAAAGACGTAAGTGCTTAGACTGGTCAGAGGCTGACTCCAAATTACCAGCATGTTGTGGCTGGGAAAAGGCCAACCTTGTCCAAAGCTACACCAGACAAGTCAAATCCAATACAGACCAGAACTATTAATGCCCAATGTGAGGTCTGGATTTGACCTCACCTGGATTACCGGGTGCTTCTGGTCACCTTTGATAGAGAAGGACAAGTTAAAAATGGAGCTGGTGCAGCCAAGGGCAGTCTGATGTGTCATCCTACAGGCTCAAGTTGCAGTGACACAGATCCAACAAGCACCTTACACGTTAGAAAAATGAAGTGGTCTGACCCCAAGGATCTTTACTGTGTCTCCGCAGTTAGGATCATTTCATGAACCTTGGCCACAGAAGATGGCTCCTTCATTACAAGCAGGAGGAACAGAGCATGGAAAACCAGTTGTCATTCACATTGTGTTTCCTGCAGATGGTGGGGAATCTGACCACATGGGCTGAAAATAAACTCCACCGGTTGCCAAGAGAAGTGCTGTTTCTTATGTTCACATTTTACCAAGGACATCATTCCCCAAAACATCGACACCTCTTTTAGCTGCACAAATGGCAGCATTGCAATGATAGACAACTTAACAGAAGATGCTTTTCTGGGGATTTCTGGCAGAAGTTGCATATTTAAAATAAAGTAATTCTCAGTGGCTCTGAGGTGGCAGAAGCCCAGCAAGATGCTGACTGAAATTTTGAATTTATAAACCTGCCTGTGTGGGTTTTGTAGGATGCACAGAGAGTAGGGCAATGAAAAGGTTAATGGAGTAGGGGGCAGGCAGCGAACTGAGCTCAGTGCAAGGCAAACCTTCTCCTTCCAGAAGAAAACCCTGCTAGTTTCTATGGTGTAAGACCTCTATGTTTTTGAGTCTATAACTTTCATCTCTGCAGAGGTGGGGTTCACCCTTCATTTCAAAAACCTGGTGTTCCTCCTGCTTTAAGCCTCTTCATTCAAGTGGCAGCTGAGATCACAAGAAGCCCCAGGCCTGCCTGTGAGAAGCAAGGAAGAAGGCAAGAAGCAGGAGGAAGGTCTCTGCCCTTTTATTCTTCAAAACCCCTTCCAAGAGAGAGGAATCCTCCCCGATCTTTCTTGCTCTGCTTGGTTCCCCATGACACTTCATCCACAGCCTTGGCAAGTGGCTGGGCCTGGCCCCTAGAAAGCGGCAGGGTGTGAGATACTGTTCAGCTGTGAACAAACATCTTCCCAGCCTCTTTCCCTCCCTCTCTTTTGAAATGTCCCTGGGTTGGTGTTCAGGCATCCTTAGTGCTCCCCATAGTCTTGCTATGACTCAGGAGGGACCGGTGAGACTTCTCACCCTGAGAAAGGGTGTTTGGGTGAACTGTCTGTCCAAATGGAGCCCTTGCTTCCCAAAGATAAGGCACAAAGATTTTGCAGCTGGCAGGGTTATGTGATTTCCCAGCCAATGAGCTGGGCTTAGTGGCAGTGAATTAATGAACAGCCATATTGCTTCCTTATACTGGCCCTGTCTAGTGGATTAATATATTTGTTCCCTTTATATCTTCAATGGAGAATAATTAGCTTAGTGTCCACACAGATAACACAAACAACATTGGACTGCCCTCTTTGCTACTACATCAGAGTCATTGTGAGAGCATTTTGAGTTTCTGGCACACCCCTGGGGTTCCTGGTGCCATGCTGGACACAAAAGGGTTTGGGGTGTGACAGCCCCTCTAGAGGGGTGTAGAGAGGTGCCCCAGAGCCATGGGTACCTGTAGTGCTTCTGATGCTCTATCCCTCGTAGAAGAGCTGTCGAGCAAGCAGAACGGTGATTTACTATCTCAGAGACACTGGCTGGTCTTTCCAGGACTTGGCTGTGTTTGGAGGAGAATCTATCCAACGTACTCTTGATCTCCAGCAGCTGAAGATTAGTGTTGCAGGTTCTCTTTGCCCCAGCAGTGGGCTCCAAGCAAATCATGTGTCCTGGTGGCATTTCACAGAACCATCAGAGAAGTGCTGGTGCAGAGGAGATGAAACTCGTTGCCATAGAGGGGAGAAATGGCTGGAGTATCATCTTAGCAATGCAGAAAGCGGCATCTCTTGTGGAGAACCAACCCACGTCTTCCACTTGAAAAGAAGATGTTGGTCTGTGAGATGTCTCCTTCCTGCAGTGGTTTAATCACTGAGGAGGATGTGGCAGCGATCTGGAAGGTTGCTGGCACTGAGCCACCTCTTTGTAAGGGGGAAGGGAATGGCAAATGGGAAAGAGTCTTTAACTGAGCACCCAACACTGGGAGATGGGATGGAAGGAGGAATTCTGGAACAGTTGGATATGTCCCAAGGTACAAGTGCAAAGTATGACTCTCTGCAATGTTTGGGTCAGCCCCTCAGCTGGTCTCACCATGGGGAGACGCAGAGCCAGCACAGCTCTGACTACAGGAAACTCTCCTCCACCTCTTGGTGCCCTGTGGTTGGCTCCTGGCAGCCTGGCTGTGAGTCGGATTCCTGCTCCTCATCCTGCCGGAGGCCCAGAGGGCTGTCACAGGATATTGTAGATGATGTGTTGGCCTCATTCAGTGTAGAGCTGAAGGGAGACAAGGAGGAGAGAGAAATGAGTACCTTGTCCCAAATCTGGTGAGAGAGTATTCACAACAGCTGAGACACGACAATCTCCTGGCAGCCCCAGTCTATCTGAGTAGCTTTACACAGGGAGAGAGACGATATCACTTGGGCCTGTTCATCCCTCAAACACTCCATACAGCCAGCTGGGCTCTGAGGGCCTTGTAAGTGGGCTTTCTTGTCCCCACCTGTCCCAGTTGATGTGCAGGGACATGACATGATGCTCTATCTTAGCTCACATCCCAGATGCTCTGGCTCATCTTCATGCCCACAGGCTCATGCAAGGTCACAGCATCTCATATAGAGATGGCCCTGGGCTCTGTCTGGTAAACCCACCCCTCGTCTGTCCCATATCCTCTTGAGGCCCTCATTTTCAGATTAAGAAGCAATGTTTTTACCTGGCCCTGCTGATGGAGGCCTCCTGAGGGAGGTCACAGATTGCCTCTGGTTTGGGGTCGGGAAGAGGGATGATATAATCATTCTCGCCCCCGTTCTGGTGCACGGCTGTGTAGAGGATGCTGCCCGTGGGGGAGCTGGGAGTGAGCCGGGCGTTGTTCAGCCCAGGGACTGTGGGTCTTGTGCGGACAACAGCGGGATGGTCACTCTTCATGAACTCTTCATCCACCTGCTGGTACCTCTGCTCCCGCAGGGCAGGTTACCAAAGAAACGGGAAGGTCTTGTGAGTGGAGAAAATGCACTCGTGATGTATTTGCTTTCTCTGTCTGCTAGGCCTTTTCTAGAGGGGTTGGCATCATCCAGCTGGGTTCAGCTGTCCACCAAGGACAGTTCATGAACATTTCCTAAGGGAGAAATCGGGGACACAACTCCACAGCTCCAAAACACCAAACAGCTGGGAACAGGTTTTTGATCTTGTGCCAGTTCTGATTTCTGCAGTTGCTGCCTGTCTGGTGATGACAGTTGTCTTTGCAATGTCCCCAGGATGCCCAGACCACCTTAATTGGCTGTTCAAAGTAATGGAGCCTTAATCATAGCAAACTGCTCTGGCACAGCAGCTCTAAGCACTTGGCCTCCACACCCTGACTGAGCACCCTAACCAAGGCAGTATCCTCCACAGAGCACTGAACCTCCAACCTCCTCTGTCCCTCCAACACAGGGTCCTTTGAGCATACCTTTCTGTAGCAATCCACCAAGAGGTTTCCCATAAGCACCACCAGCTGTGAGAAGGATGGTCTGATCTCAAACTTCTCCTCCCAGCATTTCTGCATGATGTCGTAGCTAACAAGAGGGAAAAAGGAGAACTCTGGTCAGTTAGTGGGTGGGAAAAAGAGGCAGCAATGCTTCTGTAGTTTGTGTAGGGCAGCCCCAGCACTTACATTTCATCTGAGGCGTGGGTGGGTTTGGACATCCGATAGCCACGTTTGATGGCGTTGTAGAACTGTTCATTCATAGGCAGTTCAGGGTATGGAGTCCCCCCTGCGTGTAAAGGGAGAGCAGAGAATCAAGCAGGTGGTTTTTCTGCCACCCCCATGCCAACAAGTATTTCACACTAATGTTTCCTTTTTGCTTTACCTTTCCTGTTTTATTTCACTTCCGGAAGGCAACGTCAGCACAGGAAAGAAAGAGACAGGGAATGAAGTGCTACTCTGACTGGTAAGGTTGGAATTTGAGGATTAGAAATAGATTGCTGCTGTCTGTGGTAAGGGATCCTGCTAACATGCTATCAGACCTCCAGATACCACCAAGATCTCCAGGGCACTTACCTAGAGTGAATATCTCCCAGAGGAGAATGCCGAAGGACCACACATCGCTCAGGGTGGTGTAGAGGTTGTTGAAGATGCTCTCTGGAGCCATCCACTTAAGGGGCAAGAAGGTCTAAGAGGGGAAAAAAAGGAACATGAAGAGAATCAGCTGCATCTACAGCACTTGTTTCAGCAGGTGAGAGTTTGACACCCAGTTTACAACCAGACAAGATCCTTCCGAACTGCCCAACACATCTGCTGGCATCTCCTGTCAGCCACTTCCTGGAGGGACCAGTTTCCTCTTTCCTTGTGCAGGACAAACCCAGCAGGCAGGAGGAAATATTGGGTGTGCTACATCTCTTTCCATCACTGTCTGCCACAATGAGCTCTCATGGTGTGCATACTCTGTTCACTGGTTCTTGGGGAGCCCACTGACTTCCACAATATGACCACAGCACTCCAAGGGGAGTCCAGGCCTATCTGGACTTTGTAAACCTGAGACCAGTCTGGAGACAGCTATGGGATGACCAGAAAAGAGTGGAAGCTTTTTCCTGCCCTCTCTCAATCAGAGAGATACATGAAAACAAGCCTCACTTGACCAGCTTGTATGCAGCACTGGCTGTGCTGTTCCTGGGATTGACTTGCACAATGAATATCAGTTTCATTTCCCGTTTTACAAGGAAAAGCAGCTCTGCCAAGGCTGGACTCGAAATCCCAGCCCCTCTGCAAGAGGGTCTCCCTGCCCAGGCACCAAGGGCCTGTCTGCCATCCTGTGCAAGTGGGAGAAAGCAGGAGAGAAGTGAACTGGTTCACAGAGTAGGAGTTGGGGCTTGAGGGGTCTGGCTCCACTCTCAGCTCCGTCCACCTCAGTTTCCCTGTCTGGGAATTACATGGCCTGCTTTGTTTGGGGTTGCATGCTCCTGAATGCCCCAGGGCTGGAGTGGACATGCTGTTGTTGAAGCCACAGGGGAGGTCCTAGGGAAGCTCAGTTACAGCCTCACCCTCTCCTGCCTCGAAAGATTGGAGACATCTTTCTGGAAAGTAACTGCTCGCAGGAAAACACTTTCTCCTACCCTGTGGTCTAGGGGTTAGAGCTGACGTCTGCCAACCTTTTTCTCTTGGTACTCACACTGCCTTTGGAGATGTAGTTGGAATCCCTCATGATGTCCCTTGCCAGGCCAAAGTCACAGATCTTCACCAGCTTCCCCTCGCAGATGAGGACATTCCTAGCAGCCAGGTCACGATGCACACACTGTAGGGGGAGGCAGGGCACTGTCACTGTGAGGGGCTCAAGGAAGCTGCCCAGTGCCAGCACCAACCCAAGCCCACTTCTGGGGATGCAGGACAGGCATCTCCTCCACCTCTAGGGACAGTCATGGCTCAAAGCAACTAGCAGAGCTATCACATTTCTGCTGCTTGCCTGGACTCTTATCTCCATGACAACAACAGACATACAAATCTGGGAAAGATAACTTGAACGACTCAGTAGAGAGGGGATTGCCAGGACCTGGCCAATCAAGGGGGCTGATGGAATGGCAAGGAGGGGATTTCTCTATATCTATTTGGACAATCAAACTCAGCACTCTGAAGACATTGAAGCTATCCTAGACTAGTTTGTGCCTCCTGTTTTTTTAGCATATTGGATGCTTTCCACATGAACTGCCCTGAGTTTGCTCAAGACCCTGCCAGACACTACTGGCAAACATGATGATATTACACCATTGTAAAGCATGACTGTGGGAAGCTGTGGGAAGCTGGGAGGTCCTCTTTTATGCTCCATGGGGGAGCACCGACCATGCACTTTTGATGATCACATTGGCCGGCTGGAGGCAAAGATAATTTCTTTCCGCACATCACTGATGCCATCCCTACCCTGTGTCTTAGCCCTGCCCTGTGTGATGCTTCACACAGACCACCTTGTATTGCTTCCTGCCCTGGGCTAAGACAGACCTTAGGAAATCTCAGAGCCTGGTCCTCTGTGGTGGCTTGATTTCCACTGAATAAGCATTTCTGATGAGGCCTGGGGGGCTCAGAGCATGGGGTGCAACAGCGGTGTCCATAGACAGTAGTAGCTCTGCTGTGGAGTGCCTTGTGCTTTAGCACAGAGAAGCTGTCACTGTTTGGTTATCCCGGTAAATAGGGATGATATAACCCCACAGCTGTGCTGCACGTGGCTTGGGAGGAGCTCAGAATCAGGGAATTTGAGGTCTGAAGCTCGATCTAAGCCAGGGTGAGCTGTCACGTGACAATATGGTCACGCAGATCCCCAGAACTGTGTTTCCAAAGAGAAGTGGTCAGCAGCTCTTCAACTGCATGGCCGCTTCTCCCGTGAGGAGGTTGGCATGGGCAGAGGGACAGTGAGCAGAAGCTGATCGCAGGACACGACAGGGCATTGCTGGCCTCTGTCACCGCAGGCACCACGGACCAGCTGGAATACGTACGTTTTTGGAAGCCAGGAACTCCATCCCATTGGCCACCTGGAAGCTGAAGCCCACCAAGTCCATGTAGCTGAGGAGCGGAGACTCATTTATCAGTGTCACCCGGTCTGTTCTTTCGGGAGCTGGAGGGTAAGCAGAGGTGGATGTTGGTGTCACTCAGCACCTGGGCTGCTTGCCAGAGGAACAGACCTGGGAGCTCCCATCACAAGGGATCTGCCACCACTGCTGGACTCATCCCAAAGGTGGCATTTGCAATGCGGCCCATCTGTCTCTGCAAGCGATGGCATACAGTGCCCAAAGAGCAAGCACCTCTCCCTCCTACAGTGGCTGGGCTGTTACCTGATGGGGAATAGCTGTCCAGCTCGTACGGGGTGCCATAGTTAGAGGAGTCGATGTCAGCGTACTTGACTTCACCCTTCATGTCGGACATGGGCACGTAGTCCAGGGAGTCATCCTTGCTCATGTCCATGTAACCCCCATCGCTCTCGACAGACAAAGAGAGGTGGCTGTGGGGGGAAGCAAAGAAGCTGTTCAGAAGTAGCATCTTGAGGCCTTCCATCTGCAGGTGCTGGGCAAGGGAGACCTGCTGCATGGCCAGAGCTTCGGGGCACATCCCCCCCAGGCTTGGGAGGCTGCACTTAGTTCTTAAGGAGGATCTCAGCTGCCTTCGAGCAGAAAGGGCAGGGGGCAGCTGTGCTGATGTCCTAACACTGCTCTATTTTACTATTATTTTGGCGTGCTGGAAGGAAATGCTGCTTTCTAACTTCCCATGGGATGGTTTCGCTGCGCTGATGTGCCTTCATCTCTTACAGCTGGCAATTGGATCAAGGACCACTTCCCTGTGCTTTTAGCACCTCTTGCACAACTGCACTCCTTCTAGCACTTCTCCCTTACTCACAGTAGCAAGTGACCTCCTCTGAAAATGCAGAGCTGAGGTCCCCAAGGGTTAGGACTTGCTGGTAAACCCTTCATCTCTGTACTCAATGTGTAGCTATGGTTATGCCAATAAAGATCATGATGCCAGGGAATATTCCCAACTGGCATGGAGCAGCCAGCGTGTCTGCTAGCACATTCAGCCTCCAGGACACCCAGATTGCCTCTGCTAACTCTCTGTCTGCCAGAAGCTGTTTGGAGGTGGCTGGTTGGCACATGGGTTGGTCTCACAAGGTAACAGAGCAGCCAGCTGTGTCCCAGTGTTTATTTTACTCATGTGAAGGAAATGCGGGTATCCTGCCTGGCCGTACCAGCCCCCCTCGTCGATGGGGCTAGGGTGGGTTAGGCACCAGGGAGGAGGAGAGCGCTGCTTTCCAGGTACCTCTGCACGTGGTCCTCCTCAGGGGTGTTCCCGTAGAGCTCTGCCTCTCGCCGTGCCTTCTCCCCGTAGCACTGCAGGAAGGTGTGCTTGTTGCGGTGCAGGTAGTCCACCAGGTCCCCGTAGCGGCAGTACTCAGTGATAATGTAGATGGGCCCTGGTGAGACACGACACCCGTGTCAGCCCTGCCTTGGCCCTGCGCCCTCCTCTGGGCAGCAAACTCCATCCCAAGAGCCGTTACCAGATTGCAGGATGTCTAGGCAGGGCCAGGGGGAAAGACACCTTTCTGATAGTGAGCATTTTTGGAACTTTGTATTTATGTTTGAGGAGGGAGGTGAGGGCTAACAGAAACATGCCCTTCTCGGTTTCAATCAGGTTGGAAAGAAAGTCTTTCAGGGTCCCACAAGGCTTTCCTAGAAGAAGGGTGAATCACTGAACCAGAAGACAAGGATTATTCTCTCTGAGGATGCTTCTCCTCAGGACAGCCCAGAGCAGCAGATAGAGGAGACAAGGCTCAGCCACCTCCTTTGGTGCAGGCCCCCAGCAAGTTCACGATGTTCAGGTGAGGTCCCAAGTGGCTCATGATCTTCAGCTCGGACATGAGGGCTTGCTTCTCACTGCTCCGGGCGGTGGCTGTTGGGGAGAGACAGAGTGAATGGCAGTGCAAGGAGGGGAGAGCATGGGCACTGTTTGGCCTTGCGGCTTTTGGATGGGGAAAAGGAACCGTGTGGGGACAACTCACACTTGAGCATTTTGACCGCCACCTTCATAGTGGAATGGGAATGGCTCAGGCCATGGGCTGTTGCCTCCACCACACGTCCAAAGGCACCAGAGCCGAGAGTGCGTCCTGCAGAGAAACAGTGAGGAGACAAGTTGATGATGGACCTCGAGGAGAACTGAGGAGAGGGAGCTTGGAAAATATGAGTCCCCTGTCTGAAATCACGCCAGCCTTGCTGCAGTCATTCTGGTGGGCATGGAGGTAGTTGTGAGCTATGTTTGGATTTGGGGTCAGTTTTCATCTGGCTGGGAAGGGAAGGAGCTGCCAGCTGCAAGAAAGGAAAGCCAGGAATAACCCAGGGCTTCATGCCAGAGGGGACAGCTGCCTCCCACCATGGTCTCAGATGGCCCCCCTGTCCCAGGACCTTATTGTATCTCCAAAGATCTCTGTGCCTTTTCTGTATTAGTCTCTTTTGGAGATCCCAAATCCAAAATTATCACACCGAGACAGCCAGGACCCCAGAGGTCCATCAGTGAAACCTTCAGAGCCTTTACCTAACACCAGCTTGTCCCTGGGCACCTCCCAGCTGGAGTCGTAAGGGAGCTGCATGGGGTCCACATAGATGTACTCATGCCCATCGGAGCTGACTGACTCAATCACCTTCCAGCGGATTTCATAACGAGGTTTCTGGAAAAGGGAGCAAAGGGAAAAGAGATCTGAGAGGCTGAGAGTCAGAGAGGGCACAGGGGGAGGTCGATGGGCTTTGTTAGAGGGTCTTTGGCCACTGCAGCTGTTGCCTCATTCCTTGTAGAGACTGACAGAAGCCCATGGTCCCTGGCACGGGATTTTGTTAAGCCCATGCCAGCAGGAGCACATGTTTTTTAATTCCCAGCCCCTCTAACGTGGAGGTGCCACAGTGGCAGCCTGGGAATGCTTTCCTCTTTTACCTTCTGCCACAGGACAATCAGGATGATCAGGGAGATGACGGTGAGGACCAGCAAGGCCAGGATGACAGAGATGATGACCACCTTGAATGGCAAGGCTACAACGATAACAGAGGAAGCAGTTAGACTCCTCCACCTTTGCATGGCCGGAGTACCCTGGAGAAAGGACGGCACAGGAGCACAGAGGGGCCCCTGCACCCTTACCTCCTCTGGCCACTGTCCCACAGCTGCTACACACCTTCCCCTCCAGACAGGACCTTGAGCTCTCCTCTCGATGGGGACAGTCCCTATCATCTCTTGGGCAGATCTGCCCAGCATTTGCAGGGACAGCACTCCAGGGATAATAGGGTGATGGATTGTTACAGCCTTGCTGCCTTAGGAGGGGTTTGGCCAAGGGAGGGTGCAGGGAGCAGCCTGCAGAGCTGTCAGCCCCGGCCTGGACTTAGAACACCCTTCTTCATATTTGAGGTGTTCAGGGTTCAAATGTTCGAGTCCATGGCACCATCTAGTGACCCGCAGGCTAATAACAAGACACTGGGGACCTGCTCAGGCACTCTTATCTTGCCTCCCAGGAGGGATGACCCTGCCGGTGGTGGGAAGAGGATGCCCATGACCAGTGGACATAAGGGCTCCAGAGTCCTCCTGAAGCAGCTTTTCCTGCTCAACCCAAAGGAGGCTTAGTTTTGTGCAGAAATGCCCAGGTTTCCTGCCTCCAAGGACTGCAGTCATCAGAGCACAGTCCTGGCTCCCAGCACCTCCGGGCTAGGGACACACAGAGAAAATTCTACCTTGCCACCACTGCCTCAAACGCTTCCCTCAGTGCTCACCGTGTGGGACCAGAGTGATGTCCTGGGAGCTGGTGCCCAGGAAGTTTTGCACGGTGCATCTCAGGAGCAGGGGCTCATCCAGCCTGTGCAGCTGCAGGGTGCTGTTCACGCGGTACAGCTGCAGCTCTGCGTGGTACGTGGCGTTGGTCTGCAGGCCGATCTCTGCCGACTCATTCCCCAGCAGCCGGATGGGCTGTCCTTTGGTGCTGCACCTGCTCAGGGGGGGGATAAAGGCACCTGAGAGGCAGTTGGGACCGCGTGCCACCATGGGATGCTCACGTGTGTGGGCCAGCAGAATGCCATAGAACAACAGTCCTTTATTTTACCAAAGGAGAGCCGAGCCATTCCCATGGGCTCCATCACTCAACCTACCATTTGATGTCGCTGCAAGTAGACCAGCTGATCTCTGGCTGGGGCATGCCCTCAGCAGAGCATGTCACGGTCTGCTCCCCACTGCTGGCACTGCTGTTCTCCTTGAGATCCACCACTTTGGCTGGCACTGAAACCAAGAGACAGTGAGGGGAATTAATCCTCCTTTCTGTGATGTGAATTAATGCTCTTTTCTGACCGCAGGATGGAAGGGGAACGTGATTCTGCTGTACCCCTAGCATGGCCTGGGGGTGAGAAGACAGTGAGGTGGCACTCATGACATCAATGGTGCTTTATTTTTGAAGGCTTACAGAAAAAAAGAAAGGTTTGAGGGGGCTATGGAGGAGACTTGCCCCAATCCAGCTTTCTTGGAGAGCACAGGGGAGCACAGGGAAAGTCCTGGATATCACATCTATGCAATCATCTCTGCACCTGCTACCTTGGGCCAGGGTATGAAGGCTAAGCTGCTGGTGTGTGCACTGCCTCCCTGTTCCCCTTGCTGTAAGACCAAGTATGAGATATTTCAAATGAGCACGTTTCTTGCTTGAATGCTCGTCCTTTAACCAAAACCACTCTGGAGCTGTAGTCAGAAGAGTAAGGGCTTTACCTTGAAGGTCCTGTGGCAAAAGATGGAACCATCCCCTGAGTCTGCCCCCACACTCCTCAGCTCCATGTCCATCCTCACCATTTATCTGCAGATGGAAGGACAGCTCCTGCTCATCATCCTCATTGGAAGCCCGGATGGTGTAAAATCCTCCTTCTTCTTGCTTCACCCGCACCAGCACCAGAGCTGTCTGGTACCTGGAGGAAACAGTCCCAGAGTGATGGGTGTAGGAATTTACCTGGGGATTGACAATGCTCAGAGGCTCAAGAGAAGGCATTCAAACACCAACCATGTCCAAACAACCATTTGGAGGTCGCTTCGTGAATTATCCCCTCCTTGCACCCCAGCGAGGAATGATGGGCCCTCCTCACCTGGTTTCTGACAGGTTCCTGCTGGTGATGGCGAACTCACTGCTGCTCTCCATGGTCAATGTCTTGTTGTTTTTAAGCCACACAATGCTGGGATGGGGGTAGGCCTCCAGCTCCACCTGGATGGTGTGGCTCTTGTGGACCTCTGCATACACCGTTCTGGGCAGGAGGGTGTGGAAGCGCACAAAGCCACGCTCTGAGATGGAGCAGGAGGGACAGGGGAGTCAGAGAGAGAAACAACCCCATTTCCAGCCCTTTGGGCAAACGTGGATCTGAAACAAAACACTCTGAACACCCAGAAATGGTGGGGAAGTTGCAGATCCATTCCTCAAGGCTTCAGACTTATATCCAAGGGGATTGTGAATGCAGAGCCACACTGGAGCAGAGAAGCTCATGGGGCAGGTGGCATGAGAGGAAAAGGCCTTGTGGAGATGGGGCAGGTTCCCTTAAATTACATGAATAAAGGACAGATGCAGATGGGAGGTCACAACAGGACCTCACATCACCTTGGCACCACATAGTGCAAAAGAGCTCTTACCCTTACCCATTGCCTCAAGTGTCTTAAAGGGTCACAAAACCCATGGTGGGAGATTTGGGATGTTTTGAAGCCAACAAGTGGGTAGGGTGACATGGAATGAGGGTTGGCTTTTTGCCATGGTTTCTTAGGGTAGAGGTGAGGAGGGGAGAGAGCTGGTGGCTGTGCAGGGAGAAGAGGGTGCCACTGTGGACACCCACGTGGTTTGGTAGCTTTGGGCGCTTGGGCAGCAACGCACCGATCACATGGACTGTGATGTCTTTCCTGTCTGTTTTCTCATGGTAGCCTTCAGAGACATTGCAGATGTAGGTCCCACTGTCCTCCACCTCTGCATTCTGAATGACGAGGATGGAGCGGATCTCGTGGGTGGATCCGGGCAGGAAGTCGGTCACCGGCTCCACAGCCTTCCCTGCCTGCACAACGGGACAGGAGATACGGTCTGAGAAGACAAGAACATGTTCTGCCGTTGGAGGTACAAAGCCAGACTCATGGGGAGGGAGGAGGAGGATGTAGAGGACCCCAGTCTGGCTGCCACAGGGACAGGGCACGTGCACAGGTCAGAGGCCACTGAGACAAACAGCTGCAATCCAAGGATCTCCCCATTAAGCATCCTTGTGTGGCAGCATCAGCATCACACACAGCTTCTGCCGTGAGGTGAAGCTTCCTGTGAAGCTTCACCCAGGATATTGATAGGTGATTGCCATGGACATCGGGGTGAAGGCTGGAGCTGCTGCCCGGAGCCTGTGGGGCTGGAGCACTCACTTGTTTGCGGGGATAATCCCAGTTGAAGTTGACCAGCTCATTGCCACTCACGGTGCACATCAGGGTGATGTTTTCTCCCTGACGCACTATGGTCTGCACGGCGCTGATGGAGACGTTCACAGAGGAGACTGTGGGAAAGGTGGAACAAAGGAATGAATAACGAAGGAAGGGACGAGTATGCACCCAGTCCATTTATCCTGGGTGGACTGGTCAACCAGAAAGTCTCTTCCCCGAGGGATGGAGTCGACACTTTGGCAGAACCCCTTCTCTAATGAAGACAGGACTAAATCCAGCCTCCAAATTGATCAGGGGCATCACTAAGGAGACGGGGGTGATCTTTGATGTCCCCTGCTATTGGGCTGAAGGAAAGCAGTAGGTGCACAGGTATGCAAAGGCAATGGTGGCTCACCCTGGATCCTATAGACGTAGAAGGTATCCGAATCCACCTCTTGGTCATCCACAATTGCCCGGCAGAAATATGTCTTATCCTCAAAGAAGCCTTTGAAACCCTGTTGTGGGTCATAAGCAGCTTGGATGGGGTTCTCCACCTTTTTCTCATAGAGGGTCACCTGCATCTGTGGGTTGGTCACGCGGCATGGGATGATGGCCTCTGTGTAGCCTGTGATGAAGATGAAGATCTCTTCGGAGGTGACTGTGGGGAGGAAGACCAGGGAGGGATCTGTGGGAGAGAGGGACTGCTGGTTACAAAAATCTTCTTGAAGCTGAACCGAGGCTGCTCTGTGCTCCTCCAGGACTGCTCCAGCATAAGGCTCTGACTTCACACGAGTGGGATCAACCCTATGATAAAGTAGAGCTGCTATGTCATGGGTTTGCCAAATGTCTCCCAGGAGCACGAAAGAGCAAGATACAGCCACCTAGCACCATTGCCTCCCCCACCTCTTGTGCTAACACACCACACATGGGCCTCTCCCATAACCTGGCATACCAGAGACATGCCACAGCCAGATGACCTGCCATGAGGGCTCTCCTGCAATGGGAGGAAGGATTCTGGGAGATCAGGTGCTTCACACAGAAAAATACTTTAAAGCCCCCTTTCTCCTGGCTGCTAAACTTCATGGAAATGCAGAGAGAAGGGCACGCTGTCTGTTACCTGGAACATATATGTACAGGGCTTTCCTCTCCGCTGGCTCGGGAGCCTGGTCAAAGCCATAGGTGCACGTGTACTCCCCGGTGTGATGGCCTGTCACGTTGCTGAGGGTGAGGTTGCTGACGAAGACACCGTCCCTGAGCTCCAGGGAGGCAGCGAGGGGCTGACCCTCTCGTTCCCAGACCAGCACACCGTCCCCGTAGCACAAGAGGGAGAAGGTGCTGTGGAGGCTGAGGACAAGCTCGGTGTCTCTGGGTTCGATGTGCAGCCCGCTGCCCCCGTACGTTACCTCCAGCAGACCTGGGAAAGGAGGGACACGAGACCAAATTGGATTCCTCTGCAATCCAAGAAGCATGCTGGAGCACAACCTTATGCCAATGTATTTGGTTTGTAGTGTTGGCCTTTACAGTGAAAACAAACCTTCCTTGATTTGTCCTCCTTGGCATAGCCACCACCGACAAACATGCTGTCCTCTGAAATGTCCTACCAACCTAGACCTTTGTGGGTCACCATTCCCTGTACCTCCTGAAACCCTTACTGGAGAGGAGTTGCCTCCTCTTGTCTGTGGCAACGCTGGGTGGAGAACCCCCATTTTACATTTTAATTATGTCTGCCCCCATCCAACCTTTCGATGAGGTCACTGAACCCTCAGTGCCACCCAGCACTGCCGAGTGTCATCGGTTGGTGACGAGCAGAAGGTGGGCTCAGGGGGGATTTGGGGCAACCCTTGAAACTGTGGGTGTGAACAGAGCTGTGCTGGGAGGCAGCCACGATGTGTATCCTCGGTGAGGGCTGGAAATGGGAGTGACCTGGGTCTTCTCCATGCGTTTGCTCACATTCTTGGCTTTTATGCATCCTGTGAGCTGGTCTAGATGGCCCCGGGAGCTGACAGGATAAATTGTACTGCTGACCCCAAACCGAGCCTGTCCCTGAAAAGAGAGGTGGGGCTCAAACGCAGCTTCAAAGGCTTGGAAATGCCATGCATTTAGTGGTCAACGGTGAGAGGAAGAGACAAGGCAATTCCCTGCTCTGCTGGCTGCCTCTCCACAGGGACAGCGCCAGGCAGGACACAGACTGGGCTGAGACAATGCCAGTTTACAAGAAAGTGAAAAAGGAATGAAAGCAAAACCTTACAGGAAATCCTTTGGAAGCAATAGAGAAGGTAAGGTCTTCCTGAATGGCTCCTCCTGTCTCTCCCAGCTTCCCTGCTTCACCCTTTGCCCAGATGTCCCAGTGGGGCTGGGACATGTGCTCCTCCCCGGTGTCCCCACGGGTGGGCAGGGCAGCAGGGGACAGCCCCCAGGGGCTCACAGCAGTCCTGTGAAGGGTTCAGATGCAGCCAGCTGCCCTGTTTCCTTCCTGTGAGGTGTTCCTATATATATGGAGTCTGCCTGAATCCTTCCTGCTGTGGGGCTGTCCATAATGTCCAGCTAATGTGGATTCTCAGCTGTCTGCTAAGGGCAGAGCGCACCTGGCAGTGCTCCCTCTGCAAAGGTCCCGTTTTTCCACCCAGCTGTGCATCAGCATGAAGCAGCTGGGGACCCAACATCCACCCTACCACAGGACTGGGTCAGCCTGAGCCCATGGACCTGAGTCATTAGGAGGGACAGACATGCCTGGAGCTCGCCGTGCACCCCTGTGCCTCCCCTTTCCGCTTGTCCCGGAGTGAGCAGCCCAGCCCAGCATCCCCGTGCAGGGCCCAATCCTGCACTCCCCTCCCAGCTACAGCACTCACCGGTGAGGATGAGGAGCCAGAGCGATGTCTTCAGAGAGGGGCACAGCATGGTGGGCTCCGTGGCTTGGTGGTCGAACCCTGCCAAGAGCAAAGCGGGATGAGCTCAGAACTGCTGGCAAAGGAGGGGTCTCTCAGCTGCCTGGAGCAGGGGTGTCTCCAAACCCTCACCCAAGCCTTGAGCTCCCTCCTCCACCTCAGAAACCTCCCATCTCTCTCCAATTCTCAGCCTTTCCCTCCCAGGGGGGTGGCTGGGTCCCCCTCACGCTGGATCTGCAGAAAGAGCGAGTTGTTTTGAAGGCACCTCCTGCTGGCAAAGAGGGATTTTGCTGGAAGCTGCAGCAGTTGTGTCAACTCTTGCTCGTCTCTGCTCCAAATGCCGCTCCCCCTGCTGCAGAGCCCTGCCTCGCTCCCTCCCTCTGCTCAACCACTTGCTTTTTTCCCCCTTAGTTTTTGTATCCCTCAGTCCCAGCAAGACAGAATTGCAAGATCCCCCTCCAACCCTCCCACATTTTCTGTTCCTTCCAATGAAATAAAACAAGGCCAAAGAAACCCCACCAAAAAATGAGTTTCTTGTATTTAACTTTCAAAAATAGGTATTTTAAGGAAATATTTTAGAGAGAATTTTAGTTAAAATTCCCTTTATCCACATTTCTCAAGAAATCTTGTCCACAGAGCATTTTTGGCCCTCCCAGGTGCAAACTGAGAGCGCAGAAGAGACAAAGCCAGAGCAGTGGGGTCTGACCCTCCCCATTGCGACTGCAGGGAAGGGGATGAGTATTGCTGAAAAATAAAATGAAGAAGGTAACAACAAGAAGAGTAAAGGGAAAGGCTCCCTCTGTGCCTGGCAAAAGCTGAGGGGAAATGAGTTCAGTAGTCCTGCATGGAGCCAGGCTTCACTGCAATCCGAAGCTTGAGCTCCTGCCCTGCCACGGGGCAGCCTCCCCTCTGCCTGTGCAAGAGGCACTTTGAACCTGCTCCCAAGGCAGACCCCGAGGAGAAGAGCTGCTCCCTGGGCACGAGGGTGGCTTGTGGCAATCTAGACTTGCTGACCTGACCCCAGGCACCCTCTCTCACTGAGCGACTCTGCTTGGCCCTGGAGCGGCCTCCTGGTCTGCTTGATGTTAAGAAGGAAATGGTTTTTAAATGACGTGCACTCGTCAGATGTTTTTATTATTCTCTTGCTTTGGCTCAACAAAAGTCTGATCTACCAGCAAATCCTTCCAGGTCTCCAGCTTATTCAGCAGCTTCCCTCTCTCCCCTCCAGAAAACCCCTCAGTGACTCCTTCTCTCTCCTACATTTGCCAGAGGGGATGGGAGCACTTAGAGGGAAGAGCTGGGGGTGGGCAGGATGAAAGGACAGAGGTGAAATTCAGGTTGTAAATGAATGTGACCTTGCTGCATCTACCCTCAGAGAACACCGGCCTGCAGGAGAGGGGAGGATGGACAACCTAATCTCACTGCCCCCCAAGGCACTGCCACCAGAATAGTTAGCTTTGTTTCCCAATTCTCCTTTACAGAAATGTGTGATTCATCCATTATTCAATGTTCAAGGTTGTAAGGGCAGCTGGGATCCTCTCCTTTCACCCTTCTCTGCCTGTAAGCCCACCCCCCATACCTGCTTTTAGCAGTTAAGGTCTTCCCAAGCTTTTAGCTGCCTGTCCAGCTTCATGGCTGTCACTTAGTCCTGTTGCAAAGGAGGTCTTGGCTTCCCTCACCCTCACAGACAGGTTCCTCACTCCACCAGTGATCGCTGCAGGATCACTGATGGGGCAAAACCTGTTCTGATGGAGCCAGGGAGTCAGACACGGGTGCCTGTTGGTGCTGGGCTGGCATGGGTGTTGCATCAGTGAGCACTGAGAGCCCTGCAGCCTCCGCCTGCTGCCTCTGGCCGCCTCCACTGTGTTCATAGCTGGTTTTAATAAAGCTGCTGGTTTTGCAGAAAGGCATTTCTCTTGGAGATGCTTCCCAAGCAGAGTGCGAGGGTGGCAATGTCTCGCGAAGAGCGGTGACGTCTCCCTTGTTTGTCTGCTTTGGCCAGGGCATGCTCAGAGGTGCTGAGCTTTGCCCATCCTGCACGATGCATTCAGAGCCTGGCTCGCAGAAGGACAAACCTTTCTCTCCTTGTCATGGCAAAACGTGTGCTTGCACATATGGGTACATGCAGGCAGTTCACAAGGGATGCAAATGCACTCAGCTCACTGCCAGCACTTCTTGTTTCCCTCCTCAATCTCAGCTTTTGTTCTCAGCCAGAGCAATAGGTTGCACTGTCTGAGTGCCAGACAAGGAGGAGCTGAGATAGGTGCAGCCCCACTCAGTGATCCAAAAGCAGGCACACAGACATTTATTCTACCCAGGGTGTCAAACATAGGCACTTGCACAATGCTCAGCTACCTTGGATTATCTCCTCCCAGCCCTATGGGTTAGCAGGGTGCCATGAACCCTTCAGACTCCTACATATTTCCCACAGGCCAGGACCTGAGCATTTTCAAGCCATGGGACGATTTGCCTCCATCCATCCTGGCATGTGCCTGGAGGACATGAAGGTCCTGCAGCAATGCCACCTCCAGAGCCTTCACTCAGCCCTGCCACTATGCAGCAACCTCACTCCTTGCAGCTCCCAAGATGAAGAAGTCCTACCTCTCCATCCCCATTTTATACCCTTCACCATCCTCTCCTCCATGCCAGCACGGGTACATCCGTACATCCCTTCCCTCTGCCTCTCCCCAACACTGTGGTGTGAGGGCAGGCTGTCCCTGGCCCGCAGGAGCAGGGAGCTTTTCTCTGGAGCTGCACTGTTTATTATTCTAAAGGAGGAATTTGGCTGGGAGAGGAGATGGGAGGTCAGCTGGCTGACAGGGAGGCCAGGCTGGCTGGGTGATGCTCAGCCCCATGCTCAGCCCAACATGCCTATGGGGTGGTTGCACTCCCATGGAGCTGGGGTCCCTGGGACCGTGTGGGGGAGGACAGCTCCCCACCAGCTTGCAATTTGCACCTCTGCTCACCTCAGCCCAGCGAGGCTGGGAGCTGGGCACTGAGGGACCATGAAAGTCTGGGAGGGCTTTGAGTCCAAATGAGACACAGACCAAGGCGACTGTCCCTGCCCAGTGACACAACCACATTGTCTGTCCTTATCTCTCCCCTGTAATCACATCAGCCTGGCCGGCGCGCTGCACGCGTGGCCGCAGGAATGCTCCCAGCGGCTGCTCCTCCTCCGGATGCCAAGAGTGATGTGGAGAGACAAGGCGAGACAAGGGAGAGCTGTCCCAGCTCTGGGGCTGTCAAGTTTCCCAGCCCTCTGCTGAAATGCAAGTGCCCCATAGCCAGGCACCACGGGGCTCTGCAGGGTGCCTGCTGGAAGCCCGTTGGAGCACCTCTGGCCTTATTTTGCAGCGTGTTGTGTGGGGCAATGGGATACACGAGGGCCCTCTGAGATCCCTGAGCAGCAGCAGTGCTGTGCAGAGCACACCCCGGGCTCTGGCAGCCCACAGGGCCAGGCTCTTTCAGACAGGACACAGCTGAGAGGACCAGAGCAAAGCAAAATGCCAATGGCCAAGGCCACACAGCAGGACTACGGCTGTGCCAGGACTGGGACTCAAGTCTCATGATTCCCCACCTCATGACTTTGCGGTTTCTCCAGAGCTGCCTGCTCCCATTTCTCCTGCATCCCAAATTTGATGACAGCTTAGCTTTGTCCTCCACCTCCTTTCCCACTCCTTTTCTTGCTGCTGTGAGCGGTGGCTGATGCCTCTCTGGCTGATAAACTTGGACAGGAATTTCTGCTGCAGCAGCAGGGCTACGCCCAGGGTTTTGGATACAAGGAAGAGCCGTATCCAGCCTCTACCAAGGATGGGCCCACATTTATTTAGGAAGGACCATTCCTTAAGCCATCTCTGCCACTCCTCTCACCTCACAGTGCCTTGCTAAGGAGCTCAAGCATCACCAGATCTTATTGATTTATTACTGTTCCCGCTCTCCAGACTTATCCTCAGATTTAAGGATGCTAAGTAAGCCAAGCCAAAGATGCTTTTGCTTATGCCCAGAGTATGTTGTGTGGATGCAGTCTTGATTATTCTTGGGTAATGAGGCAAGAATTTCCTTTGACTTTGCTCAGTGAGCCCTGCCACACCTCTGAGCTCCCCCCCACCTCTGTCCTTGCTCCCAGCATGTGTATGGATGGGGCAGTGCTCCACAGCTAGAGGATCTAGAGCATCTCAGCATGCATGGAGCCCGTTTCTGGCATGAGCATTGCACAGCACTGCCCATCAGATCGTGTGGGACAGGGCCATTTCCAGCTCTACAAATGTTTTAAACCATAAGAGAGCTGTACAGATGGGCACCCACACAAAGGAGACGTCCTGATCCACTGCCCTCCTCCTGAGCATGCTTAGACCACATAACCTCTCTTCACAACCATTAATGCCCTGTGGAGAACCAGCATGGGGGAAGGGGGGGGTGTCTCACCAGTACCCTGAGAGCTGTGGGAGCTGGGAATGAGCCTGCAAAGCTGTACAGGGAAGGGGAAGTCTCAGCACGCCAGGGATGGGAAAAGCAGCTGTGGCTGCCCTTGAAACCACCTTCAAGGAAGCTCTGGTTCCTACAGACCATCAATTACCAGCAAGGAGATGTGCTGTCTGCTGGAAGTCAGGGTGCATAGGCCCCTTTGAACAAATCCCCTTTGCATTTCCAGGGGCAATTTCTGCATTAGTTGCCTGGAGTTGCTCTTCTCCCCCAGATGTGCTCCCCTTGCCTGAGCCTCCCTGCTCCAGCGGTGCTGGGCTGAGGTCCTGGCCAGTGGCGCAGGCTATGAGGGCATCTCAGCTGGCAGCACCACAACCTTGGCGAAGGACAGAGTGCAGAAGTGAAGCCAGGCCTCTCACACAGCTGCCAGTCCTTTCTCTTCCTTTGGCTTTCTATTTCTAACCCCTTTCCTTGCTGGGGATGCGCTTCCAGGCGCTCCCACAATGCTTGCTGGTCCCGCTGTCCTGCCAAGCAGGAGAGGGACATCTGGTGCAGATTAGCTGGAAGTGAAATATACTTGATTTCTTCTTTGTCTGAGCGCATCTGAGTCATTAAGTGAGATCATGGGTGCCCATATGCAATAAAAAAGCCCTGTATGGATCCCATGATCAATGCCACTCACAGCCAGGGAGCGAGGGCTTCTCCTGGTCAGGCAGGGGGCTGTCCCCCACTTTTGAAAGCAGAGACTTCCCCAAGCAAAAGCTGGTGATTCCTGAAATCCAAGCCTTGCTTGTTCGGCAGCAAAACTCCTTGGCTCGTCCTGTTTTCCTCTGCCACCCTCCCCCTGGCCTCCGCGACTGCTTCTTTCCCACCCTTTAATCTAAATAAAACTGAGTGGCTTTTTTTTCTTTTTCCTTGGCTGGAACCATCCGGAGTTGCAACATCTCTCCTCTGGGGTCCCTCGGCTCCCATGACACCGCGTTTACTCACAGGCCAGATTATCATCACAGAGCCCTTTTTCTTTTTCCCAGCACATGGCTAGAATTAGGCAGGGCACACACATGGGGAGCCTGTCCTCCCAGGGCCCATAAACAGCTGCTGATAAAATGCAGAGGTAAGAAATCTGAAACCAGGCTGAGGAGCAGAGGGGATGGGGAATCCCCCTGAGTCTCACAGGCCATCCCCAATGCCTGAGGGTGAAACCTTCTCCACCCTTGCACCAAGGGGGTCCTGAGGCTTTGCTCAAGCATCGGTGAGACCAAGGGATGCTGAGCCCTGGATCCTGTTTGCAGTATACCTGGGTTTGGGTTTTTAGCCACACAGAGGTGAGATTTTGCAAGAACTCGCAGGCAGCGTTGCAAATGCCTGAAGCCTTTGAGCAGTTTGTCAGAGCAACTTAGTCTGTGAATAAGTGATTAAAGCCACAGCCACTGATCCCTGGTGTGACCAAGCTCTCTAGGAGATGGTTAAAGCAGGGGTAGATGCCACCTCTGTGGCATTATGAACTGAGAGCCACCATGCCCACACATGAAGACGGCTCTCCTGCCTGCCTCTGCTGCAGAGCGAGGCTGGTGGGGCCAGACCTCCTGCTCAGGACCCCAGATCCTGGTCCCCAGCTTTGGTGGCCCCTGGAGAAGGTGGTTGTGCGGGTGTAGTGATGCCGATCCCAAAGGAGACGACAGGACGTAGGCTGGCATGGGCTTTGACAGCATCTGCCAGAATGCTGAAGATGAGGATCGTGACTCCAAAGCAGGGAGGGAGGCTGCAGGGGAGGATGATGAGTTCATGTTGAGCCCCAGCAACGTGATTCAGCAGCCCTGGGGTCAGCCACGTGAGCAATGGGGTGGGAAGGGGAGCCCCACGCTACCCCGTTTCGGCTGCGGCCGTCTCCCCCTGCGAGCGCGGGCGAACAGCAACATCCACGCGAACGATCCAGCAAACATCCAGCCGTGGGCATCGCTGAGAGGACCCGGCATGAGAGGATGTGGGACCATGGCGAGCCCTGCTCTCTCAACCCTAATTCCCCCCCGCATTCCCGCTCTGTTCTAAGCCCACGGGAGACAGAGGAAATGAGTGACCCGTTTAGTGCAAGTTCAAAATGAAACAAAACATGTGTTTGGAGAGGTGCCAGCATTATAAATAATCCCCCAGCCCCAAGTGTTGGTATTCGAGGCTCTTTCGGCTGCGCATGTTCCCCCGCTTCCGTTTTCCGAGGAAAGGCCGGACCGCAGGGCCAGTGAGGCTGCTCCCCAGAGCCTGTGATCCTGGCCTGGGCTGTGGGAAAACCCTGGGCAAGAATCAGGGCTCACCTGAGGTCGGGGAAGGAGGGGTGGGGGTGTTGGGAGGAACGGCTTCCACGTGCCAGGCAAGGTGGATGCAGTGCCTGGCTGTCTCCTGCTGCATAACCTGCTCCTCTCTCCGGCTGAATTCCATCCCTCTTGGTCTCCCTGGGGCAGCCTGTGGGTGCCAGGACCATGGTGACTGGGGCTGGGGATGGCCCATGGTGCTTCTGAGAGCTGGCTGGCATTTTGGAGCACGGCCCTGACATCTGGCGTTGTGAACAACGGGGAATGCTCCCACTAGGTGCAGGGAGCAGGGCTCTGCTCAGCCTTGGGGTTCACCCCATGGTGTGATGACCCCCAATGGGGCACAAATGTGCCCCTTGGGAGTGCTTAACCCTTTCCCAGTGCCCTTCTCCTGCTGGATGCTCTAAAGGATTCAGCAGAGCCCAACCAGGGCTGCCCATGATGTCCCTCAATTTCTCCATTGCCTCTGACTGCAAAGACACTTTATGGAGAACACACCACACTGCTTCACGAGCAGGTGAGCAATGGGAGTTATGAACGTGGCTACCAGACACTCAAAGCATTGCCAGGACACATGCAGCTCCCTGAATCCCTTCATCACTGGCCCTGGGAAAAAGCAGCTCCCACTGCAAAGCCTCAGGGCTGGCTGGTAACAGTGGCTCAAAGAAGTCTCTATCCCCTCCACCCTCAAACTGGAATATCTTGGGGTTCCAGCACCCAAGCACGTGGGGCTGGATGGGGTTTACCTCTCCAAGCAGAGCCCATCTGCTTGCTTGATGCTTTCCCCACCACCAATGGGGTGGAGAGGGGAAGCAGCAGATGTGGGTAGCAAGGGTCAGGCACTCACCCAAAGGATGTTCCTGGGTCTCATGCCACAGCTGCCAGAAAGCTGTGTGCCTTCCCCCAGAGATTCAAGGGAAGCACTCTGCTGAGAAATAGACAAGAAGGAAAACAATCCCCCAGCACACAAGCATCTTCATCACCCTCTAATGGTTTCTCTTCCAGGGTGGCTGTTATGGTGGGGCCTGGGCTGGGGCTAAAGGTCCCAGCTGGTTCTAATTAACCACTAATCATCAGCTACAAGGGGAGGGTGATGGAGGCAGGAGGAGAAATAGAGCCATCTTCCTCTCCTCCTCACCCTAGCAGGATGTGGGGTCTTTGCAAAGACATGGGAGCAGCCAGTGTTGTGGGGTCTCCAGCTCTGTGTCCCAGCAAAGGATGGGCAACCTGATCCTCTGAAAATTACCCTGAGACACACATGTGCTGGGGAGGAGGAGATAATCTGTGTGGATACATTGGTCCTTCTCTTCTCAGCTGCCTGCAAGGGACCCAAGCTTAATCGCTTTGTTCTGGGGCTTTAGGCTCTCGTGGCTGGGATTAAGGTGTTCACCAGCTCTGTGGTTAGGACACCCTTTTCCCATCTGCAGGATCTGGAGTGAAACCTGGCACTGCGACCAGGGTGGGACAAGATGGGGCCAGGCAGTGCTGGGGTGTGAAGGGCAGAGGCTGCTTTCAGAAGGGGGGCTGTGTGTTATTTGGCTCTGCTGCTTCTGGGTTCCTGAGAGGCAGCAAAAGGCAGCTGCTGGTGCAGCTCTTGGTGCCGGGGGCTGATCCTTACCTCCATAAGCCTGTTTGTGGGACCGGAAGAACCAGGGTGGTGGCACCCAGTGCCAGGACTGCAGAGGCAGATGAACTGCGGTGGTGGGACAGCCACCCTCACCCCATGACCACCCTCCTGCCTCCTGGCAAGCTGGGGTCAGAACCCCAGCAGGCAATCTTGCATGATGAGGGGCTGACCCCCACCCCCTTCAAATGGCAGGACCTGCAGTAGGGGGTGCAGAAAGCCAGCACCTTCCCTGTGCATCTGCAGGTTGCACAAGGGGTGCTTTCCTCTTGGATAACCTCTTCCTCCACACTCTGGCCAGGCAGCATGAGCCGTGCTTGCCATCCTATGTGCAGGGTCCTTTACAACCTCCAGTGCTTCCTCTCCCTCAATCATGGGGCAAAAATCAGCTTCCCCCCTCTGCAGCATTGCTCTGCAAAGACCCCCTGCCCCCCAAACCCACGGATCTGCTGGAGGAGAAACTGAGGCAGGAGTCGGCACTGGTGCTGCCAGCATCCCCTGTCCTCGCCTGAGCACAGCTTTAGAATGGCCACCGAGTCCTGCTCCCTGCACCAGGAATTTCCCTCCTTGAATCAGACCATATTCTCCCAAACAGCTCCCAGGCTGGAGAGGGAAACTTGGCAGCTGCCAGCGGGGAGAGAGGAGGGGACCCCTCTCACGATGCTGGCAGCGCTCAGCCCCGAGGAGAGCGGGGTTTCTGTTCTGCAACCATTTACTCGGCAAAAGCTGAAACCGAGGTGACTTCCAGTTTGTGAGTGGAGAATGTGCTCTCAGAGAGCCTCGAAATGGTGTATTTTCTGCTGGCCTCAGTTCAGACAAACCCACAAGCAAACATATTTTTTTGTATAAATAAGACAGTGTGTCTCGCCAGTTAAAGCAATTCAAACATGAATGTAGCAATTTAATTGGTGCCAATTGCTGTGTCTCGGTAGCATTAAGATTTCAGTCACAGACTCTCGTGCATGGCAGACAGGCCAGAAGTGGGAAGGCAGAGGGACCAGCAGGATGGGGCCTCACACCGAGGGGCAAGCTTGCCTGTCTTCTGCTCCTCTCCTGCCTACTTTGGGAGCCTCATGCCCTGGTGCTGCCTGTGGGGATGTGCTGAGAAGTCCACTTCTGAAGGAAGTACCTCCTACTCCAGCTGTCTCCTGGTTTGCAGGCTGTGGTCTCACAGCCAACACAGTGTCCTGGTTGTATCCACCACCTTTATCCACCTGTTATGTTTGTTGCTCTTGCTCCTGCACCTCAAAGCCTCCTGCAAGTCCCATCACTCACCAGCTCTTGCTGAGCACAGGGAAGAGTGTAGGATGGGTGTTAGCAGGCACCTGGACAAAGGAGGCGCCCCAGCAGGCATGCCTTGAGGAGAATAGGTCCTCCTATGGCTGCAGGACATACACCATTCACACTGAACCAAACTGCTTTTCC
The DNA here is from genome assembly GCA_033558185.1 of Dromococcyx pavoninus. Taxonomy (NCBI): domain Eukaryota; kingdom Metazoa; phylum Chordata; class Aves; order Cuculiformes; family Neomorphidae; genus Dromococcyx; species Dromococcyx pavoninus. The sequence continues at coordinate 153,211 of JAUMJL010000599.1, read as the reverse complement.
TGGCAGCAACCTTTCTGTGGGAACTTTTCAGAGTTCCCTGCATGGACTCACCACTCCACACTCTCCTGGCCCTGCAGGTTGGTGGCTGCAGGAGAATGGTATAAACACAGATCAGGGCATGCCCCGACCTGTGCTGCAGGTGTTCACTCAGAGATGATGAAAATGCAGGAACAGCACATCACTGCACATCTGCTACCAGCCTGGGAGGGTGACGGACCCATGGGACCCCATTGTTCAGCACATGACCTGTCCCAGTATCCCTCTGTATACCCTTGGCATGTGTCTCTGTCCCAGCCAGGCCTGCTCCATGTCCTCCATAGTGCCAGGAAAGCACTGCACTTCCAGGAAGAGGCATCCCAGCAGGAGAGGAGCAGGGCAGAGGTGTGCTTGGCTCAGAGAGCCTAATTAGGCAACCAGGGAGAGAAGGAGGGGAAACAGCCACCCCTAAAACAAGCCTTGTTATGTCCAATTTGCCTGGCGGAGCGGAAGGAGCCTCCTGGAGCCACTCCAGCCTCTCAGGAAACAATATCCAGTCTATACCCTCCCCTCGCAGCTCCTCTCCAGGGGATTTCTTTGCCTTGGTTAAAGTACAAACAAACAAACTCCACAAAGTGTTCGGCCCGGATCCTCCCTAGCAGCGATAGGATGTGCCCAGCCAGCCCCCAGCTCGTGCAGCTCTCTCCAGCTCTGGGCCAAAGGCAGCCCTCACTGCCAACACCGACCACTGCACTCCCATGGGATCCGGCCACCAGCAGCTCCTCTGCTCCCTGCCCTTTGCTGCTGCATCCTAGAACGACGCTTCGCCGGGGCCTGACCCTATGAACGCAACTGCAGGCCCATCCCACTTCAGCATGGCGTCAGTCACCAGGGCCAGAAGGACCTTGGGGACCACCAGGTGCCAGTGTGGAGCTGGGCACAGGAGTCCCTGCCCGGACCCTCCTGCAGCATCCGGTCACACCGACCCGTCCTTTGGGTGATGCCATGGCCAGCCAACACAGTCTCTTCTTGCACAGCATTGCTCTCACAGTTAGAGGCCATTTCCTAACCTCAGCCTCTGCTGCTCACCAAGACTTGCCCTAGTCTTGGAGAAGGTCCCAGGTCTCTGCTCTTCCTAACACTGCTGGTGGGAATCCTGTTACAGACCCATCAAAAACGAGGCTGAAAGAAATCCCGGGGTCATTGCCATGATGCAGTGCCCACATCTTCCCAGCCAGATGTTTGCTTGACATATCCTTTGAAACCTGCAGGGCTGAAGGCTTTGAAACTACAGACATTTCCCCTAAAAGCTTATTTTTCTCTTTGCAGTGACCTTTCCTGTGCATGAAGCCTGGTATGAAGACTGTGTGCTGCCTCCCCCAAACGCCCAGTGACCAACTAACCCCATCAGCTGCAGGTGTACCTGCACCACGCTGCAATCTGGTTTGTGTGCACGACAGCCCCCTGAGATCCTTTCCCACTGTATGAGCTGCCTGGGCTGTCATCTCCCAAGATCATGCTCAGTCATTAAACATTTCCTTCCTAATGGCAGCAGGCTGTCACACCTTGGTGTTGCCTGGTTGACACCAGACTCCTCCCAGAGCCCTTGGGGTCCTCAGAGTTTAGTAGGTGCACTCATTCCTTACCTAGGCAGTTAATGTAGAGATTGTGGAGGACCAAGCCCAGGCCATAGCCCTGCAGGACTCTGCTAGAAATGCCCAGGACTTTGGACAACAAGCTGTGGTTAACTTCTCCCTGATGGACAAGAAGCTGTGGTCAACTTCTCCCAGACTGCAGCGTTACAGCTGGCCATGCTTGGGTTCAGACCACGCTCCCCATTGGGACCTGAACCCCCAGCCCCGTGTGGGGATGCAGGACATAAGCTCAGGGCAGAGAATTGGGTGGCTGCGGTCCCTCTGCTTGCTCCTTCAGCAAGGACCCTCCAGGCTGATGAGCTGGAGGAAGGGGCAGCCAGTTTTAGGGAGAGGAAAAATCCCTTTGCCTGCTGCAAATGGGTTGCTGGGACTTGATACTCCTTCAAATCACTGACCCCTCTCGATGCACTGACTGACTGAGGAGTGTGTCCTGGACCCAGGGACATTGGTTGGGTTGGCAACTGCCACTGGGTCCACGGCACACCTGAACCTGAGTGGCATCAATGTCAAGGAGTGACTCCAGGCTCCATATCAGACCATGTCTAGGACTGGCTGCCAACTGGGGTGGCTGCCTGGTATCTCCCCCTCTGAGCCAGCCCAACACGTACCCCTCTGACAGCCAGAGTGGCATCTTCACCACTGGCTCTGAACGAAATGTGCCCCTGTCCCAAGAGCAGGGGATTGTCCTGCAGAGTGTTGAGGGGGAAATGACACTCCAACCAATTCCTGAACAGCCCCCAAAGAGCACTGGGGTCTGCACCACCTCCAGTGGGAGGATTCCTGGCCAGAGAGCTGGAGCAGAGCAGGAGAACAAGCCGGTGCCCAGATGGGCGACGCGAGGGCTTACCTTGGGCAGGGTCCCACCAGGCGAGTGCCTGTGCCGTACGTCCCACCAGCGCTGGCTGCCCCGAAATTCCTTCCTTTCCTCCTCCGCACTCTTTATCTGCTGCCTGCTGAGGCTCTCCCTGCCCTCCCAGCCTTCCCCAGCTGGCAAAGCTTTTCCACTTAAAGGAGAAAGAAAGGGTAGGGAAGAAATGAAGTGCAGGGGAGGAGGGAAAAAAAAAAATCAAATCAAATCAAAAGGAGAGGCAAGGCTGTGCCTTGCTTGGGCTGCAGCCAAGCCCTCTCTCTGCTCCTCTACTGCATCTCAGCAGTGCCCTGGGCGGCCCCCAGCCCACCTGGGAGGGGGTTTGGCCACCTTGGACCCCGGCATGGAGCAAAGCTCTGGGCTGAGGGATGTGCACGCGTGTGTGTGCGTGTATAAATAAAAGAGACCTCAGGAGGAGGAGAAGGGGGGAGGCCGCTTCGCCAATGAGGAGCGGAGTCCCTCCGACTTCCTCCCTCCACCCTCTGCGGGGACCCTTTGCAGAGCAAAACTTGCGATCAAAGCCCTGCAGATGAGTGCAATAGGGAAAAAAAAGGAATTAAAAAGAGGAGGAGAAGCCAAAGTGGCTGCAAGGAGAGGAGGGTTTCACTGCAGGCTGCTGATGACGGGGAGCAGCAAGGGCCCAGCTAACGGGAAACAAAAAGGGTCTGAATCAACCCAGCTCTCGCCTCCTTAAACCAGAGGGAAGGAGCTGCTCTCTCCCTGTGTCTGCTTTCAATTCTGGCCTTTTTCCCTGTTTTCTTTTTCATTTCTTTTTTTGTTTCCCCTCAAGCTCCCTCCCTCCCGTTTTCTTTCTTTTTTTTTTTTTCTCTCTTTCTCAGGATATGAGGGGATGTTTAGAAAATCCACTGCCCACGCCAGCAGCTGACTCATGTTTTTATTAAAGAGGGCCTGTACTGAGCCGACTCCGCGTATTCCCCCCGGACTCCTCCCTGGGCAATGCCGAGCCGGCACTGCGCCTCCCGCCCCGCTGACCCCTGGCTGCTCAGGGACCGCCAACGCGCCCACCCAACCCTTTTCTTTTTGGAAAGGGAATAAAAGCTCTCGTGCAACTGGGATGCTGCATCAGAGGGTGGGCTTGGTTGGGGTCTCGGGGCTGCTTGGGCTGCTGAGGGGAGCGAAGCTGGGAAAGGTGGCAGGAGCTCCTGTTTCCATCTTGGCCATGCCATCATCTCAGATGTCCCACACGTCTCCTGCCCTGCGGGTGGAAACCAGTTAATGGACCTGCTTTAAATCTTTGTCATACCTTGATGGGTTCAAATAAAGCTTCTGAGAAACTCTTACCAGGCAAAACATTATCATTTGTCCACAAGGGGATTTTTGCAGTTAGTTTCGGCAGTGTAACAAGGTGAAGAAGCTCTTTGGATCTAAACATCCTTTGACCCATCAGTTCTCATCAGGCTGAGGTTCAGACTGGACTTTAGGAAAAATTTCTTCACTGAAAGGGTTCTCAGGCACTGACAGAGGCTGCCCAGGGAGGTGGTGGAGTCCCCATTTCTGGAGGTGTTTAAAAGACAGGTGGACAAGTTTTTCAGGGATCTGGTTTAGTAGTGGACAGGTACAGTTGGACTTGGTGATCTCAAAAGTCTTTTCCAACCAGGTGATTCTATGATTCTACATCACCCTTTCCACCTAGAGGATGTGCTTTTGTCTGATCCAAACAAGTAAAAATGCAAAAACCCACTGGCTATCCTGAAAAAGGAGTCTTCCCTGGAAAGACACCTTTCCATCTTTCTTTTTTAATTTTGCAGGAATGAAAAAGCCCTTCCCATAACACAACACCACTGAAATCTGTGTTCCTGGCTTGTTTGCAAGGCAGACTCATCCCCTCCTGCCTTGCTAACAAACGCCTGCACAATGGGCATGGGTAATGATTCCTTGGTTGGATGAGCCCAGGAGACTGTTACTTATCACCTGTTATCTGTGTGTTTTCCTTGCACCAATGAAAAACCAGAGGGAAAGGTCTTTATTCAGCGCAGCTGTGGAGGGCAAGGAGAGGTGGGCTGTGGCATCCTTGGTTTTTTGCAGGCAGAGAGCTGGCACTTTGCATGGGGGGCTCATTCCAGCTCCATTCCTGGCAGGATCTGGCAGGTGGTGGGGGAGATGTGGGCCTGACTGAGCCCGGACAGGAGACAGAGGCTGGGGAAAGGAAAGATGCTGAAGAGGTGCTCCCCAGGAGCTGGAGGGGCTCTTGCATTGAGCTGTGTGGTGGGGTGAAGCAGCAATGGCCGCACAAGATGCTGCTGCTCCCCTGTGCTGGGCTGGCCGGGATCCCTGGCTCCAAACACGGTGGTGGCCACATGTTGGGGGGCCCTGGCAGTTCCCCAGAGCTGAGATGGTCCATCATGCAGAAGAGGAGCCAGCGAGTGTGAGAGCAGCTCATACAGGGAACAGGCAGCAGAGAGGACGTGCCGTGCACATGGCTCTTTTTGACACTTCCCAAGGGATGAAGATGTGTCTGATGGGTCCCCGCATGGGGACGTATGAGCTGCTGGGAATAGCTCAGCAGAGCTGTTTCCCGGCAGCATCCCCCCTCCAGGACAGCATCACTGCCCCTGACACAGCAGGAGAGGGAGAAACCTGCTGGTGCAATCCTGCTTGGCCCATCAATCCAGGGACAGGTTCCTGGGTCCCACTGCTTTCCCAAGGCTCAGAACCACCAGTCTGCCGCCCTTGGGTGCCCATGTCCAACACCACAAGCAGGCTCTGAGAGGGAGATGACTGGGAGCCTGTGGCCAGGCATCCTGGGGAGAGCAGGGGTGGAAATTCTGGCATGGATCATACTGGGGGCAGATAATCCTGATCCTGAGGTGGGACATATTCCCCCCTCACCTCCTCCCTCCAAAGACCGATGCCCACTCCTGGGCTGGGAGCAGGGGAACCTGGATAAACAAAACCCTCTTGCAGAAGAAGCTCTGCAAAGGCCAGGGCTCAGTGTTTTGAGATGCTGGAAGAGCCCTGGAGAGCCTGCAGCGCCCCAGCAAGCACACAGCGGCCTGTGTTGCACCTCCCCAGGGAGCATCCAGGGCTGTGCACTTTGTTTAGGAACAGCACGTCAGGGTCACAGCAGCTCCTGGGAAAGGCCAGCTCAGAGGAAGCACTGAGGCAGAGGAACTGCTTTTGCGAGCGTGTGGGTGGAGGGGAGCAGCTCAGCTACCTCTGCCTCATTCACTCTTCATTGCTCACCTCTATTTTTGGTGCCTGCACCCCTCCATTTGTGCTGCTTGCAGGACTTAGTGATTCCCCCCAGGGCTGGGACAGCTGCAGTGTGGGCTGCCAGAGCCACTCTCAGCTGAGCTTTCCAGCCTCAATAAGCATCACCAAGTGCCAGCAGGCGCCTGGGGTCACGTAGAGCAGCATTTCTGTTGGGGACAGCAGCCATTGAGAAAGGGATGCTCCAGGGTATTTGGATCGCTCTGGCATCACCTGGATCAAAAAACCTTCCAGCCTCCTGCCCCGTCCCAGGCAGAGCTGGGGCCATGGGGAAAAGCCCATATCCTGCACCCAGTGTGGGAAAGAGACACCAGAGGTAAGTGACCCAACATGATGGTGAGAACAGCTGTGCTAGGGTCAGTGACATGTCCCATGTGCCAGCAGGTGAGAGGCAGGTAGGAAAGAAGAAGCAGATCTTGGCCTTTCCTGCTTGTCTGAAGATTTAACAAGGTCCAGATTTGCCAATGGCTTTGGTTCCTCTGAGCCTCTATCAACTCCAAGTCAGGCCAGGAATTTCAGCATTGCTCTGATGTGGTGTCAAGCCGCAGACCTCAAGAGAGGAGCCACAGGTGCCAGGGAGCACGGCACCACATCTGGGTAACACATCTGGCACAGCAGCCGCCAGCACTGCTGGATCCAGCTCTTGGGCACTGGGGAAAGCTAAACAGAGGCTTCATCCCACTCTTTCCAGAGCTCTCCCTTGGCCTCTTGAGGAACCACTACCCTGTGCACATTTTTGCTCCACCAGGGTGGCAATGGGTGACAGCAGTCCCCAGGGAGGAAGGAGAGGCTGGCCTCCTTCCAGAGTGACCATACAGCCAAGCACAACACGGTGAGGAGCATCCTAGGCTGGAGAACATCCTGCAGCACTGCGAACACCAGTCACCAGAGCTGGGGCCACGGTGGTGTCAGGAGGCAGCCCTGAGCCATATGTCATACAGTGTCCCTATGGATGCTGACCTGTCCCCTACTTCCTCCAGGCTCGTGTGCTTGGAGGAGGCACTAGCCAGTGGTGGAGGAAGTTAGCCCACTGCCTTTCCCACTTTGGGACCTTTCCACTCCCATCCCATGCATTCTTCCTAACCCCCACGATGCACTTCATTAAATGTGCTCTGCAGAGCCCTGGGAGGCAGGGGCTGCTCCTGGGCGAATACTCCCAGCGATGCTGTCCAGTCGCTCCAGACTTTCGCACACATCTGCAGCCACTTAATGTGGGAATAGTTAACCCTCTGCTTACGCAGTGCCTGAAGCACAGCAAAGGGGTGAAATGTGGCCTCAATGCTCCACGCTGGACCCCAGCCACTCCTGGGATGCTGTGTCTCCCATCGCAGGCAAGGTGGGAGAGCCGTGCTCAGCACCCATCGGCTGCATTGGGAGCACCCAGCTCTGTGCCAGTGCAGTGGGAATCACCCCCCAAACCTGCTGAGAGCAGGGGCCCTGCAAGCACTGGAAAGCAGAGAGATGATGAGTGTGTCCCTGTCCCCAGTGCCCTCTTGAGGCCCGTCACAAGCTTTGTGGCATTTGCATTTTGCCAGCAAAACTAATCCAGATCTTGAAGAGTGATACTGAGTCCTGGGGAGGGGACAGTGGGGCTGTGCAATAGGGCTGGCAATACAGAAATTTTGGCTACCCCAGTCCAGCCCCTGTCTCTCTAGGGAGCAGCTCTGCAGAGCCCTTCTTAGCGTGGGGACACAAGTGCCAGCAGAGACAAGGCTCAGGCATCTGGGAAAAGGGGAGTCTGCAGTGGGGCTGATGGAGTGAGGCAGGGGGTTGCCCTCTGCAAGACTGTTGCACAGATGTCCCCATTGTCAGAAAGGAGGGGATGCTCTTGGGACACTCAGTGGAGTGGCTGTGTTGTCCCATCCCTCCCTTGCTCTCTGGAATGCTGCTCCAAAGGTGTACAGCAGGAAAGATGACAAACATGCTCTGCTCTCCTGTTCCTCCTGCTGCAGGATGGTGGCAGGAGAAGCCGGGGAGTGGGAGGAAGGTGCTGGTTGGACTGGGGTGTGCATTGAGTCACACAGCTCTGGGATGTGAAGGTCTGAGGCCACAGGTTTGTCTTTGGGAGCAGCAGGGGCTGGGGGCAGTGGGGAGCCCATGGGCCCATGGGGCTGCCAGTGAGGTGGTGGGGCAGGAGGCTCTGGGGTGAAAACCGAGTGAGGGGTGGCACCTTCTCAGCCCTCTGCAGGCACCCCCCTGTCCTGCTGAAACCATGGCAAAAGTTCAGAGCAACCTGGGGGACAAGGAAGGGATGTGGTGAGTGCCTTCTCCATGGTAGGAGGAGGTGGTGATCTCTGCAAACCTGTCCCGTCTGTGATAAGCTGTCCCTGGGGACCTCCCAGCCCTCCTGCTTCCAGGAGATGGCACCGCTCGATCACGGATAGCAGCGCCAAGCCCCAGGGAGCGGCTGGGAAACCCTGACCCTGCATTCGCATGTTTTCCACCAGGAATGTCAGCTCTAGAGGACTAGAAGGAGCTCCCCAGGCTGAGTTTGGTGCTGGGGCTCTCTGGGCTGGATGGAGAGGGTACTGCCACTTTGTCTCAGGCAGCTGGGGACCCCTGAGGTCTCTGGCAGTCCCATGGATACCTGGTGTGGGTGGCACCCTGGAGAACTGAGGGTTCTCAGCAGGATTCTTCAGCCCCAGTCTAGCAGCTGGAATGCTCCTGGGGAGTCCATGAAGGGAAGCCCATGGAGGGCTCCTCACCTGGCTCTTCACTGGCATAAACTTTGCCAACCATAATCCCACTTGTAATAGACAGGCCGAAGAACAGGAAAAGAGGGAAGTTATTGTCAGTGGATTTTCATGGCCCGGTTGTGTTCCTCTGCCCCCTTTGCTCCACGCCGAGGGAGCTCATGGCATGGCTGTTCACAGGCACCTGGTGATGCTGCACCCTGCTGAGCCCTTCACCTGCCCTGGGGAGGATGCAGGTGTAGGATGCTGCTTGCAGAGCCCTGGGCCCCTCAGTCTCCAGCAGCTGCATGAGACATTGGCCATGGCTCCACAAGCTGGGAAGAGGGAAAGGGGGCGCCTGGGCTGCCTGTCATTTCCCAGTAGAAACAGCCAGCAGTAGGGAAAACCCCAGCACTCCCCGTCCCTGAAATGCAACCACCCCTGGGGTGGGACCCAGCAGCCACCTGCGTTCTTCTGTAACTCCCACTTCATTCGGGGTGGGAGGGGATTTCCTTTTTTTCCTGGTCCCTGAGCCAGCATCTAATTGCTGGCAGGAGGAGGAGGAGGAGAAGGAGGAGGAGGGAGAAGAAGATGACCTTGGATCTTTTGTTTAAACACAGCCATGGCTGTACTGAGACACTGGGAAAAAAAACAGTGTAGCTGGAGTTATCCGGCACATCAGTCAGTCTGTGGTGTGAGGTGGGATCATCACTGGGTGGGATGGTCACATTTGTCACGAGGGAGGGAGCTGGGGCAAGGCTGGGCGAGGGGCAGGGGACACTGCAGGGCACAGGGAGGGGAGAGAAGGATGTCACAAATTGCTCACCTCTCACCTGGCTATGTCAGATCTTGGGAGGCAGAGTCTGGGCGATGCCAGCTCAGAGGGTGATGTCCCACTGCTGGGGTTTTACTCTGCTCCTGTCTTGCAAGTCATAACCCTTACCTTTTGCAATCCCCCTTTGATATCCTGGCTCCCACCTTCTTGCAGGGAGTAGATGTGGCACAAAAGCCTCCAACAACATGTAATATTTTCACCCACTTTCAGGTGGAATTGGGGCTGGAGCAATGGGATGAGACACCCACTGCTGATGCAGAGCCACTGTGGGTCTGTGGCTCTGGGGCTGGGGGTGCTGCCCTGTTACAGCTCCAGCATGGCACGTGGGAATGGCAGCAGCGTGGCCTGGCCGCAGCTGGGAGAGCTGTGATGTGGGAACAGCAACCTCTCCCAAAGTCCACGTTGAGCAAACAGATGACAGCAGTACTGCGGGGGCTCTGGCACGTGCCACCCCCTCCATGAACACGGGAGAGCTCAGGATGCTGTGGAAAAGGAAGGCTGGTGTGGGAGCCACCAGGGCCCTGGAGAGCACGGGGGCTGGGTGCTGTCCCTCACCCACCCATTAGCGTTGGGACATCTGCCACCAGCTGCAGGGGTGGAAAGCAAGAAATGGTCACACATCACATGCTCGGAGCTCCTCGAGCCAGAGAGGCTTCCCTGGTTTTGTTACCATTTTCCTTTTAACCCCACAAATCTGGGAGGCAATCGCACACTGGAGACAATTCCCAGCTTCTAAATCTTTTTTCCCCCACGGATTTATTTATTTATTTATTTATTTATTTATTTGTTTGTTTGTTTATTTATTTATTTATTTATTTATTTATTTATTCCTGTTTCTTACTGTCAAATTCCAGGCTGTTTCTGTCCCAGAAGGTGAGGACTGACCAGCCCTTGCCCTGCTCATATTTTCAACAGGGGAAGGGGCTGGTGTGTAGAAAAGTGCAGAGGTGGCCTTGGGGAGGAGACAGGAGACCCTTCTGGAGCCACTGCAGGGCTGTACTTCCATGAGGAGGAAAAGCCAGCAATTAAATGACTGTGACTATGCAGTGGGGGCCAGCACAGTCGGAGTGGGGAGTCGGACACTGGTGGGGACGATGTTCTCAGCTACAGATGATGGGTCATGCCTGGATGGTGCAGAGCTGTTCTTTGGCCCCTCATCCACCTCCAGAGTGGAGGTCTGTCTGGCCTGATGGGTGTCACGGGGGTGATCTCTGCTGCGGGGTGTTTCTGGCCACCTTCTGCCATGCAGGCAGACACAGTTTCACCAGGGTCCTGTTTCTGCTTGGTTTTCTCTATCAGAAAACATATAGGGATCTTTTTACTTCTTTAAAAGTGAAGACAGGTGAGATGCTCCTCTTGCTGCAGGGTTGTGAGTCCCTTGGAGCCATGTTGGGGGCCAGGGGCTCCTTGTTGGTCCATGCTGGGGGCATTCTCCCTGCACACAGCTGGCTCTGTCCATCTGTCCTTCTCTGCAGGGCCAGGCTGAGGTTTTGCTTTCAGGGTTGGAGAGGTGGGTTTGCCCCTGGATGGAGTAAATGCAGGAGGACCCAGCACCTTCTCTCCTCACCAGCCCCCCATTTCTAACGCAGGTTGATGCTGGCGTCGGGTGCGGGAAAGCACCACCCCGGCTTGAGGATTTGGTGTCCCCCAGTGTGGGGAACAGGTCTGATGGCAGGCACAGCTCAGCTTGTCCCGGGCCCACAGCTGGGATTTAATACGAGGGCTCAGCCCAAGTCACCCTGCTCCTGGGGTCTGGATAGCTGCAGAGATGGGGTGAGCTCCCGTGGGGCAGCAACACCCGCAATGCCCTGGTGTCCCCAAAGCCAGTTGCTACAAAGGGACCTCGGACTGTGGCAAGGGGACAGTTGTAGGGTGGTGGCAGTGGAGGGGACGTGGGGTCCTCAGTGCTCCCCGGGGTCACCCACCACCTCACCCCCCCCTGCAAGTGGGGTGGGAGGTTTGAATTCGCCCCCTCTCCCGCCGGGGTTCCTGCACTTTGAAATGCAAGCCTGCCTTTCAATGCAAATGCTGCGAGAGGTTGGGCCCAATAAAAGCCTGTGGGCAGGGAGGTGCCTGGCCCTGGGACTCAGCTCCCCAAGGCGCCCAGGTGAGCAGCAGCGAAGAAGGGGTGGCCACCTCCCCACCAAACCAACCGCGGCGCAGCATGTGCGCGGAGACGGCCGGGGAAGATGTATGTAGGCTATCTTTTGGATAAGGACACCAACATGTATCCCAGCCCTGTCCGGCATCCCAGTCTCAACCTCAACCCCCAGAATTATGTGCCGGGGCCGCCCCAGTACTCGGACTTCGCCAGCTACCACCATGTGCCAGGGATTAACAACGACCCACACCATGGGCAGCCGGCGGCCGCCTGGGGCTCTCCCTACACCCCTGCCAAGGAGGACTGGCATTCCTACGGGACCGCCGCGGCGCCTTCCACTGCCAGCCCAGGGCAGTTTGGATTCAGCCCCCCAGATTTTAACCCCATCCAGCCCCCAGGGCCTGGACTCCTGCCTCCACCCATCAGCAGCTCGGTCCCCCAACTCTCCCCTAACGCCCAGAGACGTACCCCGTACGAGTGGATGAGGCGCAGCATTCCCAGCACCAGCAACAACGGTAAGGAAAACCCCAGCTCTGCACCCCTGCACCTTCCTCCATGCAGAGGATCCCTGGGCTTAAAGTCCCACAGGGCTGGATTTTGCTCTGTGACTCTCCTGGCAAGGGGACTGCCATGGAGGGACAGCACTCTTCGCCTGTCCCTGGCATGGTGCCTGGTCCCCAGAGAGCAGGGATCCCCATGGCCGTGGTGGCAGAGGCCAAGAATGGACAGGGAGGATTTCAAGATTGCCAGCAGCTGGGGTTATATGGCTGGGAAGTCCTTTTTCCCAGGCAGTCTCTGCCCTTGCACAGCTGCCTTTGCCTGCTGCTGGTAGGACAGGCAGATCCAGTGACCACTGGGATGCCGAGGTTCTGCCAACCCCAAGGGGCTGCTGGCCTGGGTGTCTCGTGTGTGCAGGGGTGAGCGTGTGGGGCTGCAGCTGTGAGCCAGCACGCAGCTGTGTGTGAGACCCCGTGGATGGGGCTGTGCATACCTGTGTACAAGGTGCCTTATGCTCTGTGCCTGTGGAGTGTGTGTGTGTGCAGGGAAGGTACAACACGTATGTACCTGGAGGGAAGGGACTGCGTGTGCTGTGTGTACATATACAGTGCACATGAGGTGCTACAGCCTCTGTGTGCATGTGCAAGGTACCCTAAGTAGGTGTCAGGGAGTGAGTACAGGGGACGCTGTGCACTCAGTGTCTGTGTGCAAGGTGCTGGGTGTTGAGGATGGTGCAAGTTACAGGGGGGGGGGGTGGTGTGTGCATGTGTGCTGTGTGTGTGCAGTGCGTGTGCACACATGGTGTATATATGTGTGCATGGTGTGTGAGCAAGGTGCAGTGTGTGCAAGGTGTGTGTGTGCATACGTGGTGTGTGTGCAAGGTGCAGTGTGTGCAAGGTGCTGTGTGTGCAAGGTTCTGTATGTGCAAGGTGCTGTGTGTGCACATGCGGTGTATGTGCAAGGTGGTGTGTGCGTGCACACATGCTGTATGTGCAAGGTGCTGTGTGTGCAATATATGCTGTGTGTGCACATGTGGTGTGTGTGCAAGGTGCTCTGTGCATGCACACGTGGTGTGTGTGCAAGGTGCAGTGTGTGTGCTTGCATGATACATGTGCAAAGTGCAGTGCATTTGGGGACGATACCACGTGCAGGGTGCATGTGGGTGCTCTGGGTGCAGCACCCTGTGCGTGTGCACAGTGTGTGGGTGCCATGCACCGGGTAAGCGGGTGTCCCTGCTCACTCCCTACAGCTGGCCTGGGCACTGGCTGTCCCCAGGGTCCTGTTCCCCTGTATCCCGGGGTCCTGTCCTCACTGAACTCCTGACCTGGGGCAGGGTGGGGGGAAGTGTCTGGGCAACCCCAGCCCCCTGCCCTGGCTGGAGGGGCCCTGCTGCCCACTTCAAAGGCAGCGGGCAGATCCCCCCTGGGGGCCAGCCCAAATTGACAAGGGCTTGGCTTTGTGATGGAGATGGTGGCCGGCTCCTTTGGCAGCGAGGTGAGGTGCGGGGCCCTTTGTCCTACCCTGCCCCAGCCCTTTCATCTTCCCCCCCCCAGGCTGGGATTGCCTCTGCCAGCCCAGCCTGACTGTCCTGCCCACAGCAGGACCCTCTGCCCACCACCCCTCTCCCGTGTTGGCCATGAGCTCCGCAGAGCACGGCTGGGGCTGCGCTCCCTACAGGAGTGACTCTGGGCATCTCTCAGTGCAAGTCTTGTTTTGGTTACCACTGCCTCATGTCCTCAGCACTGGGGCCAGAGCTACCTGTTGAAGTGTCTCAGATTTTAGAAACATGGAATCTTTAATGTTGTGGTAGAGACTCTCGTGCAAAGGGCTCGTGCAGAGGTGCTTGGGGTCTTCCAACATGGAAAACACCTCCTTGTGTTTGATGAGTCTCTGTGATGGGGATGGGATTGTCCCAGTAGGACCAGTTGCTGTTGTGGAGCAGTCAGAATATCCCAATAAATGGAAAAAACCAGCTCTGGTCTCGAAAGAGAAGGGGAGAGGCAGGCTGGTATTTCCTGGAGCATTTTTAGCACTGAATATACCTATTTAGGAAAAATACTTCACCCACAGCCAGTGATGGGGACTAAAGGCATACCAGAGCTGAGAGCTTCCCTCTGATCTGGGGTGGAAGGAGGGGGGGGGGGTGTCATCCCGCAGCCCTCCCCAGGCAGCTGAGACCCTGCCACTTCTGCAGGTTTTGTAACTCTGAACATCTCGGTTTCTTATGAGGAGAGAGATGGGAGGGAAAATGAATGAGGAGAGAAAGACATCAGCGCTCCTCTCCTCTGGATCAAGGGCACGGTTTTACACCCAGCAGTGGGGCCGAGATAAAACAGGGGCTTGAAAGTGCCTCTGATTGAGTTAGATGAGACAATTGAGTTGATTGAATTCTGGAAAAATATCAATAGTTGCTTAGTTTGTATCTCTTAGATTAAATACATACAAAGGGACAAATAATTCAGCCTTTCATGTAGTGGAGGAGCTGCCCCAGCCCAGGCCCAGCAAGGCAGGATGGGTGCTGGACTGAAAGCTGATTTCTCATGGTGCTTCCCCACGTCGGATGACCAGTGAGGTCCTTTTTCAAGGCACTTGCAGATTAAGGTGTCTCTGCGGAGTCCAAGCCCAGATTTTGGCTGCAGTGGGACCATGCACTGGGAGACACTGGGATGCAGCCCGTGTTTTCCTGGGCTGCCTTTAAATAATAACAAAAAAGAGCCTGTCTCCATTAAGCTTGAAAGAGAGCAAGGCAGAGATGAGTTTGACATAGATAAGAGTGAAATTCTTAGATGAATCGTTTTATTGAAATCAATAAACTGGACTTTAATCAGTCTGGATTGATTAACTCCCCATCTCATGGCAGTGGGAGTAGGAAATGAATACACAGCCTTTTTTTGCTATAAATATCAACAGTTTCATTGCGAATGCTATAAATCATAATACTTCAGAGGGCTGTAAATTAAGGTTCCCTCTCCGTCTTGCCTTGTATAAACAGCTCTTGGCAGCAGTTTGAAAGCTTTTGGGAAAGAGCTGTGCGGTGGTGAGCAAAAATGTTACACAGGGAGTTTGAGTGTGTTGGGGGCTTCTGCAAACACGATCCAGAGCCTGAGAAAAATCAGTGAGAGATCTCCTAGTGACTCACTGCAGTCAGGCTTTACAGGGGGATGATTTTATATACCTGTTGCTAAACACGTGCGTGCTTCAGCCAGCTGAACCAAGATAACCCTGCAGCAGAAGGGATTGTGGTGCCAGAGGTCTGGTTGATAGAAATTGGGACTTAAAGGGAACCAAGCTGGAAGATGTCCCCAAGCCTCATTTCTCTCTCCAGTGTCACCTCTTTTTCTGCTCATAAAATCTTCACGAGCAGTGTGTCAGAGCCTCATGCTTCCTCCTTATTCACAATTATTTGCAAACTTCCCTGTGAATTGCACCCCAGCTCTATAAAAAGCTCAGGAAGGAGGCTGGAAAGAGTGGCTGGCTGAACTTTGAAATTCACCCTCTGCTCGTTAGTTATGCAAATCCTCAGATACTGCCTCGGGTCTGGCTTTTAGGTCACTAATGGAGCTGGGCCACAGTGCTAAATATTGCAAGTGAAAGTGCCATTGGGGCATCCCTAGAGGATGCTCAGGGCTTTGTGTGGTATCAGTGCCCGTGGTACCCAGGCAGATTTTGGAATGATGGGGAGTAAGCAGTGGTGCTCTGAGCATGAGTGAGAGGTAATTCGCTGGGTGTGCAGTTTTCCACCTCAGCGTTGACTATTTCCATCTCTGTTTTTCAGCTTTATTTGTTCAGCCAGAGTGAAGTCCATGAAAACTGGAGGAAAGAGTAAAAACCCTGTTAATGTGATAACTATTTTTCATGGACAGGCTGGATTCATAGATTCATAGAATCTTTTGGTTGGAAAAGACCTTTGAGATCACTGAGTCCAACAGTACCTGTCCACTACTAAACCATCCCTGAGCACCTCATCTACCCATCTTTCATTCACCTCCAGGGATGGGGACTCGACCACATGCCATGAATGGTAGATTTTAGGGTGATGGTGGTGGTTGGAGAACAGTGCATTTCTCCAGGCAATTCCTCATTGGGGAACCCCTCTTTAGGACATGGTCACTCCCTGTGAGACCCTTTGCTCCCCCAGGTCACTCAGTGTGTGCATGCATCGGGCCCCACTGGACTTCTCCCTTTGAATTATTAACTGACAACCTGCTCCTGGCCCCAGATGGGATTTGTTGACCACTTAGCCTGCTGGCCAAGGTACAGACCTTTCAAACTTTCCTAGAATTTACTTTTCTTGAACAAAAAGGGCTTCCCTGGAACACTGGCCATACCTACGTGATGGGCTTGGCTGGCTAATACCCTGGGATTAGCAGAGGGACACTTTAAACCCCTGGCCAATGACAGATATTTCCTAGAGGGGACCCTTCAAGGACGCCCACTCCAGTACTGTTAGCTTTGTGATTGCCCAGATAAGGGGCCAGATCCTTCCCCTGCACTGCCCCATAGTACGGGCTGAGCCCTATGGGGCTGCAAAGAAAGAGATGAGTCCCCAGTGCCCAGCTGACACCACCACTGCCTTGCTGTCCTCCTCCTGCCTCAGCCAGGCCAAATCCAGCCAGGCAGCTGACCCAGACGAGCTGGATCCAGGCTCAGAACTACAGGGCTGGTGTGAAGGCAATGCTCTGCAACAGGTTATTTCCAACACCCACCCACTGGCCAGCCTGCACGGCGCCCTGGCACTCCTTGCCCTCCTGCACTGGTGCGGTCTTCGACCCGGCACGGGAGCCTGGCTGGCAGTGCTTGGCTCTGGTGCTCATAAAACCATGGGAGCAACTGAAGGAACCTACCAGTTGCCAAAATAAATGATTGACTCACTACAGGGCTGGGATATGCTTGCCTCAGGCTGCTGCCCTTGGGTTTGAAGCATCTCCGGTTGTGTTGCTCCATGTCAGAGAACACAGGGTTTTGATGGGGAACTGCCAGCTTGCTGCAACCCCCAGCAACCTGTTCCTCATCCCCTTGGGATTTGCAGCTCCTGGGAGGAGTGGTGCATTTGCCCCACACACGTGGGGGCAGAGCAGGCCCTGTCCCACTGTGCCGGCAGCGCACACCCCAGCCAGTGCTGCGCTCCCGTGCATCGTTCCGTGCTCTCCTCATCCAGCTCTTCCCCGTGTCTTTCTGCCCTTTCCCAGCAGCCAGGTGCTGTGCACCAAACCTTGGTCTCTGCCTCTCCGCTTTGCCAGTCTCACAATCTCCAGGCAAGCAATCCCCAGCCACACGTGCTCACTTACAGCTTGGGGCTTTTTTTGAATCACAGAGCTCGTTCCTCTGTGTGCAGGACACTACAAAGTCATCAGGACAAGTGGCACAGCTTTGTAAATGAGATATTTCCAATGCACGATCTATCAAACCAATCAGGTTTTATTGCCAGTAGGGTGACCATGGGAACATCGCTGTTTGCTCTGAAGCACCAGGAAAAAATCCCCAAGTTGGGTTAATGTCATGGGAACAGCCGTGCAAGGAGCTGCCCTCGGGGCAGGAGGGTCGTTGGGCTCCTTAGAGGGGCCCCAGTGCCTGTGGGCACAGATGAAACCTGCCTTCAGCCCATTTCTCCAATGCTAAGCAGAGCTGGGGGAGCCTTGGCAGGGTCCACTGAGTGAGGACTCATCTGGCATCCCCTCCCTCTGCAGCACAGTGATATTAAATGTGTATGAGGCGGGGTGGTTCCTCTTATCCAGTTTTTGACATCAACGAGTCATCTAAATCCAACACCCTTTAGCAGAGGAATGATCTCAGGCAGGGATCTTGGAAAGGATTGCCCTCCAGAGGGGCTCTCTTCTCGCTGGTGGTGATAAAGCAAACCACATGGCTCTGGTCCTTTGCCCCGCATTGGTCATCCCATCCATCACCCCTCTGCTTCCTGCAGGGGAGGCAAAAAAGCTGATGATATTGAAGCATGCACGGGAAGGCTTGTGAAAATCCTGACCTGATGGTTCCCAGAATGCAGGGAGGGTGGGGGGCTCCAGTTTATCCCTCCATCCTCGGCCACAGAGGAGCGTGGGTGGAAGGGGAGAAGGAGGGGAGCGAGCGGGTGTGAAGGGGGGGAAGAAGGAGGGTGTTGGGAGCTCAGCCTCTGCTGCTGTCGGTGCAGACTTCGAAATTCCCGTCTCCAGTAGGTTTAGGCACAATGACGTGAGCTGGGCTCTTTGTCCCAAAAATCGGCATCACCGCTGTGCAGGGCGGCTGCTGTCACCTCTGCTCAGCAGAGGGAGCATCAACCCCTCCGCACAGCGGCAGCTGGAGCACATCTGGCTGCCAGATGCGGGTGACTCCAGCCAACCTGGAGGCTCCTCAGCATCAGGAGCTGACCCCAGCCCTCTCCTGGGCCTGGGGTCTCTGTCATGGGGTATCATTCCGCGGGCTGCCCCCCCTCTTTACAGTGGGGTGTATTTCCCTCCGCGGAGATGCAGGAGCAATGTGGGGGGTTACACTGCCTGGAGAGTCCCACCAGTCGTCACAGCCCATTGCTCTGACTCTGAGAATCCACTTTGGCTTGGAGCTGCTTCTGGCCTCAATTTCTCCATCCATAGCATTGCCAAAGCTATGCCAGGTGTAGGGGGAACTTTTCCTTAGTGCTTTCCCTGGGGAGGAATGGCAAATCTGATTCTTCTGTGATGGGAGGTAGACAATTCCCATTCAGAATGAAGCAGCTGTATCATGGAGAGAAAGCATCCCCCTGTGGGGAACAGCCTTGCACCCCATCTTGCTGCACTTTAACTCCAATGTGGACGAGTTGTTTTGTTGGTGCTCACCGGTGCTGGGATTTTCACACCTGATGTTATTCAACATTCAAATATTGCAGTCCCATCAGATAGTGTGAACCAGGCACACAGCACAGACAGACGGGCAGACAAGGCTGTCCAGATGGAGCCAGTGCATGACCAGAGCATGGCCAGGAAGGTGAGACCACGCGGGGTGGCTCTGGGAGCACATTGCCCAGCCTTTCCACCCCAGTCAAGCGAGGAGCCGCACGCAGCAGGGCGTGCAGAGCCCCTGAGCAGCAGCAGGGCCACCTGGCCTGGCAGCAGCACCTCCATCCCTCATGCCAGCACCTCCAGCGCAAAGCACCGTGGCAACGCACCCACGTCCCCAGGCCTCAGGGACATCTGCGGTGGGGCGTGACAGCCAGCACCACAGTGGGCTCTCATCTCAGTGGCTCCAGGGAGCAGATCTGGGCTGCTGTACCCCAGCTGCCCTGATCAGAGCCCTGATGGCTGCGTAGCAGCTCCACATGGAGCCAGGGTTCGCAGCTGCTGCAATTTTGAGCTGCTCTGACCTGTGAAATAGAGACCTTTAGAAAACTGTGCAGGTTTATGCTTCTTGGTGCTGGCAGCTGTGTTGCTCCTGCTGTGGCTGGGAGAGATGTGTCCCATGGATGGGGTTCCTCTGTTCAGAGTTGACCTGATCCCCTCTTAATTGTACCGAATACACTGGGCTGGGTACATTGCTCTATAAGACTGGGGAAATGACAAGCTCCAGAGAATGTATGCAAGCTCTTTCTCCTTCACAACTTTCCACCTCCTCCTATGGTGCCACTGCCTCCCCACAGTCTCTTTTCTCCCTGGTTTAAACTGGCCTCTTCCCACTTGTTCTTACAGCTGCTCCACACCAGCCTCAAAATACGCTGTTTTGTCTATCTGTGAGAGTGTCTGGGGGACTGGTGCTTATTGAAAGCCATCCTTTGGGCAGAACAGGGCTGGAGAGGATGAATTACCATCTCTCTGGCAGGATCCACTGAGGCCATGAGGGTCAGGACCCTGTCCCCCCATGTATGTGTGAGTGCGTGTGCGTGCACACTCAGGAGCGCGTCCTTTGGGGTTTGCACAGCACATTAAAGCTATTCCCTTATCTAATCATGGCTCAGGTGAGTGCTATTAGGGTTATACATTAACAGTGGTAATGATACCCTCTCCCCACGCAGCCACTGGCCCTGCCTTGATACCAAAGCCAAAACCATTCCCACTGGCTCCATGAACGACTCCATGAACGGCTCCATTTGGCTGCCCAAACAGTTCCTTTGCCTGGTCTTTTGGGGACAAGCAGAAGGGACTTTAAACATATAGTAGGGCTGGAAGGGGTTAGAAGTGGTGCTGGGAGGCATCACCAGCACCCTCTTAGCATTCTGTGCACCCCATCTGTGCTCCCTCCTGGTGCAGCAGCAGCAGCTGTGGGCTATCCAGTCATGGGACAGCCCAGGCATAGAATCATGGAACCATGGTTCTCATAGAACCGGGTGTGAGATCATTGAGTCCAACTGTACCTGTCCACTACTAAGCCATCGTTTCCTGGGAAATGCAGAGGCAGCTCCATCCCTCTGCTTGGCTCTGCTCCTCACTGTGGCACCAGGCTTTCCCCACAGGTACAAGAGCTCCCCATAAGGAGCTGGGTTGGCTCATCCCAAATTTCCTCTTTCCTTTCACAGAGCCATAAAAAGTCTCCAGGAGAGAATTAAGTGTAACCCAGCATTCATATTCAAGGTAGTTGAATTATTCATTGTCAATAGTATTTCTTTCGAGTCCTTTTCTTTTCCTTGTGAATCACCCACAAGATGTTCCTGAATTCAGCAAACATCACTGAAACCAGCAATTAGTTGAGATGAATAACTTTCCATCTCTGGCTTGGTCGTGAGTCTTCTGCTTTGAGTCTTTGCTACCTGATATTGGGCAGTGAGAGGCTGGCGCCCACCTCACATGGTGATGGTTTGCAAACACGGCCGGGTATCTGCTAGCTGAGGGCAAGCAGATGCTTCCTCAGGGATGAACAGTGAAGAGGGAATAACAAAGAGCAAGCTGTGATGGATCTGTTTACAGCTGCAGCAGGAAATAATAATTCCTGCTGAATTTCATGGCATATGTGGTATTCACAAACCGCCTCATTTCTTTATTCTTTAATTATTTTTTTTTTGCTTTATCTGTCAGTTCCTTTGCTTTCCAGCTGTTTTTTCTCCAAGCAGTGGTATTCAAATAGCAATTTTGCAAATAAGATAATTTTAAAGTCATTATCTGTTCAGGAAGGTTTTTGCTTTGAAATTGAAAAAAAAAAAAGATAAATTTATGTGAGAGAGAAAAGATCTTGTAGGAGTCCCTGAGCTTGGAGCAGAGACACAGGGAGCCCGGCTTCTCACAGAGCTGCTAAATTCCACATAAATCTCCTCCAGGTTTATTCTATAACTCCCCAGGAACTGCTGTGTTTGCCAATTCAGTGCAGACCCCTCCTGGGCCGGGATGCACAGGTCCTTCCCACACTGGTAAACCTTTCACCTGTGGGGCAATGAGAGGTGGCAGCAACCTCTTGGGAAGGGCAGGGGTCCTGTGGGAGAGTGAGGGGAGACCGTGGGGTCCCGTGTGGAGCAGGTGACACTGGCATCACTCCAACCCCACAGCGTGTCAAGGGAAAGGGACAAATCTCCATGGCCAACTCTCCGTGGCAAACAACTCTCAGCGGGACAACTCTACAATGAACAACTCTACATGGCTGACCTTCAACAGTGACAACTCTACATGGCGAGGGTTCCATGGATTGCTGGAGAGCTTTGGTGATGCTTGGGGACTGCGTTGCAATCCTTGGCCATCCCCTAGAGAATTTAATCCTGCTTGCACTAGGGTGGTCACAATTTAATGTTATTCCTGGGATGTCTAGATGTTGATCAGATTTGGCCCAGACTGATGGATGTGCCAAGGACTCTTTAGGGGAAAAGGATGAAGAGCATGACAGGCACACAAAGATCCCCTTTCCTGGGGAAGCAGGCTGCAAGGGAGCAAGGTTATACAGGTCACTGGGCCACTAGAAATCCCTCCCTGCATTTCTACAGCAGTGGTGGGCTGTATCTTATCCATGCTGGTACACTCAGGGCAGCCCTGGGGAAACCCATGGAGCTGTTCTGGGCTTGCTCCTTCCCCTGTCCTGTGGCAGCACTGCTCTCAGCAGCAAAAATTCAGGAGAAGATGGGTAAACGTGTTGGCCAGGCAAACAAATGGCCAGGTTCCCAGTCAGAAGGACAGTGGCTGCTCAGCTGAAAACTGGTGCCCTGGAACAGGATTTTGTTATTTTGGATGGAGAAACAAATATTCACAACTGTGTTTATTCCCCTCCATGGACTCTTCTGTAGAGGAAAGCAACAGGGACTTGTCAGCAAACTGGGCATGGGCACCCTTTGTCGAAGTGCCACCCACACCCCTGTGGCCCCAGCCCAGGCAGAGCTCAAGCCGTTGGCTCTTGCTCTGCAGCTCATCCTGCAAGTGTGTGCTTTAATGAAGGAGCCAACAGAGAGGGCAGCTGAGCAACATTTTACTGTAGTTTTCTACTAGAAAGTGGCAGGTGCTGCCTGACACACAGAGATGTGGAGCTTGATGGCCTCACGCTCTGTCCATATCTGGGGCATCCAGAGGTGAGATTTGGGCTGACTTTGTCAAACATGTCTGGCCCACGGATCCAGGCCCTGGGAGTGCTCAGGCACCGTGTGGGCTTTCTTCAGTGCATCTTTAAAGACTGCACCAAATCAATAAGCTGCTGCCCTTCATCTGAGATTTGCATCAGGAGGAGGAAAATAAACCTCTCGACCTTTCTGGTCGAGAAATGCTGTCATCTCTGGGGTTTCCCTCTTCCTCCTGACCTGGTTCATGTGCCTTCCAATGAAGACATCTTGGATTTGGGCTTCCTGGCAAAGAGCTGGTCTTCCCTCAGCCCTCCCAGGCTGCATTTTTGCAGGCAGCTTGTCCTCAGCCCATTGCAGGGCTTGCAGCTCTGCTTCTCTCAGGGTTGGTGTGTCATGGCACACGGGATTTATAGTTCCCCTTCTCAGTATGCCTCTGACTCCCTCCTGCTCTTTTCACCAAGTGATTTCCCCAACGCCCAGGTGCTTTCCAACATTGAGAATCACCCTGGTGCTACCCAGTACGGCATTAAATCCAACGGGATCCTCGTAACTCTCTTTTCCACTGACCTCCAGGGCATTGCCATGTTTCTGCTGACCTCTCCACGGGTGACTGTGTAGCTCCTCCATGTCCTCAGTGATGCTCCTACACCTCCCTTCAGTCCCATCCCCGCTCACCCCTGCTCTGCTCTCTCTGCCAGGCAAGACCAGGACGAAAGACAAGTACCGAGTGGTGTACACGGACCACCAGCGCCTGGAGCTGGAGAAGGAGTTTCACTACAGCCGCTACATCACCATCCGCCGCAAGGCTGAGCTGGCCGCTGCCCTGGGGCTCACTGAACGGCAGGTCAGTGCTGCAGTGTCCTGGGAAAACCCACATTCCAGGTGGAGATAGGGCTGGGGAGGGGAAGGACTGCAGCACAAGCAGACAGCTGTGGTCCCACCTTGCTCCGCGAATCTCCCTTCTCTTCCAAACCCTAGGATGGCCTCCCTGCCCATGGGGACTCTGATCGTTGTCATTCTTGGCTGCATCCATCCCCATTTCTGCAT
Source organism: Dromococcyx pavoninus (assembly GCA_033558185.1). Taxonomy (NCBI): domain Eukaryota; kingdom Metazoa; phylum Chordata; class Aves; order Cuculiformes; family Neomorphidae; genus Dromococcyx; species Dromococcyx pavoninus. The sequence continues at coordinate 129,896 of JAUMJL010000599.1, read as the reverse complement.
CTCTGTCTTTGTCTTTCTGTAGGTGAAAATCTGGTTTCAAAATCGGAGGGCAAAGGAGAGGAAGGTGAACAAGAAGAAGATGCAGCAGCAAAGCCAGCCCACCAGCACCACCACGCCGACTCCACCAGCCGTTGGCACACCAGGACCCATCGGAGGCCTTTGCAGTAACAGTGGCCCAAACCTCGTCTCCTCATCCCCACTGACAATTAAGGAGGAATTCATGCCTTAACACCCTTCACCAGCTACAGATGTCAAGAGATAAGCACTATGGAGCAGAGCCCAGCTGGTTCATGAGCTCTGAAGAGTGACAGCCCCTTCCCAAAGACACGATGGTCCCTGGCTGAAACAATGGGCCAGCAAGCAGGGCTGGGCAAGGTGGCACTGGGGCCTTCCCAAGGGGCTGGTGGGCTCTTTCCTACATTAAAAAGAAAAAGTAGGTTAGGTAATATTGTTCTCCTGTAGGAAATTTGGGTATTTTTAGCCCAAAGCAAGGTCCTAATATCAGCAGAAGGATGAAAAAATGATCTCCAGAGGTCCCTTCCAAGTCCTACCATTCTGTGATTCCGTGGGGTGGTGATGGAGGATGGCTTTCTTAGGGTGCTTCAGGCAGATCTGGTAGGAGGTTTCTTTCACGGGCCTCCTGGAGATGTAGCTGTTCGGCACTTTTGGGGCAGTGTGAACAAGACTGAACTAGAGGAAACCTGGCTGGACTCAAGGCAAAACAAATTTCTGCTGAGCTGATCTCCTGGAACTGCCTCAGCGGGAAGGGGAGTGCCGAAGGCAGAGCGAGTTGGATGGCGGGAGCTGGGCTGAGCCCTCAGCTCTGGGACCTAAGGGTGGACACCTTCAATCCACAGCAATGGTGGTGAGCCAGAGCGTGTCCTTGGTGAGAGTGCCCTGCACATCCCCATCTACATCCCCCCACCACCTGGCAGTGCCCTCTCTGTGCCCCCAGCTCTGCCAGTGCAGCCACAAGGAGCCATGCAGAGGTGTATCCAGCAGCCCCAGTACCCTGAGCTGTACCAGGGCGAGGTGACACTGCAGCCATCCTCTACATGGGGCACGTGGAAGGGAGAAGAGAGAGAGGAGCACGGGAGATGGACCACCGTGCTGAGCCCTGAGACCACTTCCAGTGGGGAAGGGGAGGAGAACAATGTCTGCCATTGAGAGGGGATTCAAGAACCATCCCCAAGATGTCCAGAAATGCCGATACTCTGACAGCTTTGTGGTGTTGCTCCAAGGGAATGCAGCTGCCGTGGGCACCAGGAGCTGCTGCTGGAGCAGACAATGGCTGTCTCAGGCAGCGGAAGTGCTGGTGCATGCCCTCGTGTTAAGTGGTGGAGAGGTGTTGTTCAGAAAGACAGAGAAGTGGGTTTTCCTATTTTATTCAAAACCCAAAGGACTCCAGATTTTGCTCTCTGTTTCCCTTTCCTCTATGAGGCACCACCTCTCACCCACCCTGTGCCCCAGACCAGGAACTGATCCTCCTCTTTCCCTGCTGGTGAACTGCAGCTGAAAAGTCCCTTCACCCTGCTGAGTCCTGAACACTGTACTGGTCTGGGTTTCTGATGCTCCAGAGGAGAGAGGGGCACGGCTGGGATACAGGAGGGCCTGTGGCTCGTGTTGGAGCTGTGTGGGGTGCTCCTGGGCTGCAGCTTGCAAAGACCAAGAGAGGGATGAGGGTGCACGGGTATGACATGGCCTCTCCAAGTGCCATTTCTCTAAGCTCCAGAAAGGCAGAGCTACAGACGTGTCCCCCACTGCCTGCTGAGGCTGTGTCCCTCAGCTGCCCTGTCCACTGCCAGCCTTGCACTGCTCCCAGCCCCTCCTGGCCCAAAACCCCACAGTACTCAGGCATGCTGCAGCTTTTACAAGTAAGTCCCTGTCATCCCACTGTGCCCCCTACCCCTCTCCAGCTTTCATAGGATTTGGGTCGTCCTCCCACAGGAGATGATGACACTCCCTTGGCCACCACTGTGCTCCATGGCAGGGATGAATGTTTGCATTGGTTTGGGACTTTGGCTCAGTTTTTTTGTATATAAGGCAGAATTGGGTTTAATTTTTATTTTTTAGGTATCAGCGAAAATAAAAATGAGAAGGAATCCTATGTGCCACCAGTTTGTTGCCCTCTTCTCCCAGTCTGTGGTGCTGCAGCAGGAGAGGGATAAGGCTCTGGGGTTGCAGTGGCACTGATGCCCCCAAGTACAGGTGGGGTTGGGAGCAAGGGGTCCTGCCCAGCCCACCAAGAATGGTGCAAGTGGATGTCTTGATGTGGCAGCCTTGCCCTCGTAGCATGTGGGGTCACCATCCTGCGGGGACATTGCTGGGGGTGGTGTAGCCTTTGCCACCAAGAGGTGTGACCGTGCAGAGCAACGCAACGGCTGCAAATTCACATCCCTGGGGGCAGCTGGGGAAAGGGTGAGGTTGGGCTTGGGCTGGCGGAGGCCAAAGAACAAGGCCAGCTGCCCACAGACGTGGCCACATCCCATTGGCGCCTCCTGGCCTCTAATCATGTTTTATGGCTGTTGACGGGCTGAATATCCTCCTTGTCCAAGAAAAGCAAACAGAGAACGAGGATGTGAGATAGTGCCTGGGACAGCTGGCATCAGTGCCTGACACTCTCCTCTCTTCATCCCAGCCACATCCCCATACACCTGTAGGACACCAAGCAAGGGGCTGCTCTCAAATCCCTGCCCCAGACAGCCCGTCCAGCCTCCAAATGTGTCAACTGTTGCCTGGAAAGAGGCAGGGACATGTGAGCTGAGATGCCCGTGCAGGGCAGGTGGCTGTGGAGGGACACAGGATAAAGTCCTCATGGGTGGAGGAGATGAAGGAACAGAGGCAGAATGAGGTGGCATTGCAGAGAGAGGGACAGAGCAAAGGGTTTTCTCCTGACCTTGCAATAGAGGCTGCACCTATCGTTGTACCCTGGTGACCCTGTGCTCACCAGCACGGTACCTGGGTTGCCCGCGGCATGGGATCACTGCCTCGCTGCACCCTACAAGGGGATGTGGGGCACCAGGAGCTAAATCAGGCCAGGGGAGGCAGAGGAAATGGAGCCAGTACCATATTGGAAAAGGGCTAGGATTGGATGGGCCAGCTGCCCAGGGAGCTGAGTCAGACTGGGTCAACCGGGGTCCACTTCTATATGGAGACTCCAATGTTGTCCACACCAGGGCTTGGTCCTCCACATGCATCCTTCTCCCTCCCCAAGCTTCACTTGCCTTTGACATCCAATTTTGTCATTGCTACTTGAGGACTGGCTGGTGGGATCCTGCTCTGACAGGGGATGGCATGATGGCAACACAGCCCCAGACATCACCATCACCTGCAATGTCTTACTCAAGGGGGAAGCTTGAAGGGGAAGAATGTCGAGGGATGAGGGAATGAAATGTGCACCTCCCAAATTCACTTGCTGTGCTGGGGTGCCCATGGGTGGGTGAGGGGCTGGGCTGGAGGGAAGATGCTCCACCGCCCTCCTGGAGAGGCTGCGGGTGCCATTGACAGGATGAAATTCCAACTGATACCCTAATCTGGTGCCTGCCTGTTTGCACAGCAGGGTAAAAGTCCAGCGAGCCGTGGGCTGTGCCCTTGGGTCCCTGCCACCCGTGTGTGCACAGGGAGCCAGCACTGGCAGGAAGAGGCAATAAATGCACCCACACACCCAGCCACCCCTTCCCCCAACACACACACGCCCCGTGGCTGGGTGACAAAATGCATCTGCTGCATCTCTGCTCCCGTGTCCTCCCCTGCCTCCCTCCAGTCATCATTTGGGCAGGGAGCGGGGAGCCCTGCCACGTCTTTCCTGTGCCAGAAAAGGGGCTGATGGATCCCATGTCCCCACCAGCTTTGGGATCTTTGATCCAGACCTCCTGGACACGTGTCACCCGGACGGTTGCACCCCAGCAGGTGACAGACACACGGTTTAGCACCTGCAGCAGCTGCTTCCCGAGTTTCACAGCCCACATGTGCAAGCTTTGCTTATGGGGACAGCCTGACCCCAAGCTCAGGGAACCCTGGGGACTATCCCCAGCAAGCCCCCACAAATTCCTCCTGTTTCTTCCTCTGTTCTTTCCACCAGCTCTGGTTTCACCCGTCCTCAGAGAAATTTTGAAATCATCATCAAAATAAGGCCACGTACACCAGGTGGCCGAACGCGCTGCCGGCCTGCCAGCAGCCTCCAGCATGGCACCCTTCCCAGCCGTGACTAACCCGAGCCTCGCTGCTGTCGTCGCCTTCCCTGTGTCTGGTGGAGCAGATCTGGGCATGGCCCTATCTTGCTGTCAGCCACCTTTCTGCATCTTCCCAGGTGGCTGCCAGCAGGATGCGAGTGGGCTGCCCGAGCTGGGCAGGAAAGAGTGTTTCCCCAGGTTGTGTGCTGTCCTCTCTTTTCCCACAGGCAACACAGGCAGTGCCAATGCCTCTCAGAGCTGCAGGAGGACACAGAGAAGTGTGTTTGCTTTCCTGCAGCCCTACCACTCTGCTGTGCCCATGCTTCAGCCCATGGGAGGGGAAAGGTCTACTTGATGTCCCAAAGGTGCCTCAGGGATGGGATGGGAGAAGGCAAAACTTGCTAGAAAATGCTTGCAAGCCCTGTGAGTTCTCCCTAGTGCCAGACCTTTGGAGATCAGGGCACAGGGACATCACCATCCTCTGCCTGAGATCTCATGGATTTTCTGGGGTCCCTGGACTGCATTGCTCCTCACAGGAACAGCCCTCATGCTCCTACTGCCTCTAATGGGTGCTGTTCCATGAAGTCTGTCCCTTTTCAGCTCCAGGGTGATGCCAGACTTGAGCCAGCTCTGCAATGAGATACTGGAGCACCCCAGATGCCCGGGGTGGGGTGTCTACTCCTGGTAACAAGTGATGGAGTACTGATGATGCTACCAAAGCAGCACCAGCCAAACAGGAAAAGGGAGCTGGAGAAGCAGAGCATTCCACTGGCAGCGGTATCAGCATGGACATTTCAGGGTATCACCAGCCCCAGATGTCTCTGCTGGTAAATACTGCCCTGGAGACAAGAAGATGAGAGCTTGAAGCCCACCTAGGGAAGGCTGGGTGGTTTGTGCAGGGCTCAGTCCATGCTGTCAACACGTGGCTGGGGCAGCTGTAACAAGGTGGCACCAGCCTCTCCCCTCCTGTGTTGCAGGGGAGGCCATGGGATGCTTCTCTTTAGATGGATCCCAAGGGGAAAAGCCAAAGGGGTGATTTAGGTCACACAGGCACGAACAGCAAACAAAGCATCTCTGTCCTGAGCAGAAAGGGTGAGGCTGGGACAGTGCCTGACGTGGCCCCCAGTCACCAGCCTGGTCAGCCCAAGCAGAGGAAGAAGCAATGGGTAATCCAGGCAGGTAAAACCTGGATGGGTGAATTCCCAAAGCCTTGGGTTTTTTGAGGAAATTGTGAGTGTGTGAAAAAAAGATGTTTGTTGGGTTATATAGGTTGCTCCTTCCTCCTTTCCCACTGGGGAATCCAGGTAAATGTTAGCTCTGAAAAAAACCCCTACTGTACAAACATTGAGCCACTTTATCATGTTGGATTCTGCAGAAATGTGTCTTCATGCTCACAATCCATTCCCTTTTGGGGAAAACTTTCAGAAGTTGGAGAGCTGCTGGAGTGTGACTGCCATTAAATGTCAGGGAGATTTCCTCCTACATTGGGCAGGCTGGGTCTCCTGAGTCCCAGTCCTGTCATTGTCCTCCACATCTCCAGTGCTGCCTGCTCAGCCTTAAACCTAAGCAAAGCAGGTGAGGACAGGTCTGGGGCAGGTTGGAGCACCGCAGGCCGTTTGCAAGGGAAAGGGACACACACCCACTGATGAACTGGGCACAGTCCAGGGAGAAAGTGGAGGATAAGAGGGTAACATCAAGGGAAAGAGGTAGTACTGTGGTTCTGAGGCAGACAGCAAATATCCTGGTACCACACTGCCCTGGGGCACTTGGGGTTGTCCCCTCTCGGAGCAATGAAGGGGACATTTCCTACCATGAAAGTGGGAGAAGAAACCACAGATAAGCTCACTTCCACTTCATTGAGGATTAGAATGAGGCATGAAGAGAAAAGCCTTCATCTCCTTGGGCTTTGGGGCTGTAGGTTCCCTCTGCTAACCCAACATCTGAACCCTGGAGATGTGACCTGTGCTTCATTTGGTCCACAATATGCTGGATTTAGATTGTTCTCTCCCCCAGCACAGTGGGATGTGCTCATCCTACCCAAAGGGCTGTTGAGCATCCCCCTCCCCTGGGCTGGGGACCGGGCTCAGGCAGCATGGGGAGAAGTCACACATCCAGCCATGTCTTGCCATAGGAAAATCAGTTCAGAGCCTGACGGAAAGATGTTGGGAACTTCTGGCATCTGCACTTGCACTGCTGCCACCACTGCTTGGGGCACATGGGATCCCAGTGGCAGGTTGCCTGCAAATTCGGCTCCATCCCTAGGGAGACCTCAGGCATTTGTGGCATTAGTGAGGCAGCAGCTGTTCCTCCTTTCTCCTTGCTGCCCCACTGGGGGGCTGAGGTCTCAGATCCCCCCTTCCCGCCGTGGTAGGGATGCTCTTGACAGACAGTCCTTCTCCAGCCTGCGAGAGCCATCCCCTCCTCCCTCCCTGCTCAGCTCGCAGCCATCCTCAACTCCAGGCAAACCTTTCCTCCGGTCTTGCTACCCCTGTCCTCCCCTCCTTTCCTCCAGCCCACCAGCCCAGCTGGCAGGAAAGTGGCACACCCCCCCCTTGGCTGATATCGCTTCTCCCGACCCCCTTCTCCCTCCCCGTCGCCGGAGAGAGCGAGAGGAAAAAGTGTCAGAGCAGGGAGCGCATAGCAACAGGATTCTGGGATGAAGAAGATTCGGCAGCAGCATCTCCGGGAGGTGAGAGCCGGGAAGCCCCTCGGGGCCAGGAGCTGGGGAGCGGGGATGAGGGATGCCCATCACCCCCTGATCCCCTGCCGAGGGAGACTCTCTGTGCAGCTGGCAGACTTTTCCCTGGCAGGGGTTGTAAACGGGCACAGTGTGTGTGTGTGGGGCCGAAGTGGGATCGCGGGGGGATGGATGGGGGGCATTTCATAGTGCCTGCTCCTGCCTGGTTGTAATTAGCAGACACAGAGGCCGGGTGCTGCGGGCAGAGCTGCCCTCTCCAGCTGGTTGGATGCCCTCTCCCATCCCTTTGCTGCGAGCAGGTGCTGCTGGCAGTGATTCATGTTGTGTCTGGCCGAGGGCTGTGGGTGGGCACCCAGGGGCAGAGCTGGCTCCCCACAGCGTGTCTTCCTGGGAACGCTGCTTCCACCAACCCCAGGGACTGCCTGGTCTTGGGGGGGGTCGTGAGGGGTTTCCCTTCCGCCAGGATAAGCACAGGGAGCTGGGCAGTGGCTTTCCCACCTGCAGCTGTGATTGCATCCTCCTCCATAGGATTTCAAGGGGTCCTTGGTAGTGCTGGACCCTGAACTCCCCTGGTACCTTTTGGCATCTGGTAGAGCTAGAAAGCCTCTTTATATCCTGCTGGGAACCCTTTTTATATCCTGCTGAAAAACCTTTTTAAACCCACATTTCAGGCTTTCCTGTCCCAGGTTTCCCTTCACTGCCACTTTGCTCTTACCAGGCTCTCTGGGTCCCCATCTCCTGCTGTGTTGGTGACTGAGCCCCTTCTCGTGCCTGTCCCACATGGGGACACGTGGGTGTGGGCTGGCAGGGGCTGGCAGTCACAGCTCCCTCCTGGGGACATCCTGCTGCTGGGGGGTGAGCCTTTCCCAGAGCATCCCAGGCAGTGACCTAGTTCTCTGAGACCCTGCCAGATCATGCTCCCTAAGCCCAGGGCAGTGACTCCAACCTGTGTCAGCTTTCAGATAAATGAAAACCCAGGAGAGTTTCATCCTTGCCAGGAAATTCCTAGGATACTGGGACATGACGTAAGAAAGCCAGCAGTGGCCTGGTAAAAGCCAGCAGCTATCTGATGGCCCTGGCAGCCTCAGGGCTGCCTGCCTTTCTCCACTGTGGCTCAGAGGCGTAGTCTGGCTCTTCCTCCTCCTCCTCTTTCCTACAAATTGTTTTTTCAGATGACTTTGTGACTGCAAGTTCCATTAAAATTGTCTTTGTCCCTTCCAAAGGCTTTCTGAGACACTTGGATTTCTCTGCTGCTGGTGATCCTGTTTAACATTTATTCAGGAATTCATTTAGTCCCACAACGATCAACTGGAATGGAAAGCAGATGTCTCCAGAGGTATTTTCCTCATTCCCAGTGCTGTTCAGGGCCCTTCTCCCCTCCATTACCTAAAAATGCTCTTGCTTATCTCCAGATGGAGAACCTGGTGCTTGTAGCCACCCAGCACCTTGGGACCTCAGTGTCCAGTGCTGGCACTGGGCTTGCCCAGAATCTGCCACAGCCAATGGAGGAGTTTGCACAGCCCTGGCTGCAGCACCCACCCCAGGACCCCAACAGCATCCTCATTGTGATCTGCTTCCCATCAGTGAGCCAGGAGTTTTAAGCCTTTCCACCAGACATGTTTTAGACATATGGAATTTCCTCTTTAATAGAGAAGATCTTTCTGAAGCTCCAAGGATTTCAGGTTGGATTTTGCATAAGAGTGTTTCCAGAAGGGCTGAGCGGATGGTTTTTATTTGTTTGATTAATTGCTTTAGGGGGTTATTTGTTAGAAACTGGCTAAAGCTCATGGAGAACAGTGGTGGGAGCCAGGATTTGGGCTGCCTCTTCCTGTACTCAACTAGGCTGCCAGGCAGTATCCTGAGCCACTGCCCTCCTCTGCCTGTCACAAACTGCCCCACACCTTCCCCGCTGCTTCCGCGGGGTTTTCTGATGAGAGACCATAAGCTCTGGATGCTTCTTGCACTCTGGACATCTCTGTAATCAGTTTGCTCCAGCCTCAGCAATCTCCAGCCCCCAAATCCCCTGTGCTGGCTCCAGCATCATTTACTCCCTCACCTGGTACGTGCCGGGGGAAAACAGGGTTCACACAGCTCTTCAAGGGGCTCTTCCACATCACAGAGATGCCTTATTTACTTCCCTTGCTAAGTGATATTACATCTGAATTAATTTTTAGGTGTTTTTCTTTTTTTCTTGAAGAGATTAACAAGCAATTCAAACTAATCTGAAGTGACTCACACTTTACAGACGTGCTGTGCTCGCACAAGGCTCGGATCTGCAGGGGAGAAATCTGGTGTTGGGTGGCATTTCTCCCAGAAAAAATCCGAGCATAAAATCCTAACAAAATAACCACACAGTGCCACTTTGAATGGAGACAAAACATGATAAAAAAGTAACTTTAATCTGGCTGGCTTTTCACTAATGCAGCTGAGTTTTGCACTGATTTACGTAAATTGGTTTATGGAAAATAACTAGCATAGGACAATTTCCTCATGGAATCCAGCTCTTATCTTGGCAGAGACTGAAGGGCTTTTTCTTCTCAGTGACCTTTGCTTTGCTGACTTCTTTGGGAGCATCTTCTGGTGAATAACGGAAAATGATGCTGTGTTCAAAGAGGATGTGGTTGCCAAGGGAGCTGTTAGGCCCCGTCTGTTTATAAGGGTGAGATAGGAGCCCTTTTTGAAAGGTGGCAGTTGAGGGAGGAAAGCAACAGAACAATATCAAAGCGCAAGAGCACTTCAGCTGCTGAAAAAGAAAATCCCTGTTATGACAAAGGCTGAAAGGGAGCATTAATCCTAAAAAAAAAACGGCTGGAATTGAGCGGGTGTGTGAGATTTCCAGCATCCTGAAGCAGAGAGGTGTGCATCCGTCTGCTATTTGTGACAAAGATGGGCTGGAATCTTTAAATACTGCATTTTGCAGCCCATTTAAAACAGCCAAATAGGCCAGGGGATTTATATGTAAACACTGTAATTTAGAGCATTTGGGGGCATCGCAGTCATGGAGCAGCCTTCACGTAGGTTTTCCAGCAGCATTCCTGGCCCATGCCTCCCCAACCTGCCCAGTGGGGACTGCAGTGTCACTGTCCTTGAGGTCTATCTGACTCCTGAGCAGCCTCTGCTTTCTGTCCTGGGGTCCCAAATTTAAACTGCAAATCTCCAGCTAAAGATATTAACTCGGGGCGGTCATCACTGAGACACAGGTGACAAACTGCATCCCATGGCCTCTGAAAAAAGAAGACTGAGATGAGGACCAGGCTGTGTACACTTTGGAAAAAGTCCTGCTGGTTCCTTTCTTTTTTGTTGCTCCTGTGTTGATTCCCATGATATATCTGATGGATGGCACCTGCATTTAATCAGGTCACACAGCTCCACCTGTGCTCTTGCAGCTGTTTAGGATTCAGGCATAGGTGCATGAATTAGGTGAGAGGATTTAATGATCTCCCAGGATCCCACTTTGCTGTTTTTCTGTGATGCAAACCTGGAAAGTAAGAGCACTTCAGGTAGTGTGAGGTACTGGGAAGTATTTTTTGGAGGGAAGATCAAACTGTGATGGTCCCATAGTTCCTCTCCCCATCTGGTAGGGACGTTCACTGAAACTTTTGGAAGGGACGTTGCAGAGTGGTCTGTCCATCTCCTGCAAACACAGGTTGCTGTGGGTTGTGCCTGCTATGTGAGGGGTTAACAAGCAGGCATGGCCATGGTTTGGAAAAGTTGCTAATCCAGAGAGCTGTGTTAATCAGCTGCAGGAGGGCTGCCAGGTGGCAACAGTTTTATAACTACAGCATTATATTTAGGTCACATTTTGACTTTTCAATCTGTGTTTCTGAAGCTTTTCTTCTGGCCCTTGCCTCATGATGGGCTTTTGATGGTAGGTTTTAGTGTAAAGACTTTGTCTGTGGAATTCAGATTGGCTTTGGGAAGAATTTGTCCCAGCTTATCTGTCCCTCAAGAGGGCTGGGCACTGGGTGGGAAAAGGTTTGTATCTGCATTCAGTGCCTTTGGGCTGCAAGCAACACGTGTGCCGTGCTGGCAGCTGGAGTAGTGGGGTGCACCCTGTGAAGAGTGGGAGTCTGCAGCCAACAGCCATCAGCAACGTGGCTCCTTGTCTCCATGGGAACCAGCAGCAGGAGCATCCTGTGGTCCAGCCAGAGATGGAGAGGAGATGCTGCCACCTTCCCCAGGGGCTGCAGCAGGGCAGTGATGGGCTCTGCTCAGCAGCCAGCTCCAGTCTCTCAAGGGTATGGAGACCTGCAGCAGGCTCTGAGCACATGTGCACACCAGGGCAGGGGGACCCACAACTCCTTTCAGCTGATCCCTCCAAATCCAGGTCTGTCTCCCTTAACCACATCCCATGGGCTCATTCCCTACGATTCCATGCACTCGGGGATACGGAGACTGATGCTTTTATCTTTTGAGAGTCCAGGAAGAAGGGAAGGCTCCAAATTGGGCTCCATCTGTCCTGGTACTGGTACCCTGTTGGCAGGGAACCTGGTGTCTTTCTCTCTCTGTGCCTTAATACCAGCTGAACCCAATATTCTCTCAGGCACAGCAATGCACATCCTCACACCACCCTGTTTTGCTGAGGAGAGATCTCTGATGGGATATCATCCAGCAGCTGCAGGCTGAGCCTTTCAGCTTTGGTTACTGCCAGTGGGGTGGAAACTGGTGGGGATTCCCTCCCTGCTCTCCCAGATTCAGGAGATGGGGGTAGACCAAAAGTCTCATTGAAGACCTGATGTACAGACACATAAACACCAAGAAGCTTTCTTGGTGCATCCCCCCAACCTAAATGTTTTGGACTCACACCTCCCTCTTGCAGAGTTGAGGCAGCCAAGGAGGAAGGGAATGGGTTAATACTCTGCCTGCTGAATAGCTGCCTGTGTCTTGCTGATTCAGGGCAGATTAGGAAAGCTGGAAGGAGCTCACTCAGCAGGGACAACTGGGAGCACATCACTAAATCCCCATAGTGTAGGCTTTTGGCAGCTGGAAAACTGTGGAAAACACACTGAACATTTAATGGCAGTGGACTGCTTGGCACAACAGGGGCTGGGGACATGGGGCTCCCTGGCACGCTGGTGATGCTCCTGCTGTCCTTCGCCCATGCTCTGTAGGAGATCAGAAAAGTTTATCGTGGCCCCTTGAAAGGATTTCTTGGGAAACTGTGGTTGCAAGACAAGTCCTGGCCTCCCAGGGTGAACCTGGGCCATCGTGTCCTTCCCAAAGGAGCTCTGGTCATGTGGGATGGCATCCATTCCCTTTCCTTGCTTAGCAGGATGTCGGCTTGGGTGGTGCTTGGAGAAATGCTGGGACAGGGTGTCCCCAAGGAACAAATGTCTCAGGGGACACAAATTCACACCCAAGCTCTCAGTGCTCCTTCCCTCTCTCCTGCTCTCAGCCCATGTTTTTATTTCTTCCTCCACTCCCATCTGCCTTTTTCCCTCCCCTGCTCTCTCATTCAGCCGGTGACACCAGATCTCCTGGTGAGCCCCAGCAGCCAGGACGGAGACCTGGGCTCCGAGTGCCCAGAAGACAGAGGGAACTGGACCGGGCGGCTGGATTTCCTCCTCTCCTGCATTGGATACTGCGTGGGCCTCGGAAATGTCTGGAGGTTCCCCTACAGGGCTTACACCAATGGAGGAGGTAGCTAGACCACAGCTCCCCCTCCCTTGAGCTGGGCTGGGATGTTTCTATGAGAAAGAACCCTTCCCCTCCTCAGAGCTGGGAAACACGGTTTGTTGTTGTGGGGTGAAGCCTATTCCTACCCCTCATTCTTGCTATGGAACATTAACCACCTGTACCCAAGTGTGGAACGGACTCACCGGACCATCTCTGCACCTCACAGATATCCCCAGCTGCATGCTGGACTGAAAACCACCTGAACATCTCCCTTGGTTTCCAATAGCTTCTTGGTCTAGTGTCCTACAGGACTCAACAGGACCAGTACATGCTTCCCAGGCATTGCAGGACGGGAAAGAGCCTTTTCCGATGCAAGAGCCTGGCTACTATGGTGCAAAGTGCCCAGCTTGGTCAACTGCTCCCAGAGTTAACTGCTTCTCACACACAATAACAACTGCAGAATTTCAGGGTGTTTCCAAAAGATTCAAGAAGAAAGAGAGCTGGGGGGGAGGGAAGGATAGCCCCTTTTCCCTGTGCTAATGGTGAGCTGCCACCCTTGCTGTCTTGTAAATTTTGGTGTAGATCCCTCATGGCCACAGATGCTGAATGAACTTTATTCCCTGTCACAGATGAGCTTTAGATGTTTGCTCTGTGTTATTTTACAGTGTTTTTCTTGCTTCTTGCAGGAGCTTTCCTGGTTCCTTACTTCATCATGCTGGCCATCTGCGGGATCCCCATCTTCTTCATGGAGCTGTCGCTTGGGCAGTTCTCCAGCCTGGGGCCGCTTGCTGTTTGGAAGATAAGCCCTCTCTTTAAAGGTGTGTGAGTGAAGTTCAGAGCCTCTGTGTCCTCTGACCAGCAGCAGCACCCTATGACCCTCAAAGCTCTTGTTAGAATCAAAGCTTAAATCCTGGGGGAAGGTGGAGCAGGCTGGACTTGAGAGTTAGTTGGTTTTGTAGTTGCAAGATACGTATGAGATCAGTCTTCAGAGGCTTGTTATAATAAACTCTAGACAGTGTGTGAAAATTAAGTGTGCTAGCATCAAAGCTAAGCAATGACTGTTAAAGACAAAGGTAAGAATAAAACATTCAGAAAAGGTCACATTAAATACTTTTACTCTTAACATTAAGCTGGAGTAAAGGCATCTATAGGGTGCAATAGATCATTAGTTCAGAGAAGGCACGTCCATAGGGTATAAAGGCAATAAGAGGCTCCCCCTTAAGCTCTGACTGGTTAATCATGAGATCCATGATTAACTTTGGCTTTGGACAGGCTCCACCCAGAGAGATGGCTCACTGCTTCTTTACCCTCTCCTCCCTCCAGGTGTTGGCATGGGCACGATCCTCATCGTCTCCCTGGTGGCCATTTACTACAATATGATCATCGCTTACGTTCTCTTCTACCTCTTTGCATCCCTCACAAGCGACTTGCCCTGGCAGCACTGTGGCAACTGGTGGAACACGGACCTGTGCCTGGACCACCACGTCATCAAGGCGGGGAACACCACCTTCCCCATCAACATCACCAACACCGTCAGCCCTAGCGAGGAGTACTGGAGGTAAAGAGGTCAGCCTGACCCGGCTGTGGGGACGTGGTTGGCATCCAGCCAAGGGGTGCATGGGAGCGGGATGAGGGGTGAAGGTCTGTGCTGCACATCTCAGCATGATGGGGCTCTCACGGTGGATGTTGTGGGTGCTGTGATGGGCTTTTGTGGTCAGCTGTCGGCGATATCTCAGTTTATCCATTGGGATCATGCCCCTGGGTTGTGGAAGGTGTCCATGATCTAGTGTGGCTTTGCTGGCCTGCAGATAGATTAGACTGAAATGTATCCCATGCCTGGACTGGCTGGAGATTTGCTCTCCAGCCACCAGCCATCTCCTCTGGGCTTTTTAATGCACGATGGAGAAACCACACCAATTGTTCCCCTTCCCCTGGCAAACAGCTGCCAGCACCTTGTTGCTCTCTCCTTGCTGGGATTTTTGACCAGGGTATTTTTTGCAGCAGAGGCCTTGCTACGTTCAGAGAGGGTCTCTGGAAGGTCTGGGGGATGTGCCCATGGCTGCTCACTCACACTTCTCCTTTTGCCCTAGCCGGTACGTCCTGCACATCCAAGGGAGCTCTGGGATTGGAGATCCTGGGAGGATCCGCTGGAACCTGTGTCTGTGCCTGCTCCTTTCTTGGACTATTGTCTATCTGTGCATCCTAAAGGGAGTCAAATCCTCTGGCAAGGTAAGGGCTGGATGGTCTCTTTTGAGGGGATTTACAGTGATGCCCACTAGTGCCTGCCATTCTCTGCACATCTGGGAAAGTGAGACCCATAAACAACATCAGTGGGACATGGGACACTTTGGGGATGGCTTTCACACCCAGACCCTAGCAGGGTTGACACCACTGGGCCTGCTTCATGCCAAGAAACCCAGCCCTGCAGGGTGGTGTCGGGCGATGCAGTGTCCTGTCCTGGGCACAGGGCTATGGGGGACAGCTGTGCTCTTGCCCTGCTCTCTCCTGGCTGCTTCTGCCCTCCTGCAGGTTGTGTATTTCACTGCCACCTTCCCATACCTCATCCTGCTGATGCTGCTCATTCGTGGTGTGACTCTGGAGGGGGCCTGGAAGGGGATTCAGTTTTACCTCACACCCCAGTTTGATCACTTGCTGTCTTCCAAGGTGAGCAGGATTTTGTACAATTTAGTCAAGACACAAAAATGAACGTTCTCTTGCCTCCTTCAGTGTGCAACAGTGGCAGTCCTTCACTTGGTTGCCTTTTCTGGCTACACTTTGACCCAAAGCCTTGTCTCTTGGTTGCTCCCAGACCACCAGTATCTGCCTTTCAGCAACCTGTCTTTGTTCCACACCTTGTCTATAGCATTCTTCCACCTGGCCCAGCCCCATTCCAGTGTTTCTGGCTTTCCATGCAGGGGGTGGCACACTCACCATGGATTAGCTCAGCCCCTGGGACGGGCTGGGGGCACGATGGGTGCCAGTGGTGGATTTGGCTGTTCCGTTGTTTCTCAGGCAATCTTGGCATCCGGAGTAGGGAGCTTCCTTGGGTCAGCAATGCTGGTAGCAGACACCATCTAGTTTTACAAGGGCATTTAATGTCACACTTGGCTAGCTCTAAAACACTCTCATCAACCCTTCCACTATCCAGCTGACCCTTTACAAGTGGTGAATAGTTTTGCCTTTCCTTGCTGAGAATCCACAGGCTTTGTGTGCCCAGAGGGCTGGGGTAGACATGCTGGGGGGCTCTGTGGAGGCATATTTCCAACTCCCTCTTACTCAGGAGGAGGTTTCCAAACCCCTGTTCTCCTCAGACCTGCTTCCTTCCCCCAGGTGTGGATCGAGGCAGCTCTGCAGATATTTTACTCCCTTGGGGTAGGCTTTGGGGGCCTCCTCACCTTCGCCTCATACAACACCTTCCATCAGAATATCTACAGGTGGGTGCCAGATACTGTCTCATAAAAATTGTGGTTTGAGGGGAGCCATGAATATCTCAGTGGGTGGATTGAAAGTCAGCAGAAGCAAGCGGTGCAGCACACGATCACCCAGAGCTGCTCCTTGTTCAAGCACCTTACAGATACCTGGAAGATCGCACAGGCTGGAAAGGGACAGAGGGATCTGTGGAAGAAAATTCTCCTAAGCATCAAGACACTGTGTCTGGCCTAGATATTTTGGGCTGCAGGTGCTGATGGCTGGGGATATTTGAGGGTAATAATGCCTATTTGTCCTGTCCCCACCATCTGTTTCAAGTCACTTTCAGAAAGGAGAGTCTGGGTGTTGGACATTTGGGTGGATCCCCTCTGCTGGGGAAAGCAAACTTGGGAGGAACCCCACAGAATGACCCATGTCATTATGTATACACTCCTTTTGACCCTGGAAAGCACGTGCCAGGAGAGGCCCTGAAGAAGAATCACACTGGATCACCTTACTGTGGCACCTGGGGCTGGCAATGCCACTGTGCATTGCTGTGGGGTGGGAAGGAGTGGGCATGTTCAGTGCATCTTCTTTATTCTCCGTAGGGACACCTTCATAGTGACCCTGGGCAATGCCATCACCAGCATCCTGGCAGGTTTTGCCATCTTCTCCGTTTTGGGATACATGTCCCAGGAGCTTGGGGTTCCTGTTAACCAGGTAGCAAAAGCAGGTGAGGCCAATCAAAGACCCTTTCTCCTTAACCCTCTGCCTGGGTGCACTAAGGAGCATCCCTTCCAGGACAGATCTGGGGGTATCAGCATGAGGGCTGGAGCTGTAAGCTCAGCTGGCCAGGAGGAGATCAAAGGCGAGACTGATTCCCACCACGCAAACCCTGAGCAGCACGGAGTGATAAAGGCCTGAGCAAGGAGCACCCTGGTTCTCCTGCACCTTCCCACCCTCTGCTGCAGGACCCCTCCTGCCCATCTTGAAAGAGCCCCAGCAGGTCCCAGTACAGTGTTGCTCTGCTGGGCTTTCCTCTCCTCTTCTCCATCCCCCTGTGCCCACCGCTGTCACCTCTTTTCACTCTGCTGTCCTTTGTCTCCCCTAGGTCCTGGCCTGGCTTTTGTGGTGTACCCCCAGGCCATGACAATGCTCCCTCTTTCTCCATTCTGGTCTTTCCTGTTCTTCTTCATGCTGTTAACCTTGGGCCTGGATAGCCAGGTAAGGACAGAGCTCACCAAGCCAGCCCTGGTGCCCAGGCAGCACAGGGGGCTCAGGGGACCCTCTTCTCCTTTGTGTGCAGTTTGCCTTTATGGAGACCATCGTTACAGCAGTGACAGATGAATTTCCCTACTACCTGCGGCCAAAGAAAGCTTCTTTCTCAGCTGTCATCTGCATTGCCCTCTTCCTGATGGGGCTCATCCTCACAACAGAAGTAAGGGTGTGGGGCTGGATGAATCATGGGGATCAGCCAGGGTCTCGTTTTAGGGAGAGCTTAAGGCAGGGGACAAGTTTGTAGAGACATGTTCATGTCAGCTAACAAGATAGAAGAGAGATCATTGATGAGTCTGGACTTCCTGGAGATGTGAGGTCCAAGGGGAGTGATACAACATTATTCTTGTCCCTGCATCCACCCCAGAAGGACAGGAATGTCTTCCTGAGGATGCCTGACCACTGTCTTCCCCAGTACACCCAAAAGGGGCTGAGGGGACGTATCCCCAACAGTGGGAGGACATGGGTGGGCATTCATTGGGATGCTGGTTCCAGAGATGCTGGCCACTGTACTTTGCCTCCACAGGGTGGGATGTACTGGCTGGTCCTACTGGATGACTACAGCGCTGGCTTTGGTCTCATGGTGGTGGTGATCACCACGTGCCTCGTGGTGACACGTGTCTATGGTAAGGGTGTCTGTCCCCAAAGGGGCACAAAGATGAGGGGGCTGTCTGTATGAAGAGAGAGATGGAGTGGGAGGGGAGCCACCAGCCTCACAATGGAACATGAAACACCTCTGCTCCAATTGCTTATTTCTTCTTGGCTGTCACTGGATTCACCTCTACAGAGATACTTGGTGTGCTGAGCCTTGTCCCTCAGAGAGCACCAGCTGGGCCGTCCTTCCTACATCTCCCAGCTGGGAGGAGAAACACTTCTTTGCTGTAGAGGAAGCAGTGGCTTTTGGTTGGTGCAGTAAAACTCAGAACAGGTACTTGGCTCTGGGAAAGGGGTCACAGCTTCTGTGTCCATCTCCCTCCTCCAGGCCTGAAGAGGTTCTGCAGAGACATCCAAATGATGTTGGGCTTCAAACCAGGGGCCTATTTCAGAGCCTGCTGGATGGTCCTGTCCCCGGCAACAATGATGGTAATTGCTTCTCTTGTGGTGCTGGATGGTGCTGGAGAGCTGCAGTGCTGTCAGCATCTCTTGATGACTGCCCCTTGTGAGAACTTGCTCTGATGGCATCTCCTGTCTCATGAACAGGACCAGGGACCATTCTGGCTCTGCTGGGAGGTCTCCAGGCCTGTTTTGTGTGTAGGACCTTCAGAGGGCTGTGGGCTGACTTTGCTTTCTTCCCATCCTGTAGGCTCTGCTGGTGTACAATATAGTCAAGTACCAGCCTTCCGAGTACGGCAGCTACCGCTTCCCCATCTGGGCCGAGGTCTTGGGCATCCTCATGGGAGTCCTTTCCTGCCTGATGATTCCCGTGGGAATGGTGGTGGCTGTGCTCCAAGAAGAAGGAACGCTGTGGGAGGTAGGAGGTGTTGGGTCCTAGTATCGCTGGGGAACACCCCAGAAATGTGCAGGGGTGACCATGAGCCCCTGCTGAGCCTGTATCCTCCCACAATTTCTGCATCCTCTCTCCTGGAGATGTGTCCCCCCCACCCCTCCTTGCTGCCCATGGCGCGTGAGGGACAGCACATCCCGGGGCATTTCCAGCTGTGCCCTCGCCCCCGGGGTGCCAGGCGGGCATTGAGACCCAGTGCTTCCCAAGGGAGCTCCCTGTGGGCATCCCCCCTCCATAACAAGCCTGCTATGCCTTGCTTTGTGGGGAAGTCCATCATCCCTAGCGAAGGGCAAGCAGGGACTTTGCACCCGTTTTGCAGGAGCAAAGATAGAGCGAGGAAGGCAGCTGCCAGGCTGTGCAGGCAGCCCCAGGCAGCACAGGCAGGATCCCTCTGCTGAGATGTTTTGCCCACCAGCAGGTTATGGAGCTGCTGGTTGCTCAGAGCCTTCCCAGCCCCTGCTGGGCTTTGCTGCTCTCCCCAGGCTGTTAAAGGCAGAGGCAGCAGAGCTTGCTGCCCTCCCCAGGCAGCAGCCCTCACCAGCCAAAGCCCAGGACAGATGCCATCTGGCTTGGCACAGACATGGGCATGGCCAGGAACCACCCTGGCTGAGCTTAACCCCTCACCCAGGTGTATCTAAGCCCACACCACAGAGCCATAGCCCTGCAGTAGCCCCTTGCTCCTGCAAGCCCTTCCCACCACCACGCATAGACCATAGAATCAGAGTGGTTTGGGTTGGAAAGGACCTTTAAGCCCATCCAGTTCCAACTCCCCTGCCATGGACAGAGACATCTCCCACCAGACCAAGCTGCTCAAGGCCCCATCCAGCCTGGCCTTGAACCACAACACCTCCCCAACCCACAGCAGGGCCTTTGTACAGAGCTGCCTTCCCAAAAACCTTCAGGACAGTCTTTCGGCCTCATCCCATCCTCATCGGGGCTCTTCCAGTGCTGTGGTGCTGGCAGAGCACACGGTTCCCTGGGATGGGTGAGTGAGCTGGCGGGTGCTGGGAGGGGTGCGGGTGGCACAGCGCTCCCTCCGCACATCCTCTCGCAGCGAGTGCGCCAGGCCAGCCGGCCCACCATGGACTGGGGCCCATCGCTGGAGGAGAACAGGACCGGCATGTACGTGGCGAGCCTGGCGGGCAGCCAGTCCCCAAAGCCACTGATGGTCCACATGCGGAAATACGGGGGCATCACCAGCTACGAGAACACGGCCGTCGAGGTGGACAGGGAGATCGAGGAGGAGTCCATGATGTGAGGGAGCCCAGCGCCCTGCAGGCTGGAGTGGGGGGGTCTCGCCCCCCAATTTGCACAGGTTGCACTGCGGCACTTCAGGGTGGCCTGGGGAAGGGAGCCTTCTGGGGAGCAGTCGGGAGCTGTCGATCCTGCTGGCCTCCTCGCCACTGCCCTAGCCCAACCAGGACAGAGCTGCTGCCCATCCCGGTGCCCTCAAGGTGTTTCTGTTCAGTGTGGCAAACTGTGTGATGAGTCTGTGTGTTCGTGTGACAGTGTCTGGTACAAAGTGTCTGGGCTGCCCTGCTCCCGTCCGCGGCCTCAGCCCTGCCCTCCCTGTGTAGGAACGCTCCGGCCGCAGGGATGCTCAGGCTGCAGGAGGCAGGGAGAAGGAGGAGGAGAAGGTCCTCTGAGTTGGTCTGTTCTCTGCTTGTGTGTAT
This sequence comes from Dromococcyx pavoninus, assembly GCA_033558185.1. Classification (NCBI taxonomy): domain Eukaryota; kingdom Metazoa; phylum Chordata; class Aves; order Cuculiformes; family Neomorphidae; genus Dromococcyx; species Dromococcyx pavoninus. The sequence continues at coordinate 109,550 of JAUMJL010000599.1, read as the reverse complement.
TTAACTCCAAGAACCCACAAACACGTGTGAGAAAGGACTGAGGACAGCGTGTGCTGGTGTGCATTGCTCAAGTGGAGGTACTCCAGCAAAACCAGCACAAGTCAGGGTCCTGCTAAACAAATCTGACCTCATAAATGAGCTGTTAAAACAATTAGAACAGGAAAAATGCTTTCTAAACAAACCAGCTTGGGCCTTTCCAAGCATGCAGATCCCCCAGGGACCTTGGTGGGTCAGGGCCCCTCAGTGCCTGGCAGGGCTGGGGTGAGTGGAAGGAAGGGAAGGATCTGAGGCAAGTGGAAGGAGTGGAAAACACTCAGCGACCCATTCCCCATATGTGAAGGAGGTCAGGGACAGGTCTTAGCTGGACCTGGTGCCAAAGGAGGAACTGTGTCTGTCCCTTAGTGGGCAACCCAAGGGCTGTTCCCAACCCTGGGCACTGTTTTTCACAGGGAAATGTGAAGGGCTGGGTTTCAGTGCCTGTGTGTGATTTTTGGGGTAGCTCAGCCCAGGGCCCCTATCCCAGAGACCCCATCTCATGCCAGCACTGCTGGGTGGTGCTGAGGAGCTCCTGGATGGGGTTGTTTGGACCCGACACTGCCAATCCTCATCACCCCAGTGTCATGAGCACCTTTCCCAGTGTCCGTCGGCTCGCCATTAAAAAGCGGTGTGTGACACAATCTCTGCACGTGTTTTCTGGGGGGGTCCTCAGCATACAAGCACCACCTCCCCCAGAGGGCCTCCTGCCTGGGGAGAGGAGCTCAGATAACACGCAAGAAGGGCACATCCAGGGGGGCTTCCAGGCATGAGAGGGCAACAGCATTCCCTGGGCTTTGACCTGCAACACTCTGCTTTGGTCAGGTAAAAGACAAAACCCCAAGGGAAATAGAAAAATGAGGATTTATTTCTGGATTATGCCTGTGGTTTTGATGCACAAAGCTATTAACTCCATGGGTCACCCATCCCTGGGTCCAGAGCTGTGGGCTGAGCCTCCAGGGTGAATCCTGGCAAAAGGCTGTGGGTTTGCCTTCACTATGTTGGGGGAGATTTAATTACTGCCTTCGCCTCTATAAGGGCATAGGGCTGGATCCAACACCTCCTATTCCTCGCCAGGGATGCTGAGCTACCTTCCCAGCTGGCTCTGCCTTTCCTTTTCCCTGCAGGACCACCAATGGCTTTCCAGGTCCTCCTGGATATGTCCCACTATGGCTGCAGCCTGCAGGGACGATGGAGGACCCCCAGCCCCAGCTTCTCTGGCGTGTGAGGCTCTGGCAGCACGACCGTGCTGTGAAGCACCTTCCACTGCTGGCCCCCAGGTTAATCATTAGAGGCCGGCCATAAAAGTGTCGCTGATGGAAAGTTCAGGCCGTGGCGGCTGGGGAGCGGGGAGGGCCTGCCATAAACATTTATGGCCCCAATGAATCCCTCGCTCTAACCTTGACACTATTTACTGAGCAGGAGGCCTCAGGAGGTCATGGTGTTGCCCAGCCATCGCCATGGGTGCTCCCTGGGGACCCCAGGCTGTGCTGGCCAGAGGTGGGACTGCATGGTGTGATGGAGCGGGTGACAGGCTTGGGCATTTCATAGAATCATGGAATGGTTTGTGTTGGAAGAGACCTCAAAGCCCATCCAGTTCCAACTCCCCTGCCATGGGCGGGGACACCTCCCACCAGACCAGGCTGCTCAAGACCCCATCCAGCCCAGCCTTAAACACCTCCAGGGATGGGGCAGCCACAGCTTCTCTAGGCAACCTGTGCCAGTGTCTCACCACCCTAATCATGAAGAAAGTGATGTCACTGACAGCCACAATGTGCCCAAGCAACAAGCAGAGCCTGACATCCTCCCACAGGACAAAGATGGAGGTAGCTTTTGCCAAGCAAGCTGTTCCAGTGTCTGCGTGTTTCTTACCTGTGAAGTCCTGTCACATTTCCCCAATCACCCCTCTCATCCCCAGATCCTCTGGTCTCTCTTTCGGCAGCTGCCATCAGTCAGCATTGTGTTGCAGAGCGATGGGAAAGACAGAGCAAAGACTATGCCATGGATGTGGTGGGCAGCAAAGCTGACAGCGGGAAGTGGAAATGTGGGCAAATGTACCAGAGCAGTGGTGCAGCCAGAGAACATGTCCCTGCGCACAGGGAGGTGTGGGGCTCACACATGGCAGCACACCCTGCTCCCGAGAACCATGGTGCTTCCATATCCCAACAGCAATGCGGCCTCAGGCCATTAGTAGGATGTGCCAGGGGAGGGTTAGGTTGGACATTAGGAAAAGATTCTTCTTCCAGAGGGTGGTGGAGCACTTCCAGGGAAGTAGTTGCAGCCTGACAATACTCCAGAAGCATTTGGGTAACACCCTCAGACACACGGGGTGAATGTTGGGGTTGTCCTGTGCAGGAACAGGAGCTGAACTCCATGGTCCTTGTGAGTCTGTTCCAACTGCCACCCCCCACCACACACACGCCCCTGGAGACGGGCACTATCTCCAATCCTGGGTCTCGCAAGACCCCGAGGCACGGCCGGGTGGAGTGGCCCCGGGGACAGGGCTCGGCTGGGCGACAGCGGTCAGAGCCGGGGCGGGCGGGTGCTGCCCTCTGCTGGGGCCGCGGCACGTGGGATCAGAGCCGCTTGGCTGGGAAAGACCTTTGAGATCAACCAGTCCAACCGTACCTGGCCACTACTAAACCAGATACCTGAGAAACTCATCTGCCCGTCTTTTAAACCCCTCCAGGGATGGTGACTCCAACCCCTCCCTGAGCAGCCTCTGCCAGGGCCTGGGAACCCTTTCGGTGAAGACATTTTTCCTGATGTCTAATTTGAACCTGCCCTGGTGCAACTTGAGGTCATTTCCTCTTCTCCTGTCACCTTCACTTGGGAGAAGAGACCAACACCCATCTCACTACAACCTCCTTCTAGGCAGTTGTAGACAGCAATGTCGTCTCCACTCAGCCTCTTTTTCTCCAGGCTAAAGAACCCCTGTTCCCTCAGCTACTCCTCTTAACACTTGTTCTCCAGCCCCTTCACCAGCTTCAGTGCCCTTCTCTGGACATGCTCCAGTCCTTCTTGTAGTGAGGGGCTCAAAACTGAACCCAGTATTCAAGGTGTGACATCACCACATGGCAGGGCAGAGGGCAGCGCCCCAACAGGGTCACCCCTGGTGAGGAGCAGGACCGCATCTTGGGACCTGCGAGACAGGGACTGTCATAGCCCAGCCCCCCCAGCCTATCTGCACAGTCAAATCCCAGCAGCTGCCCCCGAGAGCCCCCCAGACCCACCCTGATCTCTGCTGGGGGCTTCTGTGCCCTGCACGCAGCAGCACAAACTCTTCTTTGAGCATCTCGGCTCGCATCTCCCACCCAGCTCTGTGCACCTCATGGGGTCTCCCAGACACCTGCAGCACCCAGATCCCTCTCCTTGGGGACAGGGCCAGGTTGGGCTGAGCCAAGTCTGAGGAGGACATCAAGAGCCAGGTTCTCCAGAAGGCCCAGTGATGCTGGCGGAGAGGAGAACACAGTGCCCAGGATGCCAGCATCCCATAGGCAGCCGCTGCGCAAGGCTCGATCCCAGTCTTGATGCTTTCGAGGACAGGAGCGCGGTGACGGAGGGACAAGGCGGTGGCAGACAGTCTGAGTCACTGCAGTGACGGAGAATCACCCGGTTCCATGCTCAGAAGTTGGTAGCTATTTATTGCACTTGAACACCAAGAATAAAACAGACACTCGCCCTCCCTCCCACACCCACCCCCCCCCCCAAACAGAGCATCCGATTGAGCAGTGATCATTCTGTTCACAGCCACAGGTTCCAAAGAAACAAAGGAAAAGGAAACAAAATCAATCCCTCCCTCCCACCCCACATCAAGCTCCCGCTGAATCCAACACGGTCACACTGCTCGACAGCTCGAGTACACTTACAAAAAGATCAGAGAAAGGCTTCAGCTGCAACCATACGGACAGACAGACACAAGGGGACAGGCAGTTACCCCTCCCCGGGGCCTGATTTTTGTTACGTGACAAAGCTTGGTATACTCTTAATTATAATATATTTTTTTGCAATCATCTTAAATAAATATTTCCATAGAGATTTCCTGTAAGTATATATATTTTTTTATATATATAATATATGAGAGATATATCTCATTTTTTTTCTCTTAAACCACTGTTAACATATTTTCCCTGCTTGTCCAAAAAATGTTACAAAAGCCCTAAAATTGTGCAACAGTTAGAAAAAAGGGACAACAACCCAAATAAGGAAAGAGCTGCTCAATACAGCCCCCTCCACCACCCCCTCTCCCACTCCCTGTCAATCTGCAGAGGGGAAGGACATTCACCCAAGGGAAGGGAGCTGGTGGGTCGTCTTTAGGGGGCAGATGACAGGGGGGGCCACCAGCCCCTACTCTGATGTTCCCACAGCTTGTTCAGGTCTGGGTTTCCCTGCCTGGTACGAACGGGCTGAGACTTGCACCTTTGGGAATGGGTAACAGCAAGGATGTGTGCTGCTAGGAGGAGGATGGTTGTTGCATCCAGAGAGTGGTGTAGATCATGAGATGCGTTCTGCGGTGGGGAAGAAGGGTTAACTCAGCTGCTGGGATGATCAGAGAAGATGGTTATGGGATCTTTTGCTGACAGAAACCTCTTGGTCCACAGGGCTATGTGGCTGCCCTCTTAAACACAACTGTTTGCTGGTCCTCTCCAGCAACCCTGCCATGAGCTCAAAGCTCGTGGAGGGCAAAGGGAGAGAAGGCAGATTTGGGGTCAGATGGGGGTTCAGTGTCTGGCAGAGGGGGTATTTACTCCAGATATGGAGGGAAAGACAGCTCTCCTGGCTATGCTTGGCCAAGTTAAGGAGTGGAGCACCTGCTCCTCCAGGGAAGAGCAGAGGTGCAGAAGTGGCCTCTTCTTCCAGAGTGGATGCACCAGCAAGACCTGAGAAATGAATATGTTGCAGTTGGACCCTGGCAGCCAGGAAGGAAAAATGTGACTACAAAGTCCACCTGTGGAGCTGGGAGCCTGAGGCCACCACAGCAAGTGCCTCCACTCAGATATCCCCTGTGGTCTGTGAGAGGTGGAAGAGATGGTCAGTTTGGGGGACTTGTGAGCCTGGTTTGACCCAGATGGCCAAGTGACCAGGTGAGTCAGGCTCTGTCTGTACCAGGAAGTGAAATGTGCCACAGCCTGATCTCCAGCCTTGAGGCCAATGAGAATGGGAGGTCTGTGGTGTTAAACTCCACCCCAAAAAGGTGGCCTTGTCTGTATTGCTTACTGGGAACGTGCTCTGGACCTTGTCATCCCCAGAATCATGGTGGGATTATTGGGGCAACACCAGTTAGCACATGCCAGGGATGGTGCCAACAGCTTAAAAGTACAGATGTAACAGCAGCATCCTTGGCTCTGTGAGCAAAAGGAAGATGTTGGCAGTTGATTATTTGTTTAGTTTTCCTGCAAGGTTAAGAGAAATGAGGAAATGTGAAGGAATTCAGAGACAGAAGCTGTCCACCTGACTACTGAAATAAGGAGTGTGGCATATCAGTGCTTGCTTAAAGATGCTCTGGGGATCCAGCAACCTGCTCTGGAGAAGCAGGGAGAGGTGGGGAAGAGAAACCAGACAGAACAGACCCCTAAAGTGCAGGTGCTTAATGCTGCCGGCGTGGGCAGGTTGGGAAGTTGTGTCTTCCTTGGTCAGGCTTCAGCTTGACTGGAAGACTAGAAAGGAGTTGAAACCCCAGACTCTACTTCCCTTGGAAAAGATTGGGAAAATTTTAAGTGTTGCAAGGATATCCAGCTGCCTCCAGAGTAACCTGTCCCTGGGGAGATGGCTGTAGGGAAGCCTCAAGGAGAACAAACCACCTCCAAGAAGACAGCTCAAAGCCTCCCTGGAAACCAAGGTATTCCTCCCTAGCAGCAACTGCCCAAAGTGGGCTCTCAGTGAAAAGAGATTGTGCCTACCCCAGGATCTCATCCATCATCCCCAGAATCTCCCACTGCACCCTCTGTCCCAGACCTTTCTCCAGTGGCAGCTGCTGGAGCAGCTTCACCCTCACAGGCCAGCCAAGGTCCACAGCTATCGGCAGCTCCAAACCCAGGCTGAAATTGCATCTGCCTTACAGACCCCACACAGAGCAATGCTGTGACCTCCTCCTTCCTCATCCATCTCATACTGATCCCCGGGAATACTCCTGACACCCAGAGAGCCTGAGCATCAGGAGGTGGATGAGACACCATGGGTAGCTTCAGAGTCAGCTCTGGAGAGGGAGAGAGAGAACTGTGAAAGAGCTAAGTCCTTCTTTTAAAAATGAAAAAAACTTCAGCACTACATGACTACAGGAAGAAAAACAGATCTGTAAAAACACCCAGACTCTACTTTAAAAGTTAATCCTCTCCCTGCATGGATTTCCCTGCTTTGAGGCCATCTCTTGTGAGCCAATGCAGCTCCACAGTCAAACAGAACAGGTCGACCAAAGGCATGAGGAAGCCCATTTGCACCTGTAGAGAACCTGTGATTTGCCCGCAAAAAGTCATCTCCTGCACACATTTCCAGCAACCATTGCACCACCGGCATACAAGGACACACCAGAACACCCTTCAGGGCCTCTTTGTGGCCCAACAGTTTGGATTTCTACCCCTTGATACAGTGGGAAAATATTTTTGCAGTTTTCAAGGACGCGGCTGTGTTTTGCGTGGCAGCCATCCCTGCCTTGACAGAGAGCAAAGCATTCAAAACCACAGAAAAGGCAAAATACACGCTCAGAATTTACATGGAGAAAACATTTCCTTTTTTTTTCATTTTTTTCCTCTTTTTTATGTCCAAAACAAGGATTTTTTTGTTCATTTCTTTGTTTTTCAACACACGCACCGTCTAGAAAGTTAAACGCCATGCAGAGGAAGAGAGTGCAGCTACAAAGTCCCCCAGGGCAGCAGCGCTGCACGAGTCTCACGTCAACGAGCAGAGGTTCCAGTAGGAAAAAAGAGAACAAGAAGCGGAAGAACTGCCAGGAAAATACCAAACTTCAGACCTCTACCTGATGGCAAAGAGGTGAGACCAAAATTCCCCTTCCCAGCCGTGTCTTCTGTCCTGAAAGCCACGTCCCAGCGGCTCCCCGAGAGCCACCGCCTGGGTTTGCCCTGGAGGAAGACCCGTGGAGTGCAGGAAGGCGCCCCAGGGAGGAAGGTGCCCCTGGAGGTGGCAAGTGGGTGTCTTTGCCCACCCAGTGCTGCGGGACGAGGTGGGGGCCAGCAGCCACGGGCCCCCTGGTAGGAGCATCGTGGTGGTGCAACCCGTCTCCAAATGTAAACGCAACGAAAAACAGCAACCCCCCAAATTTCCCCCTTTCTCTAAACAGTTGAATGTTTCTAGTTATTACATAAAGATCCATTTCAGCAAATACTCAAAATCAAGTTACGAAATACACGGTAGATTGTTTTCTTTTCCCTATAAAAAGGCATGCGCTCAAAGTAGAAGACAGCTAAAGGCTTGTTTGTTTTCTTCAAAGCACGATCAGATTCTGCAGAGTTTTGTTGTTATGCTTTATAAAGCTGCATTCCTCATCGTCGCTGGAAGGAGTCGTGTGGGCGATGGAGATTTGCGCCCCGAATCGGCCGCCAGCTCAGCTGCCCCTGTCCCAGCCTGGGAGTCGGGCGCGGGGAAGTGCCGGGTGCTGCATGCGAGGGGCTGGGTGCGGGGATAAAGGATCCAGGCTGGCTGGTGGGTGGGGAGGAGGAGGGCATGGGAGCAATGCTACTGCCACGGCATGGCTGGGAGAACCCCGGCTCCCAGCCGTGCCAATGTGGTGCCAGGGAGAAGTCGCCTTTCTCCTCCTCTCTTCTCCCAGCTTTGCTGGTCCCTGCTCCGAGGGGAGAAGGGAGGAAAGGGGGAGAGCATCCCTCTTGGCATGGCAACCGCTTGGAGTCAGGGCACAAACCTACTCACCCTCCTGGAAGGAGCCAGCCGACCCTCCTGGGAAGGGAAAATAAAAATAGCCTTTACTCACCCATCCGAACACTGCCCTCCTCGCCCAGGGGCACACGGAAGCTGGACTTTGCAAAGGGTTTATACTGTGGTTCCCTGGCCAAGGCTGCTGGGAAGCGGGAGCTTGGATTGGGAGCAAGTGGGAGCCACAGCAGCAGATGGGGACCTCGATAGCAGCAAAGCAAAATCCATCAGCACACAGGGAGGGCACGGCTCAAAACTGCCCGCTTGCCCTTCTCTTCCTCGGGGGGCTCCCAGCAGAGGATGAGATGGAGGTGGATGATGAGTTCGAGCCCATTTCAGGAGACGTGCCAGGCAGTGGGGTGTCCCAGCAGCTCCACGCGGATGAGGAGGAAGGCCTTTACCCCGACACGCATCATCTCGCTGGCCAGATGCTCGGATTTAGGTTCATGGTTTCTCTTTTCTTGGTTCATGCAGAGGAAGGGGGCCCAGCGCCACGGCCCCAGTGAGGTGGGAGGGTTCAATGGGATGCTTGCGCGGCGCCGGCAGAGCTGTTGCGTGTGTGCGGTGAGAAGCAGGGGGTTATTCCAGCAGGAACCAAGCAGCAGAGTCAACAGCCAAAGTCCCATAGGTAAAGATGTTGGAGGAGGTCTCCCCTTGGTAGTCAGTCAGTGACAAACCCCACATGGGCAGGACCACGCTTCAGCTGCAAAACACAAACCGGGCAGAGAGCGAGTTTGATTCCATCATCCTTTTGGCAGAGTATCCCTCTCCCCATCCCCATCTCATGGCCATGGCCATGGCCATCTCCTCCCCACCGGGGATCCTCAGGGAAGGATCCCACCTGCTTTACAGCATCAATGCCACAAAGAGCCCACACCATCCCTTCCATGCCCACCTTGCACCATTCCCAAAGCCTCACAGGGCTTACTGCGGTAGGACAGAGGGCGCGCCGGATCTGTGGAAGTGGACAATCTGCCATTTGCCATCCCGACGGTGCCAGATGCGGGTCTCCTCGGATTGGGCAGTGCGGGGGATCCCTCCCGCATCCACGTACTGCGTGATGCGGATGTAGGCAATGCAGGCAGACTCGTCTCCCATCAGGTGGATGTGGGGGTTCAGGATTGTCGTGTGCACGGGCTTGCTGTTCCGGGACCACACTGAAAAGGGGACAAGTACAGGCAGCTTTGGGCAGGGGAAGGACCTTGGGTGGCTTTTGCTCAGAGCTCCAGCAATGTGGGAAGGGGAGATGATTGGGTTAAGCTCTCTGCTTTGAGGGGCTGAGTAAATGCTGCACAGGTGGGTTCAGGATGGGTCCACATAGAAAGCAGGTAACCAAATAACTCCTCTGCATATAGCCTGACCCTAGCTGACCTCACAGACTTGATTCACCTCCTGCTGAGATTTTCCAGATCAGCCAGAGATGCTGCCAAAGCCACCCTTACCCTCCTCTCTCCAGCAAGCTGAGCCCACAGAAGGTGGGCCCACAGAAGGTGGGAAAGGTCTCTCCAGAGGCAAGGAGGCTGCTTACGGTTTTCAAAGTAGAATCGGTGGAAATCCAGGCCTTCCACGAGGTTGCCCAGGGCCTCAGGCTCAAAGGCAGTCATCCCAGGGTCACACATCTTCCTGGAGAGCCCGGAAAGAGAGAGAAAAGTAAGATGTTATCTCAGTGCTTCTGGCATGAGAGCCTGCAAACCCCAAATGGCTCATCCTTGGATTGACTCCCCCTCAGCCCGAGACCAAGGAGCCCCTGCACCAGTGAGCGATTTAAGCAGAAGTCTAACCTTGTCCCTGCAATCTGCATGAAGCCCACCCCACCTCACCTCCAGCCCAGTGACTGCAGCCAGGACCCCGGCGAGGCGGGGTGGATTAGCCATCGTTCACCATCTCCAATTAAACCTGCCAAAACACTGCTGTCTTCTTTGTAATAAAGAAAAACAGCAGGGAAAATCCATGTTCTCTGCTCTGTGTCAAAATATCCCTGCTGCAGGTCTCTGAGGCAGGGATGAAGACCTGTGCTCACTCAAAAATTGCTAATTAAATAGGCCTTGGACACAGAAGAAGCGTAATCTGAGGAGCATCAGCTCAGCGAGCGGAAAGCACTTCCAAGTAGCCTGCAGCAATCTGGATGTAATGGATACCACGGATGCAATGTTCCTTCTCCCACCATAAATCACGTTTACAGTTATTCATCTTTCTGCAAACCAGAAAATGGGCTCATCCATGCTAATGAGACCAGAGAGATGTGATCAGATTACATGAGAGAAGCAACAGGTTTGGAAAATTATGTCGCTCTTTCTCTTGGGTGGTCTCCACGCCCCACCACATCAACCAAGGCCTTGGGCTGCAGTAAAACCTCCCAGGCTGTGTTGTCATACTGAGAGCACCCACTCTAGGAGGCTGAGCCCCCACCCCAACCAAAATTAGCACTGGGCACACTCACGTGTAGGACTCAAAGTCGCCATTGCTTATTGCTTCAATCAGCTGCTCTGTGACTTTAATGATTTCTTGCTTCCGTACTGTTGGGTTAAAGAGAAAGAGAATATAAAAGGAGAAAACAAACTGCAATATCAGTGAGGGACATTTGTCTCATTAGAAACAGACAGTGGGACATTGGGGACCATTGGAAACCATCCAGGGGAAAAGCAGAAGAACTTGGGAGAGAGATAGATATGGAGAAGGGCTCTTCGTTCTCAGAGAGGAAAGACCTCAAAAGTCAGGGCAACACTGAAACCCCTTGTATTTTCCTTAAAGAGCAAAAAGGGTAAATGATCGAGTGGTGAGCTGCCCTCAGCCCAAAAAGTTGGCATGGGCTGGTCTTGCCAAGCCAGGACTTTCTACTCTGTGAACTCAGAACAGGGGCCAACTGAGACAAGCTGGACCAAGGATGCTCTCCCCTCCCTCTGAGATGGGAGGAGAGGGTCTGAGCTCCAGGGGAGGACAAGTGGATAATGTGACAATCCACCTTGAGAGGCACAAGGAGGGACCCCACAAAGGGCATGGCATCCTGCAGCTGCTGCCAGGGACCTCGGGCACTGCCGGCTCAGCTGGGAAGCGGCTGGGCTGTAAAAGCAGGTTTGGCTCCCAGGGTGGCAGAAGGAGCTGTCAGAAGTAACTCTGGGCTTATAAATGAGGCTCTGCTTCAAATGCAAATCAGAGCCATGCCTGACTTAATTTTTTTTGTACCGTGCCTAATGAAAGGAGAGGGAGCATGTTCTGACAGTCATTCAGAAAGGAAGAGAGGGACCCCCAGCACTTCCCCGAGCATCACTTCCTTCTGCATCCACCCTCAGGGAGCTGTTCCCCAGGAGGACAAATGTCTCATTAATTCTCACGTCAGGCCAAAGTCCAGCTTGCTTTGTGCTAAGATCATTTCTTCGAGAGACTTTACAAATTAGCACCGATAAATTTTTCCCTGGGTTATTCTTAGAAAGCTGGCTCTGGCAGGCAGGAGGCAGGGATTTCCCCTCGAGGCTTTTCCCAAAGGGCCATTTATTTTAGAAGAGCGGGTGGCCCAGCTTTTGTCCCTACAGATTTCTGTCATTTCCATACCTGATTTCAGGGAACATCCCTGTTTTTGGAAACACCATCTCCTCACCAGAAGTGTCCTGACCACTTGTGGTGGCAACCCAGCAGTGAAACCACCTGCACCGGCACCATCCCTGCTGGCATTTCACCCCTAAGGACTGAAAGGTCCTTCTGAACGGCCCCAAGGAAGCTTGCCAGTGGCAGGTTCTGTCATAGCCAATATCTCATTAGGGGTGGTTGGACTAATGACCTCAGGGAACACCTCTGAAACAGTCTGTCCACCTCCCCATGAGCTCCCCACCGGTACCTTTGGTGTCTTCATCCTCGATGGTGGTGTTGGTGCTCTCCGACGATTCCTGAGCAAAGAACAGAAAGGACAGATGGGATGGTGAGAGGTGTCTTCTCCCCACACCAGATGGAGCTCGTGTGTTCAACAGCCCCCCTAGTCGGAACCCACAGCGCTCGACTGCCAACGGACAGAAACCAAGGAAAACACCAGCAGGTCCAACCCGTCCTCAACAACAGCTCTGGGGCAGCACTGGCAGAGCCCTCCCTGACCTCCACTTCTTGTAGCCAAGGGCACAAGAGCTGGGCTGTGGAGAGTCTCGTAGGAACAGCACTGCCTTTCCTACCGATGCCTGTGGGGACAGAGATGGGGGCAGAGGTCCAGGGGGCTTGGTGGGTTCCTAGGAGCGTTGCCAGAGGGTCAGGGAGAGGGGCTGTGCGGGGGTGGAAGACACCATGTTGACTGTACGATAAAGAGAGAGATGTACAAATTAACAGCGAAGAGGAGCTGGGATGAGAAAGAGGGGACTGTGCAGGAGTGAGAGAGACCACACTGACCGCAGAGTAGGGAGAGAAATGTACAATAAAACAGAGTGCTTCCAAGACCCACATGGACCACTGAAGGCTGAGACACAGCTCTTTCAAAAAACAGCTGAGCACTACACAGATTTGGGTGGGAAGGGGGTACTGACCCCCTGTCTCTCTCCAGGAGCCCCATCAAGGCGACTCTGCTAGCGGAGCTAGAGCAATGTCTCTGCTAGCTCTTCCCAGCAGAGCCTTGCTTATGTATTACCCATAATACCCCGATGCAGGTTGGCAAGGTGTCCCCGCAGAGGCATGGAAGGTGTTTCTCCAAGGCTCCTTGGACCGATGCAGCCTGCAGACCTGAGTCAGGAGAACTGGGAGAAACGGCATGAGAACCCATCAGCAAGAACCAGGGCTGGCTTCCCACCAGCTGGTGGCCAGCAAGTGCCTGCACCAACCCTGTTAAAGGGGTTTGTGGGTGATACGGCTTTGAGGATGTTCCCTCCAACCCCGGTGTCCCTTCTTCCCTACCCCGAGGTAACTTCCAAAAACGGGGGAAGCTGGAACGTGTGGAGAGGCCCAGCAATATCGGCATTGAGAAAGACGAAGGACACTCACCATTAACTGAACGCTGGAACTGGACTTTCTTTTCTGGAAAAACAAGGAGAAGAGATGGAACAGGAAGAGACACAGATTGAGAAAGGCAGAGAGCGGCACATGAGAGGCAGCAGCTCCTGAGCCACCCTTCGTGGTCCTCATGGATGGGCAAACGAAAGGCATGGGGCAGGGTCAACCTGGTGCTCCTGCAGGGATGTGCTGCTGGCTGCAGTGATGCTAGTGCCATGCCAGCTCCCTCCCCATATTCCTGCTGGCACCTTTCCCTCCTGACCTACCACAATCTCCGGTGTTGCTCATCCCAAGGGCCTGGTTAGTCCAAAAGGGAGTACCCTAGGAGTCAGTGACTACTCCGGTGGCTTTGTGACCAGGCCAGCAAGTTCACAGGAACAGGAGTGGGATGCTGAAAAGCTAAGGCAGCTCCACCATCTGCAGAGCCCTGTGGCCGGTGTGAATGCCACACTGACATTTACAGACTCTGGCGCTGTTCTGGGTGCATCTGCCCGTGCTGCTGACTAGCGTGGAGACCCTTAATTAGCTTTGGACCTGGACCAGTACTAAGCTGGCTGGTTTAAAGCCAGCATGGTTATTGCTACTCAACCCTGCGAGGCAGGCACACTGTGTGGGAAACTGTCCTGAGAGCTCCAGTGTTTTAAATCAGGACAAGCCTCCTCCAAATAGAACACGTCATGCATGCACATATTTATCTCCACCCTCCACCACTACCACTAGGCTTGAAGGCTTTTGTGTTGGATGATCTCATAGCCACATTTCTGCTTACAATCCCAAACTACTTGTGGACTCTCCTTCCTTCCTGTGCTCTGCTCCCTGTCTCCTTTTTGAATCTAGCCAGGAGACTGGGGGATGTGCACGCCGGCCTCATGCTCCTTCTCCAGCTCCAGCTCCCAGGAGATCAATCACAGCAAGCAACGGGGAACACCAGCGTGCAGGAATCTGAAGCTGCAGTGCCAATAACAAGCCTTTTATCAGCATATTTAATGAGGCACCAGCTTTTTTTGCCCTACAAAGGGTAAAGCAGCACACACTGTGCAGGTCTTCTGGAAAAGTCCATGGAGAGACCCATTAGGGTGCACGTGTGGGCTGCAGTATAAAAATTGCTTAGGTCCATTCCTTCTCACTGCTTCTTTCACATCCTAACTGGCTCCCACCTGCATCATCATCGAGTTTCCCCCTCTGCCGGTGCAGCTCTCCCCTTCCTCGCTAGCTCCTATGTTAATCCTCACCCCTCTTTCTCGGAAACAACAGATGTCCTAAAGGGCAGAGCGAGCCGCGGTGTTTCAGAAGGAACCTCACGGGAAATGGAGCCGCCGGAGCCGGGCTGTCTGCAGGAAGGGCCGACGGCTTCTGCTACCCAGGGACATGAGACGGGGCAGCAAACTGCAGAAATTTCAGACGCAACAGAATGCAACACAAAGCAGTGACCGCGTCGGGTCTGGACATACAGTAACAGGATGCAACACGGGGCAGTGAGCTCATTAATTTAGGACGGGACAGGATGTGACATGGGGCAGTGATTTCATTAGTTTACAATGTGACAAGATGTGACACTACACAGGGCAGCGGAGGTATCATAGCTGCTGGGACCTGAAGACCTCGGACAGACCCAGAACAGGGATCAAGGGGGACTTTTGGTCCCATGAATGCTTTTAGTTGGGGAGGAACTTCCTCAGGAAGGTGAATTTTGAGCCCTCTGACCCTGGGCTAGCACTGTCCTGGTGCTGGAGGGCTCTGCAGGCAGGCTGGAGTGCTTCACCAGCTACCTGTGCCCACCTGCATAGCTCTGGGCAGGAAGAGCAAGGGTGGCTGTCTGGGACCTGCCTGCTCTCATGGGGATGGTCAGGGTAGCAAGTTTCTCCAAATGGGAACACAACTCTTCCAACAATGAACCATACCATGTGGCCTGACTTACAGCCCTGCTCTGAGCAGGCAGGACCTGCCCAAGGCAGGTTTCCAGGTTCTTGCCTCACAATGGAAAGAAATGCACACCTCCCAGTAATGTTCTGACATCTGCCAGCTGCCATTAAATCTTCACCGAGAGCACCCAGCTTCTCTGCGCTCCTGTGAGTCGGTTACACTGGGAGTCCCCTGAGACTGAGCATGGGAATGAGAGGTGGGAATGGTAACACTGAAGGTGACCGGCACAAGCAACCTCTTGGGAATGAGCTTGCCCCTACTTGTCTTCTCCTCCTCTGCCTTCCTGGCCATTGAGCCAGGCTCTGTCACCTCCACTTGTTGGAAATGAGCAATAAGAAAGCAAACTCCTTCTCCAGAGCTTGCACAACCTCTTGAGCTGAGGGCTGGCTGGTAGACTGCACTCAGGATGCAGTTTGCTCACTGCTCCTCACTCACCAGCAAAGGGCTGAGGACCTGGGATACAAACCAGCCTCTGTGAAAACAGACCCTCTTTGCAAAGTTCCAGTGAGGGGCCAGAAGGCTGTTTACCCAAACCAGCTATTTTCCTATGACAGCAAGTGTCCCTCTTCCCAGGATAACGTCTGTCCTCAAAGCTACTTTGAAGACCAGGAGGGATCATCAGGATCATCATTAGAGAGTTGGACTGGCAAATGGTCTTCTACCACCACACCATTCCAGCAATGCTAGAGGTGGAACTCAAGGCTGTACCTTTTCTGCTGGAAAAATAGATTCAGGACCATGCCTATGGAGTCTCCCCGTCCACCAACCTCCTTTTACAGCTTAAAATCCCAACTCCTGATTGTTCTCATCTCTTCCCCAGGAACTCTTACCAAGTCAGCTCTGCCTGTGGTGTCACTTCCCAGGTGACTCCCAGAAGCAGCCAGGACCTCAGAGCAGCCGAAGACAGGCCAACAGTAGCTGGCACATGGATTGCTGTGACTCCCATGGGACCTGTCCCTTCTGTGCCAGCACTGTTGTCCAAACCTAGCAATCCTGTCCTGGAAGCCATGTGGTAGCTTGACACCACGGCCCAAAGCAATGTCCTCTCATAGTAATGCAGGCCATCAGCTTCATGTTGCAGAATAACACTGCATGGCCAGAATGGTCTGTCATGGAGCTGAGCAGGTTTGGAGGGCTGTGCATGGTCTCAAGCCTTGCAGGCTTGTCCTGTCCCAGCTGCTGGGTTTGGAAGGAGTGGGAGAAAGGCAAGCCATCCCCAGACCTCTGGTTCCACTGACCATTTGGACTAAGAAGGGAAGAAGCCAACTGAGGGTTCTGATCTTCCAAAACCCTACACTCCTCACAGCCCAACAGCTGGGTTCCTATGAAAGGACCAGAAGGAGATCATCCGTGCTGCAGTCAGGCTCCCAAAGCTCTGCCTGGGAACTTGCATCCTGCCCTGTAACGGGGGATGTGATGATGCCACCTCTGCCCTGCCAAGTGATCACTTGTACTCATGAAGGGAACAAACACAGGGAGAAAGACTCCTGCATGGACCTTCCTTCCCCCAGGAGGAATGTGGCAGAGCTTGCTATCCACCACATCTCCGTGTCATCAGAAGAAGCTGCTCAGTAGCAGGATTTTGCTCCCTCCAGGAGCCAACTAGTCCTGAAGAATAGCTGTGGTCCCACCTGAGAGAAGCAGGCAAACCCGAAGGCTCTGCAGCCCGTGAAATGAGGTCCACAAAGCCCTGGCTTGTTTTTAGAGCATCACCAAGCCATTTGCTCTGCCAAGTATCCCCAAGTTCCTTTGCTCTGTCTGCACTGGGCACAGGGGACCAGCAGTGCTGCCCAGAGGGTTAAAGGCACCCATATTTCACCCAGCACCACACCAGCCCTTGGGGACACGAGCTGGGGGGCGAGCCCAGCCCCACCAGCCGCAGCGGGACACATGCTGGGGCGAGCAGGAGATGCAACTGCCTGTCTCGCTGGATGGCTGCTCCCAGGCTGAAGCTGCAAAGCTGCCTCCCACTGTCCCCACTCCCGGTCCAGCCTCTGCCTCTCCCCATCCTGGGGGGCAGCGAGGGGCAAGTGCCTTTGGCAGGCAATGAATCAGCACTGAATTTTCCCCGTGCACCCCTCCGGCACCAGCCTGCTCCCCTCACTTGCCACGCTGCCAAGCCTCCTGTGCACCGCCTGCCCTGGCAGGAGCCAAGCCGGTGGCACGGGGACACACTGGGACAGCCGGGCCACCAGGTGCCCTTCAAAGCACAGGGTGTCGTGGGTACTGCCAGCACGGCACCGAGACCCCCCGCTGCCACCCCAGCTGCGGAGGGGCAGGCAGGAGAGAGCAGCGGGGAGGGGGCTTACCTTCACGCCGTCATTCTTCTTGTTGCCACCACTTTTGCCTCCTGGAGAGAGGAGGAAGGAGGTTAGGAGAGCGAGGCAGGGCACCAAGACCAGGAGGCCGAGGATCAGCAGCATGGTGCCGGGCGGCAGCGCGGCAGGACCCCGGTGGGACCAGGCGTTGAATTTCGTCCTCTCTCCAGCAACCCCAGTGCAAACCCTGGGAGCTCAGGGACAACCCTTCCAGCACCGTCCTGTCCGACCCTGGTGGCTCTCAGCCAGGGGCATGACCTGTCTCCTAACGTCACGACGAGTCCTTTTGGTGGCTCAGAGGCGGGCGGCGGGGCTGTCCGGGGGGCTCCAGCCGGGCGGTGCTGGTGACCGGTGCCCGTGCAGTGCCGCGGAATGGGCTGCCCGCCTGCCGCCCTCTAATTTTAGCCCCATGCTGCCGGGATCATGTGCTGCCGCCCCGCCGGCCCGACAGCTGCAGCCCACATTTTGACAGTGATGAAAAGCAGACGCCTTCCCCGGTGCCCACCTCCCTCTGCCACCACTGCCCCGGCCCCCGGGCTGCACAAACCACCCCCGTCCCCCCTGAACCCCCAGAGAAGAGTGGGATCGGTGCTGCTCCCCCTCACGTGGGGCCCCATCGCCGCCAGCCCTGCAGTGCTCTGGGCAGGGGGACCACGAGCCCCTGCACTGCGCGTGGGACGGGCACTGCTACAAGAGATCTTTTTGAATTTCCTGCCCTTTGATGCTTCGTGTTCGCCGCCTGTCGCGGCGCGAGGCCCGACACTGGATCCCCCCAGCTGTTGGGCTTCTACAGCTGCCGCCCTCTGCCCACAAGTGCTAAATGTGTCAGCACGATCCCCCCCATGACAAATGTGGATACCAGTCCTGGCTGTGGCCCTCTCCTCCAGCAGCCCCCATCTCCCCCTGCCCACCCACTACAATCCGACTCATGGGCTGCCTTGGTGAAGCACCCCAAAACACCCATCCTAACACCAAAGCGCTGCCACCAGCCCACCCAGCTGGCATGCCGGGCTTGGCTGGCTTGTCCCAACGCTGTGGCACCTCTGCCAGGGCCATCCCCAGCACTGGGGAGGGCTGGAGGTGACAGCGAGTGGAGGAGCTCCGCTGTCACCCGGCTTGCTTTTGATCCCGTGCCTGGGAATCGCCGGGCCCTGCTGATCCCTGTCTGTGAAATCCCATCTGCGAGGCTCACCCCGAGGCAGCAGGGTATCCCCAGAGGGGACACCTCTCAGCAAGGGCACTGGGGCAGAGGGCCTCGTGGCTGCACCCAGACCTCTCCTGGTGCCCCGAGTGGACTTCAGTGCTCTGTCCCTGCTCCTGTGTCTCCATGCAGCTCTCAGGACACAGGGAGGCAGGAGAAGAGCTGGAGGCCCTGCAGGATCAGCACTCTCCTGCCCAGTGAGAGAGACGAGGGACCCTGCTGCCATGTGGCTGCAGTGGCACCCAGGGGCTTTTCTGACACTTCCCTGGTGCAGAGGATGCCCTCCCTGAGCCACAAGCATCTCCAGGAGGACACAAAACCAATTGCCTTGAGCCTGGTTGCCCCCAGCACTTGCATTCCCATCTCAGCACAAACCAGATGGCTGAGTGCTTACAAACCCCCAAAATCTAAATACCTGGGGATGGCTGTGCCTCAGTCAGACACCTTTTCTCCTGCATCTCAAGCCAGCAGCCAGCCTGGAGGTGCCAGGTGACCTGGTCTGGACCACCACTCAATGCCGCATGTCCCCAGAGGCACCAGGCTGCAACCTCAGCCCTGCTGTGACCTGAGACAAAGCCAGCTCTCCAGAGACTCTACGTGTTTGCTCTGGGCACCCTGTAAGACAAGGAGATGAGCCCTGGAGACAGCACCTACCGGAGAAGTTCCTGGTGGCCAGCATGGTGGTGAGGATGGCTCCCTGAAAGACACAGAAAGCAGAAGGAAAGGGTGTGCTGGGCCCCAGATCTTGGCACCCCTGCCACTCCCCCCAGTTCTAGGGGAAGGAAAGCCCTATTTGTCCCCTGGCCACCCCACTGGGAAGAAACTGGCCCAAGGGCTGATATCCTCCTCCTGAAATTAAAAGCAGCCCTTGGTGCTTGACTCCATATCCCCAGAATCATGGCATTGGGTTGCATTCTCCAAAACTGCCTCCCCTCCAAGATTAAAGGGATATTAAATATCCTCAGGGCACATTTAGGTCTCTCCATCCTGTCCTAGATGTATCGTGACTCCACTGACCAGGGCCAGCAGCTGGCAGCAACGGGAGCCACCAGGACCGGAACCGGATTTAATCGCAATTAAAGCCACGCCAGCTAAGGGCAGCAGGGCAGGGATTTTTCAAGGGACCCACGCAAAGATCACCACTGCAAAATAACATTCATAGAAATGCCTCCCCTTTTCCAGCTGACTCTACTAACTAGTTGCACAGCATATAATGAGATTACTTTGGACTAATTGCTTACAGTAATGGATTACTATTTTGAAGTGCATGCCTGAACTAATTTGATTGCTTGTCTAGCTGAAAAGTAATAATAGCTTATAGCCAGTATTTTTTCTCTTGATAATCTTGTTAGTAGCCTGCAGCTGTACTGCTTGGTGCCACATCGTGTGCAGGCGCAGCGCCGTCCCATGCTGTGTCTCTAGAGGAGGCATTGCAATTTCCAGAGCCCGTTCCCAGTGCCATGCTGCCAGCCAGGACTGAGCAGCACCCAGGAGATGGCTGCTTCAGGGAGGTGCTCCAGCTCCATGGTGAAGCCTGGGGAGATGGTGACTTCACAGGGGGTACAAGCACGCAGCAGCATTCGAGAAAGGAAAGCCCGTGGGGCTGCTGGTGTGGGTGAGCAGGAGCTTTTTGCCTGTCTGTGGATAATTTTGTTCCTTTGTGTCTGTTTATGGATAACTTTGTTCCTTGGCTGCAACACAGCTTGATCATCAGGCAAAGAGGTCGCATTGTGCCTCTCTAATCTGCATCCTGCACCAAAGAGGAGCTTTCTTTACACTGACTCCAGTGGGAAACTCCTCACCTCTGTGTCCAGGGTAGCTGTGTGACTCAGTGCTCTCCTTCACCGTGGCTTTCCTCTAAGCACTTGGGAACCCCAGCCAGATGCAACCACCACCCTTCTCAGTCTTTCTTCCCTTCTTCACAATGGGGATCCCCAAACGCCCATCACCCCCACGTCCCTCACCCAGAGACACCACCCTGTCCTTTCCCACTCAGAGAACAAACCCCATATTGACCTTATCGTGCATTTTGCAGCGAGCTTGGGGAGTATGAGCGTTACCTTCAGCTTCCTCCGGGCATTGAACTTCTTCAGACAGTCCACCGTCTCCTGCCTGTGCATGCATGATGCCACGGTGGCACGGTGCTGGGAGGAGAGAAACCCAGCTCAGAGCAGGTGCCAAGGGGGAAGGGGCTCCCCTGACCCTGCTTTCACAAGCACACACACGTGTGTGGTCTCCTGCAGCCAAGGCACGGGCCAGAGCTGGCTGCAGCAGCAGCAGCAGCAGCTGAAACTTTAATAGACAGCAGGAGATCACAGCTCTGGAGGCAGCAGGATCTGCTCCAGTGAGGGGGGAGTTTGCAGGGAGAGCTGGCTGCCCCCTGAGTTAACCCCTCAACTGACTGGCAAAGTTTAGCTGTGTGCTCAGGGTTTGCATGTGGTGTGGGGTCCCAGGGTTAAGCCCATGAACTCTTCCTGCCTTTAGGAGCTGATTCAGAGTAAGAACCAGCATCCAGAGCAGCAGAGTGCAGTGAGGGTCAGGAGAACATTGCTCCAGGGATGGACAGAGGGATAAACACAATACTACACCTTCCCAGTACAGTGTGACACCAAGAAATCAGCTTGTTCCCATCAGGGCTGGGAACATCCATGTCCCTCCCATCACTGGATCCCCTGGGACACACTGTTTGCATTCATACTCTGGGCTTTTCTCTGCTGTAAAGCCTTGGGGAAAAGGCTGCTCTGAGAGCAGTGGGAGGGACCATGCCAGGAAACTGTCTTCCCAGGGTGAAGAAAAGAGATGACAGCACGTTTGATAACATGTGCTCCTCAGTGAGATGTTCCCCCATTGGAAACTCCCACATCTCCAGACCTTCAGCCCCAAGCAGTGAGCTCCACCAAACTCACCGATATCCAGGGGTGCTTCAGAGCCTCTGCTGCCGTGATGCGCTTGGACGGGTTTATGGTCAACATCTTGTTGATGAGATCTTTCGCTTCAGGAGTGACTGTGTCCCACTCAGGGGAGGGGAACTGCCGAAGCAAAGGGACCAGGGTGAGACATGGCAGGGAGCAACAGAAGGAACAGAAGCCCCTTTGCTCTTGGGTTGGTTCTCCTTTGCTCCTACCCATGGGACAGGTTGGAGAGACAGCAGCAACTGGAAAGAGCTGCCAGCTGGAAGACTGGAGAGCAGGGATGGAGGGAGGCAAGTGGAAGGCCCAGGACAAGAACCATCTGTCCTGTAAAATGTATTTGAAACATGCCAGTGTATGCACTTGGGCGCAGCAGCTTGGCCAACGCTCTGTGACCAGAGCAAAGGAAAAAACACTGCTCATGTATGTTTGAATTTGTCCTGGTTGCTCTTTCGGAGCAGCAGACTGCAACGTGGGAACAGCAGGAGAGAGGGGAGACAGTGAAAGAAGGGAACAAGACAAACCTACTCACATCATAAGCCCCCGCCTTGATCTGCTGGTAGAGCCGGTGCTGGTCTTCATCCCAAAAGGGTGGGTACCCGACCAGCAGGATGTAGAGGATGACACCTGCCCAGGAAAGGAGACGTGGGATCAGTGGGAGAGAGTTCATTGCTGGAGGTATGAGCAGATCCAGCCTGGGGACTGGCTCAACTCAAGCAGAGAAACGAAGAAACTGAGAAACAGAAGGATTTGCTCCCTGAATAAAAAGCAAGAGGCTTGCTGGTGTGTCCAGCTCCACACCGGTGTCTCCAGGTCCACGCTGGTGTTCTCAGCAGCTGGGGAGGTGTGGCTGGGCCATAGCCTCAAGCCAGGTGCTCCATCAGGGCTGGGTGATGCCTCCTCCCCATCACAGGTGGGAGAAGGCTCCACTGCAGCTGTGCGGAGGCACTGCCTGAATCCCCTCCCACCACATAGCAAAAGAGCTGGCAGTTCCCCTGCTGGGGGCCTTTGGGTGTGTAACAACAGAGTTGATCCTTCCAAGGAGGATGCCACTGGACTGGGAAGGAGGGTGTTACATTAGGGACAACCCAGAGCAATAAGCCACCTCTTGGGTAAATCCTCTGCCCTGACCACCCTGAGAAGTGTCTTAGTGACTATGACTTGGGACATGTTGGATCAACAAGCTGCCTCATCGCATGCAGCCCAGACCATTCCTGGTGTTTCAACCCCTGACTTACCACAAGCCCACAGGTCCACAGCTTTGCCATACGGGTCCTTCCGAAGCACCTCAGGGGAGAGGTATCCTGGGGTGCCAGCAAAACCTGGGACAGACAGCCCGTCATGCACTGCCAGTGGGCAGCCCCCATCCCCACACAGCTCACTTGGTGCCCAGCCAGCTGCCACAAGAGCCCTGGACATGGCATATGCCAAGCACACTCCCTCCTGAAACCCCTGTGTCTGCCAAAAGCAGAGCAAAGAGCAACAGCAAACAAACCCCAGGATGGTGCAGCAGGCTGGAGTGCTCCAACGTGCACCTCCAGCACTTGGAAGAGGCTTTCCTGCCCCAGGTCTGCCATTGCCATTGGCTTGTCCAGCTCAGTGGGGCATCTTGGTGACTCACTGAGTCCCTGTGGAGCTGTTTGCCTGTGCCCTGTATCAATACCGGGCTGTTTCCAGTGGCACAGCTGAAGCCATTGAACTCCTCATCAGCCACTCTGCCTCCTAGGCTGGTGCTGCTAAGGTGCTCTCAAAACCCAGGTTTCATGTCCTGGGGATCTGTGGTCCCTCCTGGAGTCCCCCCTAACCAAACATGCCAATGACAGCTGAAGAATGGCCACCTCAGGCCAGTCCTACTCACCAAACCATGCTTGCTGGTCGCCCTCCACCTCGATGGCAAGGCCAAAGTCAGCCAGCTTGACAGCAGCACCCTTCAGCTTGGATGCCAGCAGCAGGTTCTCAGGCTGCAGGAGGAGATGGGGCTTAGAGAGGAGTGAAAGCCCTCCAGGAGGCTCTGCTGTTACAAGGGGGCTTCCCAGCACAGCACAGGAAGATCAGGGCTCTGGATGTGCTCCCCGACTGCTTTGTCCTGCTACGCACAGCTCCGTAGAGGATTATGGCCTACAAGGGCTTCTCTACTCCCTCTCCCTTATGTTGTTTCATACCAGAGCTGATCTTTGTTCTGCAGTTTCCTAAGAGATTCTACATGACATTCCTCCCTGCTGTTTCACCTGCCCTGGAGGACACTGGGTATTGCTCCACAGGGTTTTGCATCACAAATGGGGTACCCATGTCCTCCTACAGACCTTGTCCCTTGCAGCTCCTACCTTCAGATCCCGGTGGACCACTCCCATCTGGTGGCAGTGCAGGACAGCCTCCAGGATCTGCTGGATGCAGTGACTATGGGAGAGAGGAAAAATCTCATAGAAGTGTCCTTTGAGGCAGAGTTCCCTTAGACGCTTCTACTTGACTGCATTTCACCCCACTATTTCTCTCCCCATCACGCTTCCCAGCTTCCCACCAGCAGCCCCATCCACCAAAATCACCCATGGAGAGAAGTCGTAAGCCAGTAAGACTCGATCAGAGCTGCTGGACACCCAGCCCTGGCGAGCAGGAGCATGGGAGCTGTGGCAAAGCCCACGGGGTCACCAGAGAAGAAACCAGTGGGGAGATGGAGACTGCTGGTGGAGTCACAATGCCATTCCAGAGCTGGTCTCCAAACCCAAGCAGAGCAGATGTGCTACTCCTTCACTTCAGCCCCATTTCCCTGGTGTTCTCCACTGTTCTCCACTGTTCTCTCACTGAGTCTATTCTCTTTATATCTAGTTCATTAAACCCCAGCTCTGCTGCATGCGTGAGAAAGGAAGGGAAAAAGACTGAGGCTATGATCACTTCTGCTCCAAAACAGTTGTGTGCAAGGCAGAAGGTCTTTATTTACATGTATTTTATTTTATTTGTGTAACACTAATAAGTGGATGGGTTGGAAGTGGATTCAGTGCAGGCAGCCCATTAAATGATATTGGTTTGTTCCTCAGAATAAGGAGTGTTTCCATGCAGACAGAGGTAGTGCAGGGCTTCCCACCCCCTTGGACATTTATACTGGTTATACCTATCCTGGGGACAAAGCCAAGAGGCACAGTGATACCTGGAGTCTGGAGAGGGCCAGATCATATCCTCTCAAAAAAATGAGGCTAATGCTGTCCCCTGGGTAAGCTGCAAGGACCAAAGGTGGGGGTGAGATGGTACCCAGTACCCAGCCCCCTGCCTCTGCAGCGGTGTACCTGGAAAGTGCCAGCGGGAGCGTGGGAGGGAGCGGAGCTCCAGTACATCCTCCCACCCAGACTGCCTTGACTATTCCTCCTTACTGCTTTCAAGTGGTAAATACCAGAGAAATGTTTAGAAAAGACTGTAAGGAAGCTGCAAGAGGAAAGGGTGAGGACTGTGGAGTGGGTATCACGCTCCAGGCTGGGGCAGCAGCCTCATGCTGGGCTTCCTCCCTGCCACTCCTGATACCCCCAGCCCAGGGAGCCCTGATGTCCCCAGCCCAGGGAGCCCTGACGCCTTGCTCCTCTACAAGGAGGTCAGAAATGGGACAAGGGATCTGGAAGGAGAATGCTGTAAGCAATGGCTGGCAGCTGCTGAGTTCGGTGGGGGGGGGGCCCAGCCCTCTGCTAACTCCCGAGCTTCTTGGCAAAGGAGCCGAGTGAGTTAAAAGGAGCTATTTTTTTTTCACACTACACATCTGTTTTATGAGTCCGTGCTGCGGAGCGGCTGCAAAACACCTCCCAGCATGGAAGGAGCTTATGCTGCAGAAAGCCAGATGCGTAGGATCTTGGGAAGGAGCAGCTCACAGGAGAAGGGGATAACAGGAACAAGTTGCCCAGGGAGCTAGTGGAGGCCCCATCTCTGGAAACATTCACAGTCAGGTTGGATGGGGCTCTGAGCAACTTTGCCTAGTTAAAGATGTCCCTGCTCCTGCAAGGGGGTTGGACTGGATGACCTGTAAAGGCCCCTTCCAACCCAAGGCATTCTATGCATCTATAACTGCAGTCTCCTCTGTGTGTCCATGCTCACCTGGCATCCGCTTCGCTGTAGTATTCCCTGGCCACAATGTCCTCAAAGAGCTCCCCGCCGGTGACCCTGCGGGAAAACAGCAGGAGTCACGCTCAGCCATCTCAGCGCGGCACACAAGGGAGCTGGACAGACTGACAGCACGCTCAGCCCTGGCATCCCTCTGAAATGGGGGGAGCACTGGGGGTGCAGGGCAGGGACTTGCCCTTTGCCCAGCTTGGAAGTTTAAATCCTGCCCAAGAAAGTCTTGGGTGGGGTGGAGGGGTGGGGTAAAGCTCAGAGAGGGGGGCTGCGGGGCTACAGGGCACATCGCCACGGGGTGGAAGCAGCAGCTGGGGGTGCATCAAGAGACTCATTTCACCATTACTCACAGGTCAAATATCAGGTAGTGGTGGCCCTCTTCAGAGATGCTGTCATGGAGCCTCACTGCGGCAGAGACACAAGGGTTACTGAGTACTCCTGGCACCCACCCCGCTCCCCAGAATGCCTTTGTTCCCCTTTGGGTACAAGGAGGAGGTGGAGAAGAACAGAGCAGGGCTATTCCTCCTCCTTGTGCCATTGTTGCTCCCTCGGTGGGGGTCCCTGCTCAACAGGGGAACCCCAGCCGTGGGCAGTGGGGCAAGGCTCAGAGGTCACATCCAAATCAGGGCCCGGTGCCTGGCACTGGGCAGGCTTCAGCTGTGGGTGCTCCAGCCCTCTGTCCCTACAGGAGAGATGCCCCTGCACAGGGAGAGCTCAGCCAGGGTGCTGGGCTGCCAGCCCTGGCACCGACAGGACTTCTATTTTCTGCTCATGACCTTCTTTTTTCTCCTTGGGAAGTCTGAGGTCAGGGGTAACCAGGAATCACCATGGGATGAGTTCCTTCAGAGGAAGTCCTCTCCCCTGTTCCTCCCACAGGACTGGCATTTCATCCTGCTAATCATGCCAAGGGGCACCCTGTCCCCTTGGGCATGTCTTGCCAGGTACAGCTGGGTGCAAACCTGCCAACCTGCAGCTCGGTTCTGGTTATTCAGGCTTAGATCCCTCCTCACAGCTTAGCAGGCAGGTGTGCAGCAAGGGGCAAGGCACAGAAACAGGTAGGGCAAATAAATAAAGAACAGTTCAGCATCCTCTGGCCCCCACACCACAATTTTTTCTGATTTCCTTGATGCTGTGAGCATTTAACCCTTTCCCTCTGCTCACTTAGTTTCAGCCCCATACAACTTTCAATACCTTTGAGATCTTTGGAAACCAGGCAGCAAAAAGAAACATTGAGGTGACCGATTTTGTGGGGATTTTTCCTCCCAGTCCATTTTACTGCAGCTAAATCATCTGAGCCCTGTATGGAAACATCCTCCAGGCTCAAGCCTGAGCTGGGGGGAGATAACAAGCCCCAGCCCCAGCTGCAGATGCTGCACTGCATTGCTCTTATCTCCCAGACCAGCAAACGCTACTTTGCTGGTCCTGCCCCTCTTTCCAAGCTCAATGGGCAGATCCAGCTGCTGCAAAGAGCCAGGTGTCAGCTGCACTGCCTCACCCTGACCAGGGCAAGGGGCAAGAGGAGAACTTCTTAGCAGGATGGCATCTTTCCTCTTGGTCTCTCTCATAGTCTTATCTATTGACAGAATTTTCTCATTTTAGTCCCTGGTTATCCTTCCCCACTCCTCGTCTCCATTGATATCCCCTGTGCTCCGACACCAGATCTTCTCTCTGTTTTTCTCCAACACATAATCCCAGCTTTTCTGCCTTCCTCTGCTGGAAGAAACACATTTCCTTCTGTTTTGTCTCTCCTGAGAGGGACTGGAGGTGTTGTGCCTGGGATCCTGCAGAAGCCAGAGCGTTCAAAGGGGGATTAGGTGAGTGCTGTGTGGATAGGGCCAGGGTAACTGTAAGCAGATGGTCCGGATACATCTCCTGCTTCGGGAAATCCCAGTGCCTGTGGCTGCCAGGAGCCCAGAAGGTATAAGGAGCAGCTGCTCTAAATATAACCTGGTCCTGCAAGTATCTGTTACTGGCCATAGTCAGGAAGAGCCACAACAGCCAAGCCACTCCAGCTCAGTGCTAAGAGCCAAGACAGGAGCGGGACACAGCTTTGGGACTGAGGGTCAGAAGACAATGGGCACTTGGTTAAACTCCAGGGCTAGGAGTAGCCAAAGTTTCTCTGATAAAGGAAGAGTTTCCTGCAAGGACACACAGCTCTGGGAAACAGCAGTGCTCCCTAATACATTACCCACTGCCACGGATGAGCTGTGGAATCCTGGGGACCTGGACCTGCCCTCAACTACCCATACATGGCTTTCTATGCAAGGCTCTCCTGCAGGCAAGGTGCAAAGAGCACAGGCTGGCTTCTCCAAGCTTGCAGCTGCAGCACAGCATTCCCATGGGAAACAGAAGGACCCCCCTCACTGCACGGAACAAGTGAGGAGCCAGTAAAGCCCCTCAGCAGCTGGGTCCTTCTCCCAGGGAGGGATGGAGAGGGCTTTTCTGCCTTGCCTTCCCCAAGCCCTTGGCAGTGGAGGCTTCTCTTCATCTCGTTAGGGCTGGTCTGCAGCAGCACAGCTCGTTCCAGCTCTTGGGTGGGTAATTAGCCGGCTTGTGCTGCATGCAAGGGAAACTGTGAGCCCAAGTTTCCAGGCAGCAGCAGCAGCAGTGGGGGGGTGAGGGTGTGGGGTGGAGAAGAGCCTCCTGGGTATAAATAGCAGCAAGATTGGGCTGGTTAGGATCTCATGCTGTTAACCCCTTCCAGCCCTGTGCTGCAGGGTTGCTCAAAGCCTGTCCTCTCTGCAGATCAGGGCCAAACAACAGGGGTGATGCAGGAATGGAGCAGCAGGCACAGGGGCGTTGAACCACAGGACAAGGTGTTTCTGTTCCCAGAGACCATATCAGCCCCACAGGCAGGTGATGAAGAGGGAAGGGAGGAAGACTGTGGTAGGGAAAAGCAGGGGTGAGGCTGGGAGCACAGGGAGCTGCATGGCGCAGCTACCGTCCCGCAAGTCCTGCTGGGGTGGGTTCCTCTGTTTTCAGCATTTCGTGTTATTCATGCACTTTGCAGAATATTTCCTTCACATCTCAGCAATCCCCACCTGTATTTTGGTGCAGAGGAAGGGCCATGGCTGCTGCTCTGACCAGGGGAGGCTGGACACCCCAACAGGACCCCGAGAGGGCATCTCCTCTGCTGGGCATCAGTCCTGCTGGGAGCAGGGGCCAGGGAAAGGATGACAGCTGGATTCTGAGGGGTCCAGTGCCCTGGCAATGCAGGGGAGACCTGCCCCGCTGCCATGTGCCTGAGACAGATGGAAGCTGACAGGCTTGTTCTGAGCTGAAATATTTATGGGGTGGGAGCCACGTGGCTGGTCCCTGTGGCCCCGGGTCTGGCTCCCTGAATCTGCTGCAGCAATTACTGAGAAAGGATGGATCCAGGCCACTGGGTGCAGCGAGGGGGCAAGGAAAGAGCTCAGCCAAAGGGGAAACGAGAGCTGCAGAGCCCTTGTCCAAGCCCCAAAAGCTGCAGGATCCCAGCAGCATCAGCACATCCCTGGGTGCTGTGGAGGGGAGAGAGGGTTCATGCACAAAGCCACAGCACTGGGCACTGCGCTCCCGCTGCTGGACCATCCCCAGGGACCGACAACCTGCATCAACATCACTCTCAAGGCTAGGGTTTGGGATTTTTTTTTTACTGCAGTTTTTTCCCCTCCCCTCTCTCTCTCTCTCCTTCTGGCCTATTTTTGTCTTTTGCAGGGGCTCAGGAGTTTTCCTGAAACAGCTTTTCCGAAGGAGGCTACTCTCAGATGGACGGTCGGTGGGAAAGTCTTCGCTTCCCCCCGCCATCGCTCCTCCTACACGCCCTGAGCTGCTGCTGCTGCTGCTGCTGCTCGGAGCTGCAACCGCTTTTTGGAGCGTGCAGAGGAATACAGCACCCGAAGGGGCCAAGGGGAGTAAAAATAGTCCCTTGCAGCCTACTGGGGCCCTGCTTCTCCCTGAGGGAGCTATGGCCAACTTAGGACCTACTTCAATCCCTCCGTGCTCCGTGAAGGCCTTTTTTTTTCCATGACTCTGTTTTAGATGCATCTAAAGGAAAAGGAGGGACAGCTCTGGGGATCAACAGGACGAGCTGCCACCAAGCCCCTTCTCCATCTCTGGGGTGGTGTCACAGCCCTCTTGGTGGTTCTAATCATGGCCGGCGCAGGAGAGAAGGACAAACAGTCGGTGCTGCTGCAGGCAGGGCTGAATCATTGATGGGGACACCCCAGCCCCAGCGTGGGCATAGGGGGCAGGTGGGCAGCAGAGCCAGGCACGGGGCACGGGCAGGGCTCCTGGGATCCTTGCCCAGCATGTGGTGGGGAGCAGGGCGTGCTTACCAATGTTGGGGTGCTTCAGGAGACGGCAGATCCGGGCTTCTCGTTCCAGCTTCTGGTGATCTGAAAGAGGCAACAGCCCTAAATTAGGGGCTGGGGAAAGGGTACAAACTGCTTCCAGCTCCTGTCTTGCTCTCTCCGAGGAGCTGCTAGCATGGGAAACCTGGGGGGACAGAGCAGCCATCAAGGAGCAAACCCTTCCTTTTTCTTTTTGGTAAAGAGTTTGGGGCCGTGTTCAGCATCAGGGCTTGCTCGACAGTATCCCAGCATGGGCACAGCCCCCAGCCACTGATGCCATGGGCTGTCCTGGGCTTTGGATGATCCCTCGCCCTCCTCTTTCCCTTCTCTTTGCTGAACAACCCCCAACCACCTCTCGAATGCAGTCAAGAAGGACATTTCTGGCCCCACATGGTACAATTTGATCAACTGAAAATAGAGCCAAACAACAAGAGATGTCATGCTGAAACGGGGCTATCCGCTTCGCTCCCACTCTCCATCCCCATTTCACATTAGGTCTTTGTTCTCCTACATCACAAAACCCTGGCTCTGAAAATGTCCTTTGCTCTGGTGCCTGTCTCCAGATAGGCAACACAGGTTCCTCCTCCCCAGCTCTCACCACGCTCAGGAGAGACAGTGGAGCTCTGGGCAAAGGATAATTGAGCTGAGCCAACAAAGCCACCACCCTGGGGTGGGCCAGAATGGATGTTCAAATAATTTTGTTTCTTTTTCCCTGTCTCTGCACTTTTCTCCCTCCTTCTACCTGACCCAGCCACCCTGCACGGAGGTGCCTTGTCTGTAGGAATTTTGCATTAACAAGAACTCAGCAGCCGGGAGAAGCGAGGATATAATTAGGGCTTCTCGTCTCTCAGCGCTGTTGCTGTTACCTTGCAGGTTCACACCCCAGAGTCTCGCTCTGCATCAAACCAAACCTGGGTGTCTCCAAATGTTGAGATATGAAGGTGACACAGCCCCTTCTCTGCAGGGATGGAGCCTTTCCCAGGGCTCTGTGCCCCCCGTCCAGTAGCAGAGGGGCTTGGCACAGGTGGGTTGCCACAGGGCTTGCAGTAAGTTTTGCAGAGCCATGAGTCAAAGGCTGGGACAGCCTTGGTGGCCTTGTCCAGCTCTCCACAGCATTCTCTCCAAGAAGGGACAGCCTCCCCAAGGTAGGACTGGGAGAGGTTGGGGTTTAGGCTGTTGCTTTTCTCAACCTAAACCCATTGGAGGGTGGAGGGCAAGGAGAGGATAGAGGAACAGCATGATCAGTGGGGCAGACACACTCTGGGGAGCGAGGAAGCTGCTTTCTGCCCCCTCTTCTGCTCCTTCCTGACAGTGATCTTAGGGAAGTCACTGATCAGCACTCTGCCTCAGTTTCTCTATCTGCAGCATGGAGGCTGGGGCCAAACAGCCCACCCAGCATTTCTGGTATTCAGTAAAGCTCCTTTGCTTGCTTAGGAGAAACCAAAGATTGTGCCAAAGGGAAGCAAACGTGACCCCAAGGGGGGTCCTGGTACTGCTCCACATGCCTGCTTGCCCCCAGCAGCCCCCCAGGCACTGCCCTCCTCTCTGTACCCTTGTAATCTGTTTCATTAAGACACTTGTTAAGGCAAAGCCCGGCGCAGACAGCTTTGCAGGGAGTGCCAGGAGGCTGGTGTGGTTCAATAAACCACAAACAGCGTGAGGAGGGGCTGGGAGACCAACAAAAAACAGGTGAAATAGAAAATGGATCAGGGAGCTTAAAGGGAGGCAGAGATGGGGTCCCTCTGGAGGGGAAGGAGACAGCGGTAGGGACCTAACAGCATTCAGGAGGGGCTGAGAAAGGTGCTAATTCCTAAGGACTGAGAGCTGAGGAGCCCTGCCCAGGGACCCCCGGGCAGTCCCCAGCAGCGATGCCCTGGCAGGGTGAACCCGAGCACATCCATTTGGCCATTGAAGGGCAAAACCTCTGCGGGTGCAGAGGAGGCTGCCATTCCCGCGAGGCTGCCGCGCCTACGGACACAGCCCTGGGTAATCCCGGCTCTTCCCTTCAGCACTCTGCGGAGTGCGAGCACCTGGCAGGAGGATCCCGGGGGAGCGCAGCCATCACTCCTAGTGCCACAGGCTCCGCTGCAACATGCAAGGCGAAGAGCTGCCTGAAATGAGCCACCCATCACCCAGGGAGCTTTGCTCTTTCCAAGGCTGCGTGGGTCCTGCTCCAGCAGAGCTTCCCTGCCATCAATGCACAGCAAAGACAAGCTGTGCACGGGGGCAGAGCTCAGGGCTGGGTCACAGGGTCTGCGCTTTCCTCTGAGCGTCGTGTGGATACAATCCCTGCAGGGAACCACAGGATGGCAAAGAAACCCCCCCTGATTGCACAGATCTCTGGGACACGGCTTGCAGAGACTTTGCATGTAGTGGAGTGACTGTGCCAGAGCTGTGGCACAGAGGGACAGGGGGACGGGGAGATGTCCCTTAGGCAGAAAGACCCTGCTGAGCTTGGGGGGCAGCTGCTGTAGGTCAGAGCATTCTCCTGCCGATGGGGTGTGGTACATGCACGACACAATGAAGTACTGCTGGTGGCAGTGAGCCACAGCAGCCCCTCTCCTGCTCCACACACCCAGCTGCTGCCTGGACCCAATCCCCATTTCTCCTCCAAAACCTCCAGTTCTCCTGCTGGCTCTCTGTGTTGGCAGCCAGGAGGACATCTGAAGAGACTATGGGGATGTTGCGCCGCTCCTGTCACCTTCCCCTGGACCCCTCTCCTTCCCTGCACACCTTCCCTCCTGCCCTTGGTGTGTGACACAGCGCTGTAGGGATGTGTCCCTTTGAGCATTGCTCGTAGCCTGGGGAAGTGCCATCCTGTGCTAGCACTGCAGAAATAGGAGTTTCAAGACCGCTAGCAAAAGCAGCTGCTGATTT
The DNA here is from genome assembly GCA_033558185.1 of Dromococcyx pavoninus. Classification (NCBI taxonomy): domain Eukaryota; kingdom Metazoa; phylum Chordata; class Aves; order Cuculiformes; family Neomorphidae; genus Dromococcyx; species Dromococcyx pavoninus. Next base: position 77,023 of record JAUMJL010000599.1, on the reverse strand, counting down.
CAGGCAGCAGAGCTGGGAAAATAACCCTGGTGAAGTCCCTTCAGGGGACAGATGGACACAGAGCTCCTGCAGGGACAGCAGCTAGAAGAGGATGGAGAGGGGCAAACTGGCGGAGCAGGCGAGCGGAGGCAGGAGGGAGCAGAGGGAAGGTGGCTCAATCTGCTCCTCCGCACAGCCCTGCAAACTGGGAGGTGTTTGCTGCCCACCCCGCTGCCAGCTGGGGTGTGAGGGCAGGAGTGAGAGCTACGGCCAGTGCCACACACCCTGCCCCAGGCTGGGAGCCTTCAGCCTTGGAGGAGGGGAATGGTCTGCATCCTTGAAAAGGGGCAGGAGCTGGTGTTGTGGGGGGCTCAGCGTCGGTGCCACTTTGGCAACACTGAGGGAGGAAAACTGCAAAGCCCTGGTTTGATTTGAGCTCAGAAAGGAGTTTGTCAAGTTTGTCACTGTTCTCTCTGTTTCATTTTTGCCTTTGGAGGTAAGCACTGGTGTCAGGGAGACAAACCAAGGGAGAGAATTAATTAAACCCTCCCGGTAGGGCGCTTGCTCCTGACACCCATCCTGTGCTCACCAGTGCACCCAGCTATGAGGAGCTGGAGCTGGTGACACGGCAGCTGCTGTCCCATCCTCTCCACTCTCCTCATTACAGCTCTTCTGCCTGATGCCTGGGGGGAAAAGAGTCCTTACCTCAGGGCAAGGGCTGGCTGAATCTTTTCTGTGCCAGCTCAGCTCAGCCTTGCCCCGAGCAGCAGCCAAGACAGACCCACCAGCATCTCTTCCAGCAGCAAAGCACCCAGCGTGTTCCACTGGTGCTGTTAATGAGATGGCAGTGAGGGCCAATCTCCTGACAGGAATAGAGTCCCTCACCCAATGGACCTTCCCATTTCACTGGTGCAGGTACACGAGGAAGGAAACCCTCACCGCTGAGAGTGGGGATGGGGTGGGGGCAGCAAGGACCCTCTCAAGGAGCTGATGCTCCCAAAATAGCTGTGCTACCCAGCGCCCCAGGCCAGCAGCAGTTCAGCCTGCTGCAATGTTGTAACCACAATTTTACTGTCACATGGCGTGGAGGGTTGTGGTGGGGTCTCAAGGAGAGAAACAGGGCCCTAAACCTCCCTAGGAAGACTGGGGTCTGGAATCCCCCAGAGCCCTTGCACAGCCAAAGTGCAAATGCATCCCTATGATCAGATGGGATGTGGTGAGCAGCCACCAAGACATCTCTTTGGGATGTTCACTGCATCCATCAAGAAATTCAGTGTTCACCACAGTGGAAATGGGTGGGATAAGATGGTCCTCCACCACACGTCAAACACCGCCTGCTTTGCTGCACATCAAAAGCATCATCCTGGCACCAGGCAGAGAACACAAATTCCCTGCTCTGCAAACCCTGCTCACCTCTCACCTCCCCAAAAACGCCCCCAGCACATACCTCGAGCAGACAGCTTCTTAGTGTTGATGATCTTGGCCGCATACTCTTGTCCTGCCAACACCTTCACGCATCTCCGGACGATGGAGAAAGCGCCCCTGGGAAGACAAGAAGTGGGAGGGTGAGGTGAAGGGCTTGGCATGGGCAAGGGCACAGCTCAGCCCACGGGGCAAGGGGTAGTCACGGGGATGAGGACTGGTGCTGGAGAAGGAGCTTGGAGAAAACATGGAGGGCTTTCAGTGGGCTTCCCGGGCGATGATGGGTGCAGGCACAGGTAGGCCTGGGGATGAATGCAGGATTCACCCCTCTGTGCTCCCCTGGAACACTCCTGGGCATCGCGTACCTTTCCTCCTCTCCCTCCCCGACTCTGCCTTACCTATCCCTGGGGAGAGAAGGGACTGTGATTCTCCAGGGGCGTTGATTCCTGAGGGGCACCAGGGTGGCTGCAGCTGCCACGCAGCACTCGGCCACTCCACTTTAGACCATGTGTGTGGCTTTGCATGCTTTAGACCTTAAAATCAAAGCAGGACTTTCCAGAAGCAGGTGCAAGCACCAGTGATGGGTGGAGGTGAGCAGTAAAGGGTCCTCCCCAGCTGAAAACCTGTCACACAGGCAGGGACAGCTCAGGGGACCCTACGAGTAAGGGGGTCCAAGCAGGATGGGCACTGATGATACTTTCACACGTGTAAGCCAACGTGCAGGGGTCTCCTGAGACCTGGCAGGCAAAGGAGCGCCGGTGTTTGGATTGCTCCAGAGAATCCACTCTGCCCCTGTATCCCGAGCTCTGCCAGCTCATTGCACCGAAAGCGCGCTGGCGCGATGCTGGGAGCTGCGGCATTGCACACACGCACGCTCCAGCCCTGCTGAGCACAACCTTTGTACCAGGGTCCCTTTCCTGCCAAACCCTTCCAATCGCTAAAATAACAACTATCAAAAGCAATCCCACCTCCTGCCCCACCTTCCCCCTGCTCCCCGTCGCCCGCTCCCGCTCCCCGCTGAGGAATAAAAGGCCGCAGGCCGGCGAGCGGCGGTGGATAATTGATTTTAGCGGTGGGGGCGGGTGGAGACGGGCAATTTGGGTTTGCATGTGATCTTCAGGAGAACAGGCGAGCGGCGGGGTGCGGAGGGATGGGGCTGGAGCCCCGGCGGAGCCAGCAGCCCACGCGCTCAGCACCGAGCATCGCTCACGGCACGTGCCAGGCAGGAGCCGTGGGAACAGCATCCTGGTGCTTCCCAGCCTCCCCAGTCCTGCCATTTAATCCTGGCTGCTGGAAGAGCTAAGCTATAAACGATCCCTGTAGGGATTAATAGGAAAGAGGGGGAGAAATGCTTTGTATCCAGCTCGCTGCGAGTGGGAGAGACAGAAGCCATCGCCAGCCCCATGGTGCTGCTCTCACCATTTCACCAGGAACCCTGCACTGCTGGGGCTTGGGGGGCTTCTGGAGTCTCTGCCACTCAAATTTCCTTTTCTTTTTCCTAAATGCATGTGCTGCTGTTGCAGTGCCAGGAAAGCCTGAGTAAGTGAGCATGGCAAGTGTGCCCACTGCCCTGGCTCAGGGTTTCTACTTGAGCCGCAGGGTTTCTCCATAGGACCCAGTTGGAGGGTTGTTAAGTGTCCTGGAACCCCTAGAGGCTGGGTACCCCCAACCACTCCTGGGCCCAGCGCCCACAGCTGCTCATTCATCCACTTATTACAGCTAAACTGAACGGCAGGGAAGGGGGAGTCATGGGAAGGAGGATGCAGTGGCTGGGGACGGGATGCGACGCAGAGGTAGAGCACAGGGTATCACATCCTGGGCTGCATTCATGGCTTTTGGTTCCTCTGGGCCTTTTTAACAGAAACCAAATGTCTACTCATGCTCCATGAAGCACAATCACAACCCTGTGAGCCTGAAGAATGATGAGGACATGAGGCACTGGGTGTGGGTACCGTACACCCCTGGGTACAACCTGCTCTCCATAACCCCATCCCAATCCCAGTTGGGTCCTTCAGAAGATCTGCACATACTGGGTGTTTGATGCCACTGGGCATTTCACAGCAGCCAGGCTCTGCTCCCTGTGCCAAGCTGCTTCCATGTTTCCCAGCCCCATGTGGATCTTCCCAGCCTGGGGGAACAATCCCCCCTTGGATACACCCAGCATCTCTTTCCTTGCAGATGCAGACACCCTCCCTGTGCCAGGAGCTTGCAGGGCAGTGCGAGCAGCACAGGAGGTGACAGGTAGGAAAATCAGCCCCATCTTGGGGCAAAAAAACCCTTTGGAAGGAGACGTGGGCAGCATTGTGGATGGATCCCTTCCCTCGCAGGGCACTGACGCTTTGGATGGGACCAATCCCATCCCTAGTGGCAGCCAGGGGCCCCCATTCCTGCAGGCTGGGAGATGGGACATTCATCCCAGAGGACACAGCACGTCCTAATTTTAGCCCTGGCCGGGGATGTCACCCACAGGGCAGTGGGGAGAGACTGTGCCTGCATTCCCCTACAACGGCTGCATTTCAGGGTTACAGTGGACCCACAGCCCAGCAGCCAGCCCTGTCCCTCCAGCCCTGAACCCTGGCACTCTGGGTCCAGCCCTGCAACCCGTGTCCCTTGGTCCCTTGTGCCAGGTGTGACCCCACGCCCTGTCCCCACGGCCCCTCCCCCGGCAGCCCGAGCAGCGGCTCTGCCACCGGGATGCTCCCCTTCTCCCTTTTTCACACCTTCCCTGCCAGCACTGGGCTGCGCTGCTGCTGCCCTCCCTCTCTTCAACACCTCCTCCTCCTCCAAGGCATTTTATCTCCTTTCTAGAGAGAAGCGTGTGGGCTGGGGATTTTTTGTTCCTCCATATATATTTATATATTTTTTTTCCTTTTTAATAAAACCCCTCTCCTGCAGCTCGGGGAGCCGAGGGGCTGTTTGCACCGCTCAGCACGGTAATTGTCTCCAGCCTCCTCGTGAACCTGCCACGGGGGCGGATTCGGAGCTGCCTGTGGAGCTGCAATTCATGTTTGTCCTACTCCACGGGGCCGTGGGCAGGATCCTCTCCCTGCTGCCCCCTGCCCTCACCCAATCCCCTCCTGCAAGCACGGGGCAGCTGGAGGGATTGGAACAGCCCTTCTTGCTTGGCTTTGCCAGGACCACTATGGGAGCAGGTTTTTACTCAGCTCTATGTCTCCTGCTTGGGACAGGTGCCCATCCCAAGCCTGGGAGGTGCAGAGATGCACCAAAGATTTGTGCCCCACAGGGCAGGCTCGACAGACTCCCCTCCCCATCTTTACCTCCCACCAAAGCCCTGTTGTGGTGCTACCATTGGGTGTGTGGCACCTCAGACCTGGGGGTCAGGATGGTGACAGTTGAGGAGACGTCAAATGAGCATAGTGAGCGCAGCAGACAGGCACCCAGCATCTCCCCTCCTGCTGGCCAGGCTCAGGGACACCAGCAGACTGTCCTCCAGCAGACTGTCCCAGTCCATTGGGGATTGCAAATTCAAGACAGAGCCTTTCTGCTCCAAGCCCTCACAGGATGCTGCTCCCCTTCAGGGTCTGGGTTGGGAAGAGCCACGCTGCCCACCTTGGCTCACCCCTGCTGGGATGCCCCCACCCTGCCTGGCACCGGGAGCATCTCGCTGAAGGAGGAACTGTTTCCCACCACAAGTGGCTGCCGCAGCACAGCAGAGGTGTGGCACTTCATCCTGGTTTCCCTCTCTAAGCCCATGAAGCAGAAATTTCCCCATGGGAAACCTCTGATTTTTTAATGTACCAGGATGTGCTGGAAACCATCCCTGTGGAAAAGCCCCAACCAGCTCCATGGTGCCTTGATCAGCCTAGGCAAGCTCCTAACTCAGGAACATCCCTCAGCACTGCAGAGGCACCTGCCCCCACAGAGCAAAGGGGAAAGCTGTAGGATGCACTAAGCTGGGGATGATGTCCCGAGCCACCAGCTGCCCCTGTTGCTCCTGCATCACCCCAGGAGATCGGGTGGGCTGGGGCTGGTGAGCCCCTGCTCCAGATTTGCTCCTTTATTCCTGAAAGTATTAAAATGCATCTGTTGAGGTAGTTTTACACTGCGATGCCAGGCAGTGCAGGCAGCCCTGAGCCTGGGTGCTCAGCCTGCTGTGTTGGCCCTCACCTAGCAAAGCATCGCACCCCCAACACCTCTGGAAGTCCTCTTAGTCCTCTCCAATTGCACTGCTCTGCAACCTCTTCTCTGCATCCCCCAGCCTGCCCAGCCAAGGGCCCAGCAGCCACTGCCTCTTCCGCCCACTCCCTGCCTACCCCCTGCCGCCACCGCAGAGCATCAGAATCCAGAAAAGCCAGAAACCTCTGGAAAAAGCAGGTTCTGGACCCCATTTTGCCATCACCTCCTGGGTGTGTGTCTGTCCCCACTATTCACAGAGCAGGGACCTGCTCCTGAACCCGCTGCTCGCCGCCACCCTCACAGCCTCCCTGAAGCTGAGGGGATGGATGTGAACGTCCTGGCACGGGAGGGCTGCTCACCTCCAGGGAGCTGCACATTGTTTGTAGCAGAAACCTGGTCCCCCTGGTTTGGATGGGGAATATTCATGGAATCATGGAATGGTTTGTGTTAGAAGGGACCTTAAAGCCCATCCAATTCCAGTCCCCCCTGTCATGGGTAGGGACACCTCCCACCAGACCAGGCTGCTCAAAGCCCCTTCTAACCTGGCCTTGAACACCTCCAGGGATGAGGCAGCCACAGCTTCCCTGGGCAACCTGTGCCAGTGTCTCACCACCCTCATGGTGAAGAATTTCTTCCTAATGTCTAATCTAAATCTTCCCCCTTCCAGTTTAAAGTCATCTGCAAGGCAATATTAGCGGCATTCCACCTGGCACAAAGTCTTTCCCTTTTCATCCTTTTGATTTCACCATCTTTGTCCTCTCCTTTCTCCCTCACCCCCCTTTCACACGCCCACGCGTGTGCGGGAGAGCATTTGGGGCTCTGCGCCCAGGAAACGCGGGGCTGTGGGGCTGGAGCAAGCACCCATGGCCATGGGTGGGCCCATCCAAAGCAGAGACACCCCGCCACCCAGCACAGCACCCCGAGCCTGCCACCGCACCGCCGAGCCACTCCGAGCAGAACGGGGTTGCACGCCCCACATTTACACACCAGCTCCAAAAAAAAAGGCACGGGAACCAAAACACAGGCACACACTGGCTCACTTTTACACCTTTTTTACAGCCGCTCGCTCTGTGGGACACAGAGCATCCCTCTGCCTCGCACGGAGGACCTGAACTGCCCTGCTCCAGGGTGCTCAGTGCCCCCCAGGCTCACCTCGCTGCGCACGGGTAGTTCTCACACGCATGCACACGCACATGCACCCTGATCCAGGCACACGCGATGACACCTGGACCTGCTGAGCTGATCCCTCTCCAGGCTGGGACAAGGACAGGGGTGGGAGACACCAGGATTCTCCAGGGGCTGCCAGGCAGGCTGGATCTGCCCTAGGATGTGCCAAACCCCAGAGACTCCACACAGAGACATTCCCTAAAGAAATGTAAGCAGCACCTGCCACTTCAGCTTTTCTCCTCAGCTGTCCCATCCCTCCTCCCAGCTGGAGAAGTTCTCAGGGGAGCCGGCAGCATCCACTTTCGGGAGCGGCTTTTCCACTAAAGTGGCAGCCCCCCCCCCGCCTCCCCAGGCAGCTCCATTCCACTGGGGTGGCCCGAGCCCCCATCCAGGCACCCATCAGCAGCCACCCAAACTTGGGAAGGGTTGAAGCTGACATCACCCATCCTAACCTGAGTCCCCCGACCCTTTTCTCCAAGCCTGTCTCCTTTTCCCCATCTCTGGCAGTTCCCAGCACCGCTAAGGCTCCTTCCCAACCGGGGCACAGCCCCACTCTGAGCATTCCAGCTCCACTTTGAGCATCCCAGCCCCACTCTGAGCTTCCCAGACCCATTTCCAACTTACTTGCCCAGTTCCTCAAAGAGCTGGTACTCCTCGGTGAAGCGATTGCAGGTGATGGTGGCCATCCCGAGGGGCTGGAAATGCTCCCTCCCCTGTGCGGAGTTTGGGGCAAGCAGCTCTCCTCTCGCTCCCTCCCTCTCCGTGTGCTCCCAGAGCTCTCTCCTCGCCGAGGTAAATAAGGGAATATGTTTGATTGACAAGCCCAGAGATAATGATGAGGGCAATTTGTCTTCTCAGCCTCACAAGCCTTCGTCAGCATCCCCGTCCCCATGGCGACCACCACTGCCAGAAACGCCCTGTTTCTGTTGCCGGGGCAACTGCTTCCCAAACCCTCCGCCAGCCCTTGGGGACCAGAACCCTGCTGGGGACCTGACCCCGGGGGCTGCCTGGGGGTCACTCGGCTGCTGCAGGGTGGAGGGCAGTCTTAAATGCAAATATTAAAGGCAAATTAAAGGACATGGCAGTGGTAGAATAATCGGGGCAAAAAGAGTTTCCATGGAAACTGTGGTTTCTGTGTTGCAGGAGGATGCTGTCACCCCGGCAACTGCTTCCCCCCCCAAAACAGAGGCCCTGCTGGTACCCACAGCAACATCCTTCTGGGGCCTGGGGGGCTGAGAGATGTGGGACACGCTGGGGCAGGTCAGGGTGAGTGGGAGCAGGTGGAGCAGAATTGTGTCAGGAGAAACCATGGCAGGTCCCCAAGTCCCCACAGCAGTCTGCCATCGTCTGGGCTCCCCATCACTCTGTCTGGAGGGCTGTTTGTGCCGGGGAGCTGCCCCCTGCTCCCTTCTTTGCCCACCAGGTCTCCCCATGAGCTATGAGTGCAGCAGGTCTCGAGGGTCCCCAATGCCACGGGGCAAGTGGTTTGACCTAAAGCACAGCTAGAGAGGGAGAGAAAAGGCTGTGTCCTGGGCTGCCGTCTCCCTGTGGAACCCAAGCTTGGGCAGAAAGGGGGGGATTTTGGTCTGCCTCCTTTCTCTTCGGGCTTTTTTGCTCCTGAGCCACTCCTCTGCTGCATTTAACCTGAAAAAGCAGCAAAAAAAAAAAGCAATAAAAGTGGAGTAATGATGTCCAAGACAATGAGGAAGCAGTTTCTCTCTGAGCCCACCTTGCTGCTGGCATCCCTGGCAGCACCTCTGGGGCTCCCAGCAGCCCCTCCTCCCTTTACACCAACCCTTGCACCTTCCCACCTTCTGACAGACCCGTAGAGATTTTTTTCTAAGCTTTTGTCCCATTTCTGGATGATTTTGCAGCAGAAGGAGCCCCCCCGTCCCAGGAGAAGGGCCTCCCACCACCAGCTTGGAGGGCATCAACTTTGGCAGCTGTGATGGATTGAGTTCCCTCTCAGGCTGCCACAGAAGGGTTAAAAGGAAAAGAAAAGGCTCTAACCAGACAAAAATAGGGAGAAATCTTCTAGAGGAGAGAGAGAAGGAGGAGCGCAGAGAGGGAGAGAAGAAAGGAGGTGGAAGTGGAGGAGGACAGCAAGTGGTGGAGTGAGGAAGAAGAGGGGGAGGAGGAGAAAGGTCTAATGGCTTTTCCATTAATTGCACCATTACCCACCTTCATCCCCACCTTGCATCCCCGCATCCAGCCTCCCGCTTCCTCGTGTCCCAGTCGGAGGGGACCCTGCAACCCCTGTGGCAGGGCAGGGGTCCGATTCCCACCCATGGGCATGGGGATTGATCCAAGGTTGCCAAGGGCTGGTGGCCTCCAGGCTCATTCTGGCCATGGAAGAGCACGCCGGGCACCCTCACTTGGGGTGAGGGTCGTGCACACGTGTGACCTGTGCCCTGGGGATATGATGGTCCCCAAAACATCTCCCTGCCCATGCACATCTCCTCCCCACCTTACACCCACCTGGAAGGGGGCTTCATTCTCTATCCCTGGGGCTGTTCTTGGAGGTGGGAGCTGCTGTGGGGGCTCCCGCATCTGGATGCTTGGGGAGTGCTCCCCTCCTCCAGCTTTTTGCTGCCAACCCCTCGGCGCCGAAGGGTGAGAGGAAGAGCCCCCCCTACGCCCGAGACCCACAGACACCTGTGGGCAGCCACACGCCATCTCCTCGCTCGTGCCCGCGCCAACATACGTGTCCCAGTGGGAGCCACAATGTGACCTGTCCCCCCTTCCCACCCCATGCCAGCACCCATGCTCAGCACCCCCACCCCACCCCCTGACTCTGTGTGCTCCTTCAGCCAGGAGGAGGGGTCCAGTGCTTCCTTGCCCCCAGGGACCCTGCTGCACCCCTGACCCCCACGCCCTGAACCCATTACCCGGGATAATAGCAAAGCCCTCTGTGGGGTCCCCCCTCTCACACAGGTTCCTCCTGCCTGGCAGAAGGGTATCTTCCTTCCTGACCTTCTGTCTATTCAAATTTTTCCTCAGCATCCTTCTGGGGGTGAGGGGGTGTCAGGCTTCTGGGTACAGAATATGCTCTGATGTTTTCCTAAGCGGGAACTGCTGTGTGTCTGGGGACAACCCAAGGGGAGCCACAGCTCTGAGTGGGACCTTCCCCCTTCAGGCAGGGGATCTCCCACCAGTTCCCAGGGGAGGGGAGCAGTCCCAATCCTCTCCCAGAGGCCTCAGGATCCTCTTCAGATGTCTCTCCTTGTCTGACGTCTCTGTTCCCAGCAGCTCCAAGATTGGCTCCTCCAGGGCTTTGGAGAGTCAAGCTCTCCTGCTGCCGTGCTGGGGTATGGCCACCTGATGGAGACCTTCATCCCAAGCTGCTCCTCTCCGTCACTGGGCTGCCACTCCTGAAACACCTCCTGCTCTCCCCACACCGGCTCCAGCTCTACGTAGAGATACTCAGCTTCTGCATCCCAGCACGGGTTTTCCTCATGTTGGGCACTTGAGGTCTGATGCCAAACCCCAAACGCACCAGCCAGGCAGCTGCCTCATGGGGCTCAGGGAGGACCAATTTGTTCCTGGGGGGAATGCAGCAGGTCCCCCTCCTCCCATGGGACAGGGCTTGCATGGGCCTTAGGGAAACAGCAGCAGTGCCTCGCACGCAGAATCAGTGGGGCTGCACATTACGTCTTGCAGAGATCCCAAAATTACTGGGACAGTTTCACACACAAGCTGGGGTCTGGGGGATGTTCAGTTGCTGTCCTCTGGGAAGCTGAATTTGGGGTTATTTTTAGATGAAGTTTATAAATATCATGTTGAGGAGAGCTGATTTACATTTAGAGTTGTGTTTGCAAACGTGCCCTGTCCCTGCGGGCCCCCAGCGCTCGCTCCTGCGGCCTCATGGAACTGCTTTTGGCTGAGCCATAGTGTCCCCAGGGCCACCCTCTCTCTGACACCAGGGTCCGTGGGCAGGGACCCTCCTGTGGATGTGGACGTGACTCATGGGGACACCCAGCAGGCACCGTGTGGCTCCCTGAGGCCATGGCTTGCTGGTTCTGTGGAAGGAGAAACCTCTGCAAAACCACCGCTCAGACCCCTGGAAGGAGACAGGATGTGACTGCCTGATGTGACACACAGCCCCTTGTCCAGAACACCCTCTCCCTGGCATGAAGTGCCCAGGGTGCCCTGCTGCCCTCCCACCACGTCAGTTTGCTGAGATGTCCATCTCCTTTTCTGCCACTGGGCTTCTTCCCTTCCTTTTCCCTGTGGGGCTGGAAAGGCTCCCTGGCACCCCCAGTCCTGTGTGTCCAGTCCCGTCCTGTTCTATCCCCCTGCCTGACTCCAATCTATCCCATCTCATCCCATCCTCATCCCCATTCTCATTCTACCCCCCTCCCCATCTCCATCCCACCCCTATCCCATCCCATCCCCATTCCCATCCCATCCCATCCCATCCCATCCCCATTCTCATCCTACATCCCTCCTCATCTCCATCCCATCCCAACTCTATCCATCCTCATCCTATCCCCACCCCAGCTCCCTCCAGCCAGCTGTGTGGAGATAGCAACCCATCCTAAAGGAGAAGCAGAAACTACTCCTCCATCCCACCCCACAGCCCTGACAGACCCATGTGCATCTCCGTGCCCCAAAATTCTCCACAGGGTCCCATCCTGCCTTCAGCTCCTGCCTGGGGTTCGGAGCACCCTTGGGCTTGCACGGCACTTTGGAGAGCAGTTGGGAAGGAGGGGAGCACTCAGCCTGTCCAACACATCTCCTGGGTGCAGCATCAGGGCGAAGCAGGGAGCTCCTCTGCCTGACCATCTCACCAGCTGCATTAACCCCTTGGCAGCCAGAGCACACGGGCACTCCCAATGGGCTTGAACTCTCTGAAAACATGGGATTTTTACACATTGCTGCATTTTCCCCCACAGAGATTGTTAATGAGCAGTGATGGGATGGGAACCTATGTAGTGGTCATCACTTGCCCCTTCCCAGCCCAGTGTTGGGGAGGAGACTGGAAATGTCGTAAAGGACAACTTCTGTCCTCGAACTGGAGGCTCTGTGCTATCTAAGCACCCAGAGATGTTCCTGCCTACATTTCCTCTTCTTTTGGGGGACTAAGATTTCCTTTAACTGTTTCTTTTTGTACAAATTCAGAATGTATTTCTTTTTAATTAAAAAAATAAGAAGACAGACCCAACGCTATGGCCAGGCTGACTGTAGGAACCCAGCACCGGATCAGCAGAGCTCAAACTGGGAATGAAGCAAGACCAGACGAACATTTTCACGGAGATATTGGTACAACTGAAGGGCGAAAAACCGAACATGTTTTCATGGAAATTTCCATTTTTGAAAGGAAAAAAAAAACATTAAAGGACTAAACTTGGATGCATTTACATAAATATGGAAATGAAAGCCGTTCCCCGAGCCTTGTCGCTGCCCCACAGTCAGCCCCGTGCTCCTGCTCCCTCCGGCACTGGTTCCCCCAGTGCTGTGACTGGTGCCCAAGATCCCCACAGCCATCACCCCCTGCGCTCCTCCAGCTCAGCCTGCAGCAGCCTCCTCTTCTTCAGCAAACGTTGCTTTATATTCAGCAACAGTTGGCTTTGCCAAAGCTGCAGCCTCACTGCTGATGGGCACACGGGTGGTGCACGTCCAGGCTGGCTGCTTGAGGTAGTTCAAGGATGTGCAGCATCCTCCCCGGGCACACCTTGGCCAAGGTGATGCCATGGGGACTGGTGCCCATGGAGCGATGTGCTAAGGGAGCCAGGGACGGAGATGGGACTGATGGAGGAGATAAGTCCCCCTCTGAAACTTCATACAATCATAGAATTACCTGAGTTGGAAGGGATCCACAAGGATCATCGAGTCCAACTCCTGTTCCTGCACGGGACACCCTCAACATTCACACCGAGGACTTTGTCCAAATGCTTCTGGAATTTTGTCAGGCTGTGACTGCTTCCCTGAGGAGCTGTTCCAGTGCTCCACCACCCTCTGGGTGAAGAGCTTTTTCCTAATATCCAGCCTAACCCTCCCCTGGCACATCTTCCTGCCATTGCCTCAGCTCCTATCGTTGTTCACCAGAGAGAAGAGCTCATTACTTCCTCCTCCTCTTGTGATGAAGCAGTAAACTGCAATGAGGTCCCCCTTAAAGCTCCTCTTCTCCAGGCTGAGCAGACCAAGCGACTTCAGCCGCTCGGCTTGTCCTTTGTGCCACTGCAGGGGATGTTCCTGTAGGGATGTGGGGGCTGCCTGGCACGGTGATGGGCGTGCACGGAGCAGCTGGGACCTGCACACACGCTGCCATGCTCTGGCATTGCAAACTCCTTCTCATCTCTCCAAGAGGCCTCCTCTATTCTGCCTTGCTGTCAGCTTTTTTTTTTGGCTTTGTTTCTATAGAAAATCCCAATTCCCCCAAATAATCCAGCTAAGAGTAAGGAAAAAAAAAGAGAAATACAAACGTGTCATTGCATTCTCTTCCCATCCCCGTCCCTTCCTCACACACAGGGCTTAAAAGCGCACTGAAAGGTATTCAGCATGTGCACTGCCAATTGTCACATCTTTCAATGACAGATTTTAAATGAATGTTATTTTGCAAGGGGGAGAGAGAGAGAGAGGGGGGGAAAAAAAAGAAAGCCCACACTGCTCATCCAAGAGCTGACAAGTCCTAACGGGCCTCATTTTCCAGAGACAAAAATAACTATTTTCAAAATTCACAGCAGGGCCTTCGCCTACACAAGCTGCACCAAGAGAAACCTGTGGGGAGAAATGTAAAACACATTGTGTAAATGGAAATGCACTGTGCATCCAAAGTGCTTTTAGAGCTATTTACCCTCTTTCATCCTCGCCAGCTCTCCTCTGAGCGCGCGTATGTGCGCTCGCACCCTGCCGAAGGCGCGGGGGCACAGCGCTCCGCTGGCTGTCCCGGCTCCTGAGCCGCCTGGGCCGGCTCCCCGCGGATGGGGAGGTGGTTCCCCCCAACGCATGTGGTGCTGGGAGAGCGGGGCTCATCTGCAGGCGCTGGCAGGCAGGAGCTGTCATCTTGTCCCCTCCCATGGCTTTAAAGTCCTGCAGCTATAGAGCAGCGCATCAGTGTCTGCAGAGACCTTCTTGAGATCTTCCTCCTGGTGTAGCAGTGAGGACGTGGGGATGGGGACAGTCCCAGCAATGGGGAGGGGCAGCCAGGGGTAGTTGGCTGGTTGGATGTGTATGATGCACGAGAAGGAACGTGTGTGTCTACAGCCATGCACATGGGGGGTGTGGCCAGGCAGAACTGTGGATGAAAGGGTCTGCTGGGTGGTTGACCCATGTGAAGTCCACCAGAGCTTGGGGCAAACCTGCCTCCCAAATGTGGGGCTTTGGAATTATAGAATCATAGAATGGTTTGGGTTAGAAGAGACCTTAAAGATCATCTAGTTCCAACCACCTTGCTTGGGCAGGGAACCATCTGTCCTCCAAGTGCATCCAACTACATCTCCTTGGGCCGTAGTTCCTCGCTGAGGCTGCTGCTGGCTCCCCAGGTCAGTGGAGAGAAGCCATGGTCCCACATGAGGTCCTTGAAGCAGCAAGGTTGAGTCCAGCCACGGCAATCTCATGTCTGATATCCATGGCTGAGAATCCATTCTTCCACAAGGAAGTATAATAAGAAAAACACCATGGTCTTGGGTTTGGGGGAGACACTTGAGTTCCCAGAGCAAGAGCAAAGAAGGCAGGTGCCTGGCAGCAGGCAGAAAGCCATGAGCACATGTACATGGAAAAATGACAAGGAACAACGTGCAGACAGAGACACTGAAGCTGCCCAGTCCCTCTGCATTGCCACCCCAGGCTCCTGCGCTTCCTCCTGCCATCCCAGTGGCCGACACTTAAAGTCTGTGATTGGCTGCAGAGTCCTTGAGAAAAGGGTCTCTTGCTTTAGAAGGGACTGTGCACCCTCCAGCCCAGCTCAGTGGACTCATACACCTCCACCAAGCGGTGCGACTGAGCCAGCGTTGCCTTTCCCTGCCCAACAGGACCACCTCCCTTTGGCCACCAGTCCAGCTAGAGAGAAGAGGTGTTTTGGGGTGAACCCTGGAGCAAAAGGAAGCAAGAGGGTGCTGATCACCTCCCTGCCCATCCCTCTCCCTCACTCCCACCCCACGGCACTGCTGTCCAGAGCTCCACCCTGGCCAGGCTGGGTCGATGGAGAAGTCTCCCATCAGATGCGGTTGGACATGAGCCTGGTGTTCAGCTTGCGGAAGAAGGAGCGCAGCTTGCAGATCTTGCACTTTTTCTTCTTCTTGTTCCTACTCTTCAGGGACTCCCCACCACCCTCCCACTCCTCCACATCATCCTCATTGGCCCAAGGTCCCCAGGCACCACCGTTGAAATCCGGGTGAGCCCGAGGGTTCTCCGCGGGGTACCGCACCGGGATGGCCGTCCGGTTGTAGTGCACCAACCTCATCAGGAGGGCCCTGACCACATCTGGGCGCTGATCTGAGAGGTCGTAGCGCTCATAGGGGTCAGCGGTGATGTTGAAGAGCCACATGGACTTCCTTAGGCCATCAGTGAGACGCTCCAGGTTCCACCAGCTCCCTGGGAAGTTAGTCAGGGTCTGCGGAGGAATCCAGTCGCTGTAGCCTGGGTCGCCAGTGAGGAGTTTCCACTCCCCAACCCGGATGGAGGCTTGCACAGCTGTGTTCCAGATGCCAAAGCCATCCTCCAGGGAGCCATACTTGGCGTGGTTATACAGAGGGTCGATATTGTGCAGGATTTCGGTTCGTGGCGACTCCTTGCCCTCGCTGATGGCAGGCCAGACATTGTAGCCATCCAAGCCTGGGACGTTGCTCAGGTTGCCCCTGGCCAGGCTGACCAGCGTCGGGTACCAGTCCGTGATGTGAACCAGTGCCCAGCTGGTCCGGCGCTTGCGCTTGATGAGGGGACTGTGGACAAAACCGATGCCACGGACTCCCCCTTCCCAGTACGTCCCTTTGCGGCCCCGCAGCGGCCAGTTGCTTCCCCCGGAGAAGGTCTGCCCACCATTGTCAGTGGAGAACACGATCACACTGTTGTCATAATAACCATACTTCTTGAGGGCCCAGGTGATGTTCTTCACCGCCTCATCCATGCATGTCACCATGGCAGCGTACTTGCGGCGAGCGACGTTGCCCATGGACCGGTAGCGGTAGATGTACTCCTTGGGCGACTGCAGAGGCGTGTGGACCGCTTGGAAAGCCACATAGATGAAGATGGGCTCCTTGGGGCTGTGGGATGCCAGGATCTTGTTGACGCGCTGGGCGTAGAGGAAGGTGGAGTACTTCCCACTCTGGTCCCAAGCCACATCCTCCCCTTCGTGTAGGTCGTAGCCGCAGACACCTGGCCCGTCGCAGTTATCGTAGGTGTAGTAGTCCACGTTGCCCGTCAGGGAGCCCAGGAAGGTGTCGAAGCCCCGACGGGTGGGCAGGCACTCCTTCTTGTAGAAGCCAAGGTGCCACTTGCCCACCATGTGTGTGGAGTAGCCAGCTTCCTGCAGCTTCTGGGGCAGGGTGACCTGGTCGAGGGGTAGGCAGTTGGGCTGCCGAGGTCGGATGATGGAGTGCTGCAGCCCTGTGTGGATCTGGTACCTGTTGGGAAAGAGCCAGGAGGAATCAGTGGTGATGGGGAGCAGTGCTGGCTGGGGATGGGATGGGACTTCATGTGCTGGAGACCCCACATGAATTCAAACCTCCATATTACCCAGGCCAAGCCCATGGAGCAAGCTCCACACCAGAGACAGGGAGCTCCTCATCCATTCAGAAGTTCCAAAAACAGACACAAAAGAACAGAGACACCAGACAGTAGACATCTCAGAAGCACACTGGGCGGCTGTCCCAGGATGCCACCAGCAGTCACCCTGCTCTTGCCAGCCTAGGGATATGGCTGGGCTCTGTCAGGGCTGGACAGCACAAGCAAGAGTTGCATAGCAGTCCCTGGGAGTTTGCAGTGCCCCATCTGGGTGGCTACACATCCCTGTCCTCCTCTGCTTTGCACATCCCAGAGATGCCTGGGATCTCTCTAGAGCCATCAGGAAAGAAGCCCCCCAGTGGACTCCACCACCCCCAGGCAGTAGGGGCCACATCCATAGGCACCTCCATGGGGCCCACTCCTCTGTAAAATCATAGAATCATGGAATCCCCTGGTTGGAAAAGACCTTTGAGATCATCAAGGCCAACCATACCTGTCCACTACTAAACCAGATCCCTGAGAAATTCATCTACCTACCTTTTAAACACCTCCAGGGATGGGGATTCCACCCCCTCCCTGGGCACCCTCTGCCAGTGCCTGAGAACTCTTTCAGTGAAGAAATTTTTCCTGATGTCTAATCTGAACCTCCCCTGTTGCAACTTGAGGCCATTTCCTCTCGTCCTATCACCTGTCACTTGGGAGAAGAGACCAACACCCACCTCACCAACACCTGCCTTGCTACAACCTCCTTTCGGGCAGTTGTAGACAGCAATGAAATCTTCCCTTAGCCTCCTTTTCTCCAGGCTAAAGAACCCCAGTTCCCTCAGCCACTCCTCATAGGACTTGTTCTCCAGCCCCTCCACCAGCTTCATTGCCCCTCAGTGTCCTTCTTGTAGTAAGAGGCCCAAAGCTGAGCACAGGATTCAAGGTGCAGCCTCACCAGTGCTGAGTACAGGGGCACCATCACCTCCCTGGTCCTGCTGGCCACACTGTTTCTGAACAGCAGGAGATGATCTGATGAGATCTGCCTCCTACAGTCAGTGCTTACCTCCCAGTGTTCCTCTGGGGAAAGCCCCAACCCCATCTGTCCCAGGAGGCAGAATGGACCAGGATAAGGGGAGACCTGACCGTGCTGCCATGGGAGAGGGTGCTGGATCAGCATCCAGCCTGCCCTGGCCAGTGAATGCAGAAGCAGGCAAAGCATGGTCCAAGCGACTCTTAGATGCAGAGGAGAAAGAGCCTTCAAACCCACAGCCCAGCAGCAAATCCACAAGAATCAGTGTAAGAGTGGCACAGGACAGCCAGGGGACACAGCACCTTGCCTGGCACCGAAGAACCTCATGGTCAGAGACCCCCCTCTCTCAATGTGATGTCCATTACCCAACGTCATCCGCATTTTTGGCCTTGCCATGTGCTGCTGTTTATCCCACATGAAAAATCAACCAATTTACCCAGGGAGCCTTCTAGAGAAAGCCAACAAGACACGCTTATCTGAAGGGTCTCCATCACCTGCCAATACACCCGGGCATCAGCAGAGAGCTGGGGTTACACCCCACAGAGGTAAGGAAGGTGCAGCAGGGGGGACACGAGCAGGGTGGGAGCAGGCGTTGGCTTACCTGCCCGTAATCAGCTGGCTCCGGGACGGGGTGCAGATGGGCTGGATGTAGTAGTTCTCCAGCTTCACGCCCTCGGCTGCCAGCCTGTCCAGCGTTGGCGTGTGGATATCCGAGCCATGATACCCAACGTCGTGGTAGCCCTGGTCGTCGGTCAGAATGAAGATGATGTGGGGTGGCCTCGTGAAGGCAGGAGGCAGCGATTTGTCCAGGGGGTCTGTGGCCACATCGGCCACCAAACTGGGCTTCATCCAGTCCCAGGATAAATAGCCAAAGCTGAGCAGGCTGACAAGTGAGAAGCCCGTGAGGGCGTAGACGGCCATCGTGGAGCACGCTGCAAAGGGAGCTACTGTGCCAGCATCGTCTCAGAGCCACGGAAACAGGAGGTCTCCCCCTCCTCTGGGTGAGCCCCTCGGCCTAGGGGATGGTCCCCGAAACCCCTGCAGCCCGTTTGGCAGGAGCAGCTCCCATGAAGGCACTCTCAGGCGCACACAAAGGGCTTTAATCCGCCGGGGCTGGGTTGCCTTCAGTCAAAAGAAAATAACCCTCGCGCCGCTCCAATCAAACACATCTGCAGGGCAGGACGGGCTCCTCGCAGTGATTAACGGCAGCCCCAGAGCCACTCACCAAGCGTCCTGAGAGCCAGAAACACTCCCTGGCTTCTTGGGGTTTTCTCACTGGTGTTATTTCTTCATAAAGAACCCCATAAAAACCTCGCTGGAGAAAGCAGGCGGCTTCTCCGCCACTCTGCTCCTGCCTGGCTGGCAGGACGCCTCGCTCGGGATACGATGAGCCTTTTCTTTAAACTCCTGCAGAAGAGGGTGCTAAAGTTCAAACCAAGAGGTGCTGAGTCCTCCTCCTCACCGTCCTCTCCTTTTCCCACCCTCTGCTCCAAGGCAGAGAGTCCCAACATCTGCCCGCGATGTGGGCTAAGCCGCCAGGTTTATGGGGAGCCGCAGGCTCAGCCCCTCCCAGCACAACAGCTCCAGGAAAAAGCTCCAGGAAAAAAGCTGGGAAGCCCCAGAACATGCAGGGTCCTAAGCGTGGCATTTCCCGAGCCACCAACACTTCCCTCCCCTCTTGCCCCAAGATGTGTGACGTGTGGGCCAGGGCCCCTGGTGGGATGCTCAGTTGAAGCCCGCCCAGCATACAGCTGGGAGGGATTGCTGGGACCAGCTGCCAGAATCACCACCCAACTAAATAGTGGGCAAGGAGAAGCTACAAAAACTTGTTGGGACACCCTCAGTGTTGAATAAAACCATGTAGGAGCATGCAGAGCACTACAGAGTGGGGTGGGTGCTGCTTTGCCAGTTTTCCAGCAGGGGAAACTGAGGCAGAGAGGGGCCATTCGTACTGGTGGTGGTCAAAGACAGGTAGGGACAAGGCTTTGTGGGAATTACAGACCTCTACCAGTGTGGGGGTACTGGTCTGAGTTTGAGCTACTGGGACAAGGGGCCAGGTTGGTGCCTCGATGCTTCACGGGAGCTTTTGGGAGAGATGCTCCTGTGTAAACCCTTTTGCAGGGCCAGCATTCACAGGAAACCATCACACCCAGCACATTTCTTACCCTTTCAAGTTTCCCCAGGCAGGACTTAGCCCAGGAGGGGGGATTCTGGGAGAAGAAACCCACCCACATTCACCCACCCCTGGCAGAGCCGGGAGCTGAGCCCCGGTGGCTGTTTTGGCACCGTGCCATCCCTTGCACTGCACCGATGGGGATCCAAGGGGTCCCCCAACACAGCATCCCCCCGGACCCGTGCTCCCTGCCTGCCTTTGGGACCACAGGGCTGCAGCAATGGGGACTCAGTGGGGGCTCTGGGAGGGCTCTGCCCACACTTAGGCAAGGGCTGGCTCAGAGAAGCTGAGCCAGGAGGTTCCCTCCTGCAGGGCCCCCAGTCCCTGCTCTGGGCTTCCCTCTGCTCTCCAGCCCTGGGCTTCTCTCTACCAGGTGGCCTCCACTTCTCCCCTCCCGGATCCTCTCCACAGGTGCCCCCCACAGTTTTTGCCCCTCCCCTGATGCCTCCAGTCCCCACACACCCCACATCTCCCCACTGTCCCACATCTCCTGCCACATGGAACCCGAGGCACTTGTGGAGGCATAAGCAGGAAGGAGCACAAATGATCTCTGTTTCCAGGGACAGGGATGACTCCCAGGAATGCCAGAATGAGGGTGGTCTTCTCCCTCCTGGCTTCAGACACAGGCAGAGGGGACAGGGATAGAGCCCACTTCAGCTGGGATCTGGGGAGGTTTGCAGGAGCACAGGGAGGGCTGCAGGGGAGCAGGAGTGGGTTTCAGGGATGGAGAGCTGTTTCCTGCACCTTTCTTCACTGGTGAAAACCCCTGCTTACTCAAAGGAGTGTGGCAGGACTGGGTGGAGGCTTTCAGTGAGGTTTGATTAATCTCCAGGGGATCATCACTCATTTTTTCCGCCTGTTCGTCTTCTCCCTTCCCCTCACTCCTTCCCACCTCTCTCCTGCCTCCTGCACATCTCCCGCTTCTCCCATGATGTCTTTAGTTTTGAACAATTCCATCCTCCTGGAGAAACCTGGGCCTGGCTGAAGGGGAATCGAGGTCGGGGGTGATCAGGACTCCCAACATCTGGGTCTTGTCTGCTCCTCCACTGTTTCAGATGGACGTCTTCAGCCTGGGAAGAACTCTCTGTGCCTTCCTTGAGCTACCTGGGGCTGCAGGACTCCCTGAGCATCCTGACCTATAGCCCTGTGTGTGTTGCTCCATGCACACCCCAGACCAGAGGCAGAGTCATCACCAGGGATTTTACTCACATATGCTTTTAAGTAATAAATAGTAGTCAGTTTGGGTGGATATTGCAGATTAGAGAAGAAATCGGAGATTTCTGTGCTGAGATGTGGTAAGAAAGTGTGTTTAAGGTGGCACAGGCCACTAATAAACTGCATCTTGTTTGGGGCTGGAGGGCCGAGCAGGGAGGGAGGTGCAGGAGAGAGGCAGCAGAAGGGATGCACCAGCTACTGTGCCAGCATCGTCTCAGAGCCGTGGAAAGAGCAGGGCTGGAGCCCACTTTCAAGGAGCAAAAGCAGAGCTGAGCCCTCCCCAGGTGTGTGGATTTGCTGCTGCAGTTAGCTTCTGCAGCCATGTGGTGGGTCACATCCTGCTCGTGCCTTCAGACAAGGAAGCACAGGCTGGGAGAATCTCCCTGAATTTAAGCTGCTGTCGATGGCCAAAGCTCAGGTTTCAGAGGGTTGAAAGGAGGGGAAGGAGCCAACAGCAGGGATGTGGGCACACACTGGCACAAGGAGGAGACCTTCCGTGCCCAGCCAGGGCAGCTGGCTCAGGGAAAGCAGTGGCACCAGATCTGGGAGGAAATAGTGGGGTTAAATCAGCTCAGGGAGATTTTCCAAGAGCCAAAGGGTGAATAAATAGTGCATGTGTTGACAGTGACCTTGCTTTGATGATTCAGGACAGCTGTCTGGGTCCTGGCAGCACAGGGACATCTCCTGGAGAAGGGGGATGCACAACCTGGGTTCTCCTTCAGGAAATGATAAAAAGGTGAAAAGCAATGAGGGATATGGGAAAACCACTCTGGATCCCAGGAGAAGCCGGATGTGATGTGGCTCTCAAACCAGCTCTGCTGAAATCATCTGACAGGGAGGCAGGAGGTGAGAGCGGCTGGGACAGAGGAGGAGGAAGAAGAATAAATGACAGCTCTGGAATTTCAGGGTTGGGATGATTTCAGCCGGCTGGGGGTGATTAATGCATCACAAGGCTTAGGGATGGAAAAAGTACTCGAGGCCTGCAGCCACCTCCCCCAACCGCTTTTAATTCAAGGCAGTCACTCGTTCAGCCTCGCTCAAAGATGTCTCAAGAGCCAGGAGCTTCCTTGGAGAGCTCCAGCACGTTGCACAACACGGAGGTTTCCCCTGGCAGCCAGCCTGGCCGTGGATGCTGAGCGAGCCAGCAGACCCTGCCTGCTTCGGTCCTGCATCTGCCAGGCGAGGACAGCCCTGCTCGTCCCCGTCGCATCAGCTGCTGCAACAAGAGATGCAGGATCTCCCTCCCAGCCTGATCTGTGGGTGAATCCAAGGTGATGGGGAGCCCCATTGGGCTCCACGGGCAGAGCATCACCCACCTGCACCCCGACCCAGAGCATTACCAACACAGCACTTCCGCACCTCTGTGGACTCTTCCCAGCTGAGATCAAGACCCTATTCTGAGAAACCACACAACAGCCAGGGTAAAGCCACAAGCCAGGGCCTGATGTGCTCCTTTTTGGTGATTTTTAGGCACTTTTTAGCGCTTTGCAGGCACTTTTTAGTCTGGTGCCATGACTTGCAAGGCAGCAAACCCTGACCAGTACCTGGGCCAGGTCCCTTCATTCATATCCCTACAGCTGGCACAGCTCCTCGCATTTGCACAGCTGTTTCTCTAACCAAATATTTGAATATTACCTCTTTTTTTTTATTATTAATATTATTATTATTAATTTTATGCAACCTGGGGCAAGAATGAAAATAATCACAGCCCTTCCTGCTTTTTTCTCCCCACCACCCCCCAGCTCCGGCCGCACTTGTGTTTTGGCTCCGAACGCGCTCGCTGCAGGCGGGGTTATGCAAACAGGCTCCACATATTTCTCAGCGCCTGTGATCTGCCACGAGGGCCACACAGCAAAGTTTAAAACTAAGCCTCAAATCTATTTTTTTTTCTTTTTTTTTCCCCCCTTTTCTTTATTTTTTAACCCTTCCTGGGGCCAGAGCCCCGCCAGCCCTCAATACTGCCTTTCTCTCGCCATCAATGGGGCATTATGGCAGGGGGAATTATTGAAAGCAGAACTCCAAGGCTTCACAATGGGAGCTCTGTGCAAGGCAAATATTGCACAATCTGTTTGCACGCTGCCGGCTCAGTGCCCTTCCCCCTCGGCAGCCCCACTCACGCCTCGGCCTCCGGCCTGCCGAAACGGGGCTTTAAAAATAAGAAATATGAAAGGCTTTTAATAAGTCCCCTCTCTCCTTCTTCAGAGCAAGACATTTGACCTAACAGGGCATTGGGGAGCCAAGCCCGGCCTCAAGAAAACACAGCGCATCGCTCTCACCTCTTAGATGTTTAAGGGTTTCCGCTCTCCCCGGCCAGCATGTGATGCATTTACTTTTTTATTGGCATGATGAAAGAGCCTAAGCAAGTCTGGAAAAGAAGGGAGCAGTCCCAGGGATGGAGAGAGCCTGGTATTTCTTCTACCAGAGAGGAAAAGAAGGCTGAGAGGAGGGGGCGGCCAGGGCATCTGCAGGGAAGGTTGGAGGCTGGAAGCATCGGCGATCCCATGCCTGACAGAGGATGGGGTTGGAGGCAAACACATCTTCATTGATTTTGGGAGCTTCCAGGATGTCCTGACCATCATGCCCTTGGCCTAGGGACAGATTGTGGTCCT
The DNA here is from genome assembly GCA_033558185.1 of Dromococcyx pavoninus. Classification (NCBI taxonomy): domain Eukaryota; kingdom Metazoa; phylum Chordata; class Aves; order Cuculiformes; family Neomorphidae; genus Dromococcyx; species Dromococcyx pavoninus. The sequence continues at coordinate 53,643 of JAUMJL010000599.1, read as the reverse complement.
GTCTTGGTCTTCTCCATGTCATGAGTGCTCTTTTCTCCCCTGGTGTCTCATCTTCCAAGGATATCCCCAGGGACCATCTCCCCTCCGTGTGCGCAGCAGGCAGGCAGCACTTCTACCAGGCAGCATTGGGAACTGCCTCCTCCCCACTAGTCCCCAAAATCACATTTTCTCACTCCAGGACCTCACTTTCCCCATCACAAGCCCAGGCTGCACAGATGCTGTACGTAAAAGCCAATTTTCTAGCAGCAACTGCTGTGGTGAGACCTTGACCAGATTACAGGGATGAAGCTTGGTTTAGGGGAACTTGGAGGTTTTTGAAAACACCATAATTTGTCCTCTGGAAGATGGAGCCAGAGGAGAAGAAAACAGCAAATCTGCATGGGTTCCTGCTTATGCAACCTTCACCATCATTAAAGGAACGAGGACTTTGCAGCAGCAGCTATGACATGGGATGCTGAAGCCACAGGGGTAGCACTTTATGGGGGCAGAGAGGAAAGCATCAGCTGTCCCTCTGACACAGGCTCGGCAGCACTGGTGGATATTGTTCTTGAAGCCAAATGGCCTTTTTGTCAATAGGCTGACTGTGTTTCCTGCCATTTGCGCAGTTGAAAACAATCATCATCATCATCAAAACGCACTTAGAAACCGTAGCACAATATTAGAGCCTTTTCTAATGTAAACCATAGTCTCAAATAACACATGTTGGGCTTGACCAGGGTTTGCTCCTGATCAAAACACTGCTGCTCCCCTTCCTCCTCTCCCAGTCACCCAGCACCAGCAAAACATGAAATAAAAGCCCTAAATATGAGTTGGTTTGTCTCTTAGGCTAAGGAATTTTTTTTAAGTTTTTGGTCACTGATGATATATCTCAATGATTCTGCAAATTCTACCGTGAAATGACTTCTATGCCTTCCTGCTTGCATTTATTTTCTTCCTTTCCCTTCATTCAGGAGATTTCAGTCCATCAGCTCCCCTTCCTTGGTATAATATTCCTCCCCTCGCCTTTCCCCACCTCCTGGGAAACTGCAGCTCGCCGCCTTCTCCTCTCCTCTCTCTAACGACTGGCGTGCTTGCTTTGAAGAGCTGGAGAGGAGCCCATGGGTTTGGCACTGCTCCTTTCTTCCCATGCCTTATGGCAAGCTTTCCGCATCGCCTGGGTGCTCTCCCTCCTCATCCTGCCCCCCCCTCCAAGCACAAAATCCAGCCCCCCCCCTGCAAGCCAGGCACTTCCCACTTGCAGCTTCCCAGCAGAGCTCTGGGGCTCATGTGATATTTGGTGTTCTGGCTGGTGTGTTCCCAGTTGATGTGAACCAGGGATTCTCTGGGATGTGGATCCTCATGGGATTTGGGGAAGATGTCAAGGGAAGCTACTTGAGTCTGTCTTTGCAGGCAGGATGGGCTGGAGCTGAGGAACCTGCCTGCTGGAAAGCTAAAGAACAGACTGGGCAGGTGGGTTTGTGCTCGATTCCATTAGACTCTCACAGAGCAAACTCCTGATGTGGACACTACTCTGCCCCTACACCTTCCAGAAGAACGGACTTCTGCTAAAAAATATATATATATATATATATATAAAAGAGTTAGTGGTTCTCTGGCCTCTGAGGACTCTCTTTGAAGCAGAAAAGGTCCTAAGGCAGTGGAAGGAAGGATTTAAGCATTTAGCATAGCTGGTTTCTGGCAGCGCTGCCGTGTGACCCTGACATTGGCATCCCCAGCCTATTGATTTTGGACTCCCCCACTCTCATTCCTGACAAAATTTATCGTGGGATAAACAGAAACTTCTCAATCCTCAAAGTATGCAAGATGCTGGCATCATCTCCAGCCTCACCAAGGCTGGGGAAGAAAGAGCAATTCTTCCCAGCACCCACCCGGCAAACGTCCTTCCATCCCATAGCCACACCAGGCTGTACCCAGCACCTTGGGTAGAGCCCCCTGACAGGCGAGGGCTGCTCCCCCCTTCCCATGAGACAAGCACCTTCGCTGCTCTCCTCCTGGGAACAGCCATGCCAAGCAGGTACCCAGGGACCCAGCACACTCCTGGGTCCAAGGGAGCAACCCCAGCCCCTCCACCTCCTCCTAACACCCCGCCTGGGTGCCAGCTCCCCACCCAAGCCACAGCAAAGTTGGGGACCGGCCACCCGCTCCCCAGGGCTGGGCAGCCTCCTGGCTCCTGCCTGCCCTTAGCTTCCATCACCCCTTTCAGGTGCAACCTCTTCAAAGGCAGACAGTGGGGTTTGGCTGGCAGGAGATGCAAGGGCTGGTGGGCAGGATGTCTGCCCAGAGCTCTGCCCACTGCCCCAAGCCAAGGCATGGAGAAGGAGGTGGATGAAGCCCTGTGCTCCCTGCCTTGGCTCGGGTGCTTTCCCCACACAAGGAGCCCTTTCTCACCAGGGGAGCTCTCTGCAGGGCAGGGCAGGATGGCCTGAGCACCCTCCTTGTTTAGAACCCCCATTCAGTGCAAGGAAAACACACCTGCCCGCGCCAGCCGGGGTCACACCTGTAACCCATTAGGGCAAATTGTTTACCCAGGATGTGTTTCCTTAGCATCCCAGAGGGCTGGTGTGGAGGGGCTGCTTCTCCCTCAGCACCGAGGGTTGTTTTCCATCCTGGCAGGAAAAGAAGGTGGAAAGCTCAGGAGGGGCATTTCAAAGGGCTTTGCATCAAGGCTGGCCACAGCTGAGCCGCTGGAGCTGGAAGAGGGCAGCGAGCACTGCCAGCCAGACCCCAGGCGCCTGCTGCTCTGCCCTGCCAACCCCACCTCCACAGGCAGCAGCGAGCCCTGGGCACGGCAGCACCCACTCCCATCACCTCAAAAGGTCTCTGTTCTGTCAAGGGCTGGCTGGGGAGCAGTTCAGAACAGGCAGAGAGCCCAATTAGAGACTGCATTACTTAATACAAAAGGTATCAATAATCTAGCAGGAGAGATGACAGCTCTTTCTCACCGAGGATGCCAAGAGCACAAATTGCCTTCTTGTAAGAGAAAGGCTTAATTTCCATAGAACATGACAGATTAAAGCACAAGTGGGTGGGTCCACTCTATTATTCATCAACCTTCACTGCTAACAGGAGAGGGTGTGCTGCCTCCTGTGAAGTTTCTTCGAAGGCCCAGGGTGCCCGCAGCCATTTTAACAGAGTGGAAAGCAGGATATGAAGGGATGAAGGTTCGAATGTTCAGCACTCAAATTCCCCTCTGGCCTGAGTTTGAAATGCACTAGTCTTTTTGGTGCTATTTCTTCCTGAGATGAGTCAAGCCAGAAGGTCCTTGTTTAAACCCAGAGATCTGTCTGACTTCTGGACTTAAACCAGGGTGAAGATGTCCAAGGTGATGGTGCTGCTGCATCAGCGGTGCCCCAAGCCTACCAGAGCTTTCTTTCCTAGCTTAGCAATGAGCTCTGTCAGCAGAGAAATCTAGGATTAAATTTTGGAGCTTGGATTCTTCCTTCCAAATGGGAAATAGAGGAAAATAATAAGATTAAAAAACAGTTTACATCAACTGAATTTACTGGGGATCACACAGGAGTATTTCACTTGGATTGAAAACTCGAGGAGTGACTCTTCAGGGGCAGCACGCTGTGTTTGCAGCTAAACTCTGCAGGGTGAGATTGATATGAGGAAATACCTTCATTTCAAAGCAGAGGGGCCTGGAGCATCTTCCTCCCAGAGCCGTGGGTCCGAGTGCAGGCAGCTTCCAGCCAGGCATCAGTAAACCTACCACATCGAGCAAAGAAACTTGGTTACCCAAACTGAAAGCACCCAACCCTGTGCTGGAAGATCTTGTGAGGAAACGTGGGCACCAAGCAGGAAAAATCTTGGGAGAGGGTTGGAAGGGGCTGGAAGCAAAGTCCCAGGCTGGTGTTGGGAGCTGGAGCTGAGCCAGAGACTGGATCTGGAGCGCTGTTCCTGTATTTCAAGCCCACCCATTACCATCGAGGGTTTTCTGCTCTCAGTCGCAGGCATAACTTACAGGGTGGTTGTTGGGAGTCTCAAAGTACCTATATCAATACTGCAGAGGGTGATTCATGATTATCTGCAGTAATCCAGAAGCTACACAAAATTGCTAATAATAGGTCTTCAAAACCGACATTTTAGTCAAGATAAAAAATGACTGGAACAAAAATCCAACCATGCTTTGCTAAAACTATAAATGGAAAGGTATAACCCATATTCAGCTCCCCTAAACACCAAGATAAACGAAAGCACGGGATGTAGATCAGCCCCAGGATCCAAGTCACAGCAGGGCTGGGAGACGTCCCTGGAGAAGTGGATTCTCAACCAGGCTGGAAGCAGCTCCCAGTGCACCAGGTGCCAGAGGACTGGCTTAAATCCAGGATGATGGGGGCAGATTTAGAAAGGGAGAAGCACGACCATGGGTTATGTAGCTGCCCTGGTGGCATGCGATGGGCTGCGGGCTGGCGATCTCACAGCTGCCAGAGCCAAGCCTCTGGCTGCAGGGATGAGGTTGTGGGGCCCGGCAGGGTTCACACTCCTGCTGAACACCCTTTATTTGACGCTGCCGTGTGATCCGATGCGCAGTTGCTAGGTGACCAGAGCCCAGAGCTGCAAAGATAACGTGGGAACGGCTGCGCAGGTCAGTCCTGGTCCAGCTCCTCAGCATTGCATCTCTGGGATACATCAGGACATGGGTTCATACCTGGGGAGCAGCACAAGGAATGGGGCAAACAGAGCTTTTCCAGGGGGATGCCGGGTACTGGAAAGCCTGGCAGGGTCCGTGCAGCCCTCTTCTGCAGCTGGGATCTCTGCAGGTAGGGAGGGTGCAGAACCTTCCCCAGCCCCCTTGCAGTTCCCACACTCCTCCTGCCTCCAAATGCCTGCTTACCCTGTTGGGAAATCTCTTCTCACCCCGCCTGACTTGCACTGTTTCATCTGCCTACGGATCGGATAAGCTGATAAAATGTGCTGAACGCACCAAACGGAGCCTGTTCCCTCCATCCGCTCCACCACCGGCTCATCCAAACCAGCAGCACCGCCTCCGAGGCCCCAACAACCCCTTTTGCCATTGACATGGCAACAGAGCACGGCATTTGCACGGCCAAAGTCAACGGGAAATTTGTAGGCATTTTTGTGGTATTGAGGGCAACCTAAAGACTGAAGCCTGAGGCAGATTTACTGTCACAATTTTCATCAAGGACTGTAAAATTCAGCCTGTTGCAAACCGGTCGTTAACGCTGGCTTTAGGCTTTCATGGTTCTGGCTTGGAAAGCAGCAGCAAACGTTTCTGCATGTTGCTGTGGGACTGTAGAGAAGCGTGGGATCAGCTGTTCCACACCGAACCCCACAGTCCCTTTGGTTTTGGCACACCCAGCCCCTCTTCCATCTTCACCACCTTTCCCGAGGCAGGCATTATTTTCCCCCTTGGGGAGGTTTTCGCAGCGAATCCCAGCTGGGTGAGGGAAGGTGAGGTTTAACCCCACAGCAGCTCCTGGGAGCCTCACCTCTGAGGCTCATAGAATCATAGAATGACCTGAATTGGAAGGGACTCACAAGGGTCATTGAGACTTTCTTACTTTTTTCCCTACTAATCATGAAGCATTTCATACTGACCACGTAAATGAATCCAGACTGTTTAGTCCAAGCGATTACTCACAAGCAGCTTCTAATTACTTTGAATATTAAAGGAGAAAACACGAGAATCTCCTTGGAGTATAAACTCAGTGAGGAAGCTGCAGCTGCAAGAAGAGAGCCCGTGTTACCCAGACACTCACGTTCCTTACATCACGCTGCACAGCCACACCCCAGCACCCCATGTCCCTGCCCCACAGGCACCCCCCAAAGCATCCAGAGTGCAATTACCCTTTCTCCCCTCATCCTTCTACCAATAACAGCATAAGAAACAGATGGGAGAGAGGGGATTTGCAAGTATGCATCCCAACATCCCACATCCACACAAGCACTGGCACAAGCACATGCTTCTGCAACAAAATGAAGGGGGAAATGAAGCCATGCTCTGCGGGAAAAGAGTGCCGGGCTCTCTGGCCAGGCAGCCCATCCTTTCCAGAGACCAACTCCCCACCCCACAGCCTGCTCTCATCAGCAGATAAGATCAGACGTTGGCAGAGTCACCCTTCTGTCTGGTGCTCTCCCCATCCCAGCGATGGATGAAGTTACAAGGGAGCTGGCTGGAGCTCGCAGCCGGAGATGCCGTCAAGCCCACACCCGCTGCCCCGGCCTCCTGGGACAGAGGGAGGAGGAGACACTGGCTTGGAAACGTCCCACAGCACTTTAATCTTCTGTCTCGGGCAGTGTCTTGGGCAGCTGTTCAGAAACACTGGTTGTCTCTAGAAGTAGAACTGCAAAGATCGTCTTGTGAGAAACCCTGTGCTCCCTGCCCACACAGCACCAAGGGGTGATGCTGCAACTGCAGCAGGGAGGAGGCAGGTGGGAGAGGGGAGAGGCAGCAGGAACCACTGCTTTTCCCCAGGGAAGGCCACAGGGGTTGGGATCTGCAACAGATTCCCTGTGAGGCCAAAAGATAACAGCAGCCATGGAGGAGGCTGCAGCCTGTTGGTGTGACATGCTGAGGGCCACCACTCACCAGCACTGTGGGGACATTCCAGGCAGCTGGAGCATGGCTGGAGCAGGAGCATCTTCCCTGCATTCCAGGTTGTGCAGATGATCCTGGAGCATCCTTGGCAGTGGCACCGAGCTGACTCCTTCCCAGCTTCCTCTGACTTTGGGGGACAACCAACTCATATCCCCAAGCTCCAACATCTTTGGAGCGCCAGGAAGCGCAGGGCCAGCTGGACATGCAGCTCCCCTGGAGAGCACAAAGGACAGTTGTGGTGCAACTCTCAATTTTTCCAAAATTCCTGTAAAATGTGGGTTTCACATTTGGCCACCAATGGGGAGCAAGGGTGAGGTTTCTTTCCCTGCCTGCTACAAAGCTTTTGGGGAGTTCCCCCCTCTTTGGGCAACAGGAATGATTTGCTGATCCCAGCATCGCTGCTAACTACAGCAGAAAGAAAACTACCCAGCTCCTCAGTACCAGAATCCCATTTCCAAACTGTGCTCTCTCCCATCTAGGACTTAGCAAGGACTTTCCAAAAGCCTCTGGTTGCCCAACCAGTGTCCAAGGGGGGACTGCTATCCTTCGCTAGCCAGGGACATCTCTGGGTTTGCCCAGGGCCACCATAGCACAGAATGGGACTCTGTCACCCTCTTGTGGCTTACAAGGGCTGGCAGGCTTGCTGTGGCTTTGAGGTGGCCACAACCAAGACCCTTGCTCCAGGGAAGGCAGGGGAGTGACTTCAGTCTGCTCCTTGTCCCAGCATTCCTGCTTTGGCCTTTTGTTCCCAGGAGTTTTGGGGATGTCGTTCACTCCAAGAGGATCAGCTATCCTGGCTCTCCTGCCCTATGGAGTCTTAAGAAGTATTCCTTGCCCTCCTGGTTCAAAAGCAGCCAAGGAAGAGCTTCCCTTGATTGGGACACCCCTGCTTGCCCTGCGCTCCCAGCAAACCACAGAAAGCATCTGCGAGTCATTCAGATTGGGTTGCTTTAAGGCACTCCCTTCCTCCCAGTTCCAGTGGCTGGAAATCTCCTACCCAATTCCCAACCCACCCAAATCTTAGCTAGGAAATCAGGCCACCCCAGCCTCTAAGAGAGGGAGATTCATTCAGCTTTATCTGAAAGCTATTTCAAGTATGTCCAGATCCCTAATGAAAGTTGGATAAAACCCCAGAGATTATTAACAGAGTGGGGCCTTTTTGGATACTGGGTTCCTGCTTCCAAGAGAAACATATATATGTGCTTTGGTGGAATCTCTGCATACAATTTTTGGCAGAAAAATCAAAATCAATCCCTTTACTGCAATAACCCTCGAGCAAGATAAGGCAAGAATCTGTTTGCAATTCCCGTGTATTGTTGTCATATGCAGATAAATGGGCATCTCTGGCTGTGCTGTCCTCTAGGAAAGGCAGGGAGGACAGGACTAACACTGCTGCAAAAGCCCATCTCCACTGTCCACATCAGTGCAGGCCCACGCCTGGTCTTCTCCCACATCATTTCTATACAAGCACGTGCAACTTGAGCTTTTCTGGTACATCAAATTCACATTGATCTGAAGAATGTGTCTGTGGCCAGTGTGGGGCTGCGTCCCACCCAAGCAGAGAAAGAGCACTCCACAACCCACTTGGGAAGCCCAGGAGGTTGTTTGGGTACCAGGAGCACAAGTTTCCCATCCTGCCCATTCCCTAGTCTGACAGGGAGCAGGCAGAGTGGTCAGACAATGATGCAAGGGTAGTTCACCAAGTGCATATTCACTGAAGGACCTCCTTGTGCCGGGAGGAGTGGGGCATCACCCACTGCTCTTCTTGAGCCGGCTCCCGCACCATGTGCAAGTTGTATCACCTCACAGCAAAATCCCCGTCATGAGAGGGAAAGCCACCTCAAAACAGACCCAAAGGGAGGGCTGTTACTGCACCAGGTGATTCCCTCCCATGCCATGGTAGGCCCAGGATGTTTGGTCTGCAGCCAGCCAGGCTGGCTCAGCACTCCCATTTTTGGAGGATGAGGATGCTGTAAGCAGGACTACTGCCCTGGCCTGTTCTGCTCACACCACGAGCATCAGGAGGCAAGGCTGATGCTGGATGTGCTCACATAAGTTTTCTCTGCCTTCAGACTGAGCCCTGTCAAATGAGGGTAGACCCCTCATGTCCGTTGTGGGTTCTAGAATCATTTAAGGCTGGAAAAGACCTTTAAAATCATTAGGTCCAACTGTCAGCCCAACACCACCGTGCCTGTTAAACCATGTCCCCAAGTGCCATGTCTACAAGCTTTTTGAACTTCTCCCGAGATGGAGGCTCCACCACTTCCCTGGGCAGCCCGTTCCAATGTTTTACCACTCTTTTGGCAAAGAAATGTTTCCTGATATCTAATCTGAACCTTCTCTGGTGCAACCCGAGGCCATTTCCTCTCATTCTATCACTTGTTATTTGGGAGGAGACCAACACCCACCTCGCTATAACATCCTTTTAGGCAGTTGTAGACAGAGATAAGGTCTCCCCTCAGCCTCCTCCTCTCTAGGATAAACAACCCCAGTTCCCTCAGCTCCTCCTCATAAGACTTTTTCACCAGCTCCGTTCCCCTTCTCTGCACACACTCCAGCAACTCAATATTTTTCTTGTACTGAGGGGCCTAAAATCGAACACAGGATTTGAGGTGTGGAAGCCACAGCCACTTGGTCACTGGGTGCAGGTCATGGGGATGCTGTGCCCTTCACAACCTCCTTCTGAAGCAAAGCACCAAATAAACAGACCCTCCATGACTACCCAGAGCACTAATGCATCTGGCACATGTCCACTCCCCTCCCTTAACCACTGTGGCTTCTTCCATCTTCATAAGCTAGGAAAGCAATCACCACAATTAACGTCTCTAAAGCTCTCACCACAGCACTTAGGATGTCCTAAATGAAATAAACACACATCAAGAGCCCATTAATGGTGCTCTCCTCGTGTCCAGCAGCCACGGTCAGGCACAAAGGAGACCAGGAAGGGACACTAATGTACAAAGACGAAACCCTTGAAAAGGGAGGGTTGAATTCTTACCTATTTTTTTCCCTTTTCTTCCCTGTTTTTGGATTGCTGCATCTCCACTGCCAGCACACAGCTGTGCCCATGCAGGATGGTGCTGGCAGGGGAGGGCAGTGGGACACGCTGCTGCATTGGTGCTCCTTGCAGTGTACCCTCCTCTGAGTGACCCATTCTGCCCAGCCACCCCACCCAGGCAAGGTTTTCACTCTTTCCCAGCCTTCTAGACACAATGCATGGGGGGAATTAGAGAGCAAACTGGTGGCCATGGTTGGTGGTTATGGACAGGGACCTCCAGGCTGGGAGGCAAATGCTCCTGGTTTGTATGGGAGCAGGAGCAGGAGCTGACTGTCCTAGGGCAAAGTTACAGGATACAGCCACGCTAGCAGGGCAGCTCACTGCTGAAAAACAGGAGTTGTTCCTACTCTTTCAGGCTCGTACTGGGCCATTACAGCTCTGGTCAGAACTGAGCTGAGAAAGCTCAGGATGATGGAAATACAGTGCAGGTCTGCAGCTCGACCCCAGTGCAAGCACTCCCTGCCCTTCCCACTCCCTCCTTCCCCTCCTTTTCCTGCCACACAGCTTTTGACTTCAGTTAAAGCAGCAAAGGACACTAAATAGGGGAAAAATAATACCCCAGAGCTCTGGCTTGGGGAATGCAAACACAGGCCCCTTCCCCTCTCCTCCCAGGTAGAGCTGCTGAAATCTGGATAAACACAGCAGAGCTGTTGTGGCTGTTGGTGTTGGCGGTGCTGCACCGCGAGGCTGCCAGGCCTTTTAAGGGGGATACGCTTACAAATGAGAGCAGGAGCCTGGGGGAAAGCAGGGTTGGGCTGGGGGCTGATTAATAATAACAGCCCTTCTGCTCACTGCATCGGCTCCTATTAGATGTACTACCAAAAAATATGAGAAATGAAATGGCTTAATGCTACTCGCTCCTCTGTGCCAGTGCTGAAGAGCTGCCTTGCCAGTAGACACAGTCAGCCATAGCCAGAGATACATTTCCAACCTAGATTTTTAAAATAAAGCATATTGCATACAAATTTTAATGTCACGTCTTCTGCTCGTTGGAGTTCTCAAATCTGTTCTTTCAGCCACCAAAATTAAAAGACTGCTTTATATGCTGCAGGCTTAGAGGTGAATTTTTTTCCCACAATTAATTAGTTTGAAACTAACGGGGCTGGGTTGTTATGGGTTTCAGTGATGGAGCTGTTGGGATATGTGTGTATATATATGCTTCATTACTTCTTCACTTCTGAGCTGCTCCTTCTCATCTGGCAGCAGGCTGCCAGCAACTGAGTCAGTATTAGTTGCCTGCCTGAACACTTAACATCAAACAATCAGATCACCCCAAGCAAAGTCCCAGCAGCAAGTGGCCACATCTTAGAAAGCCCCTCAGTCTTGGCTCTGTGGATGCATCCTGGCCGTGGGGCTGAAGAAGGGGCAGGCGTGGAGACACAGCCTGGCTTTCCAGAGGGGCCAAGGGCCAGGCTGGGGGTGGCAGGACCATAGAATCCTAGAATCATGTAATGGTTTGAATTAGAAAAGACCTTAAAGCCCATCCAGTTCCAATCCCCTGCCATGGGCAGGGACACCTCCCACCAGACTCAGCTGCTCAAGCCCCATCCAGCCTGGCCTTGAACACCTCCAGGGATGGGGCATCCACAGCCTCCCTGGGCAACCTGTGCCAGTGCCTCCCCACCCTCATTGTGAAGAATTTCATCCTAATGTCTAATCTAAGTCTCCCCCCTTCCAGTTTAAAGCCAGGTCAACCATGTTGTGTTCTCTCGATTCTGTTCTTGCACCTTGTGTGGAAATAAATGCAACATGGGAATTGAGTGTAATTTATAACCCCTATATCCCCAAAGGTAGTGTGGACCAGATGTTTCAAAGATAACTGCTGTTTTCACCACTCATAAAGCACTGTGGGCTCAGTTTTGCCTTGACAAATGCAGCTGGTTAATTAATTAAAGTGACTTGAACACCCAGGTCCTGGAGGGCACCTGCCACCGAGCTGGTGTGGTTGCCCAAAGGACCCTAAGTGTATTTGCAAAATTGTAGGCAGAAAGCTGCCCAAGCGAGGCTGAGCCGCAGCAGCAGGGCCCTGTACACAAAACAATGCCATGATTCATCTGAGATTGCCATAACCCATCACATAATTCATCAGGATGCTGTGGCATTTAAAATGGCATTTCCTCCCATCTGCTGTGCATTAGCAGACAAAGAAAAAGGAGGAAGGGGGAGAGAACTGCAAAACAAAGGGGGGAGGAAAAAAGGGATTCCTGATTCAGCCTGTTCCCAAAGCAGCTCCTTGTCCTTGCAAAGCCCAAGCCCACCCTACTGGGCAGTGGGCAGTGAAACTGACTGTGGACAATTTTGCCCCCAGTGCTGCCCAGGGCTTGGCTGCACCCAGGATGTGCTACCCAGGCGTGGTGACAGATGCCTGTATCAGCAGTGACTCAAAGCCCTGCAGAGCAGCACCTCATAACCCTCCCTCCACACACCCAGAGCTAAGGACTGCAAAAGCGGGGGCACCAGTGAACAAATACCCCCAAGCTCACCACTGTTGTGGCTTTATGCTACCTTGGTCATTTACTCCTCTTCATCTCTCTTCAGGTTTTCTATTGGCACATCCCTTCTTCATATTTCCTTGGAACCCCCTTACTGCATCCTTACTTCTCCCTTCACTGCTCCTCATCTTCTCTCTTTGCCTGTGCTCCCATCTCCTCTCCTCACTGTCTCCTTTACACTTCATCATCCTTCTCCTTCCATCTCCATCTTTCTCTCACACTCCCCCTGCCCTGATACATCCCCAGCTCCTTGATACTTTCTCCTCCACTCAGCCCAGATGGCACCCCCAGGCACTTTCCAGGAGGCAAAGAGCTCAAAGCCATCTTGGCAGGGCACTCGGAGCAGGGAAATTCATCTCAGCTTCTGAACTGGGCCATGAACATTATTCTCCTAAACATGGCTTGCACTTTCAGCCAATGGTTTCCCTTGTGAGAGGCATCAGAGTTACCTGCTGGGGGTAATGAGGGTCCCGTCTGTGGCCATCCATCCCACCTCTGGGCTAGGGGAGCCAAGGCAGAAGAAGAAATGGGTCTGCAGCTCATGCCCCAGCCATGAAATGGGTCAAGCCAGGAGCTGCACAATCTGAGAAACAAGCGGAGTGCCTTTTCTGTTGTCTCTGCTCCACCACCATGGGGTAAAGACCAGCAGCTGGAGGCAGAAACTTCCTCAGGCAAAGAGCCTGGGATCCCCCAATATCTAGACCCTATGGGTGCTTTGCACCACCCTGGCAGCCCTATGGATCAGAGTCATTCTGCAACACCACAACAAGCATAAGCAACCTCACACACATCAAACAAAAAAGGTCTGAGCATGATGGGAGATGCGTTCCCCGCTGCTACAACACACTGCATGCCAGAAACTTACGGGTGGACAAATACATTTAAGTTGAAGCTGAGCAGCAAAGTGTCCCTGCAAGCCCCAGGGTCCAGCAGACGTGCCTAGAGGCTGTCAACTTCTGTCAGGAGGAAGGACAGTGCTCTCCAGCCTCCAAGCATGCTCCCTGAACCCAGGTTTGGCCAGAACACAAGCAGTCATTCAGAACAGAATAGGTGTGGACAAGTTTGACCCCAAGCAATAACCAGAGAGCATGTGAAAACGGAGCGAGCAAAGCTCTCGGCTTGTACAGCTGAGGGCAGGGATGAGGCTGTGTGGTTATTAGCAGACTGAGCTGAGCTGGCTACTCAATTACAGCTGTTTTATCCCCTGTCTGGATTTGAAACAGCTTCCTCCAATCTCTTCGTGACTCAGTGTCTTGGCATGGAGGTTGCATGCCCGAGAGGTTAGCTTTTGAAATCCACCAGGGACATTTCACCTTCCTAAAATAAAGAGTGGGCAAAATATTTTCAACCTCCCTCCAAAAAATGCACACACACACAAAATTCCCTCCTTAATAAGTGTTGGGTCTCAGCTGGCCTTGGCTAGGACAGTTTTTCCTATTTATAATTGTGCAGCTGTTTGCTGGCTGAATAGCTCTATTTATTATTTGGCATGTTTACTAACCGCTTCAAATACCTTCTCTACCTGTAATTGTGGTGCAGGATACATATTATTTATTTTCAGATTCCTTCATTCAAGTGGGTTGTGTGACTCCCAGGCCCTGCGCTGCGGTTTGCTATGGGTATTGATGGTTTGAGGGTATGAAGCTCTGGACTCAAGTGACCCTGAACTGTAGTGGACCTGCAAAGAGACACTTGGAGGGGAGGAAATGGAGTCAATTTTCCAAGCCGTATGTCCATAGGCACTCAGGGCTTTAACAAACTCTGCCTTTCGTGAGAGCACTCTTTCCTGAATGCGCTTCCTCTCATCTAGCTTCTTCCCTTCCATGTTTTATGGAAATTGGTCAAAGCCAAACCCTTTATGCTTTCTAGTGCAGGCAAGTCCTGATCCATAGAAGAGGAGGCCTTAAAATGCAGCTCAATAAGGGCTTGTTGAACCTCAGGTACCCTGATGCAAGGAGAAAACTAGTGCACCTGGTTTCCCCATCACCCTTGGCTTGGAGAGAAGGGAGAGCTCAGTCCCATCCACCCTCCATTCAGACCATCATCAACACCGCTATTGCAATTCCCTGCACCACACAGAGCCCCTTTAATGGTGCAATGAGAGCTTCATTGTCCAGGAGGGACCCTTGTGATGCTTTCTTCATGAAGGCTGGGCAGAACCTCCTGTAATCACCATGCTCCTGCACACCAGGATAGGGGTGGAGGAGGGTTTGTTTGGTTAGGATTTGGGGTTTTTCTTATTAAACAAAGCAAACAGAACAGTCTTTTCATGTAAAAACATCCCAGATGGTGCCAAAGCAGGTCCAAATCGGTTCATCAATGTACCTGCAACAGGCAGTGTTCTTTGTGGACCACAGGAGCTGAATCTCCACCCAATCTCATTTTCAGAGGCCCATGATGTCAGTTTCCCCAGGCTGTGCCCTGAGCTGCCTCTGTCTGCTCAACCCTTGTCCACAGTCCCCAGGAGACATCCTTCACTGCTCTCTGTCCCAGGATGCTTTCCCTGTCTCTGCCTTTCCAGTTAGGAGAATCAGGACTCCAAACTAGGCCACCAGCTGATCAGACCTCGCACCTCAGGTTCATCTCAGAGCAGCAGCAGTCGCACTGGGACACGTCCCGGTCCAGTCCTCGCCCCGTCGCAGTGTGTGCTGCAGCCACATTTACACCAAGCATCAATGACCGTTTGTGCAGGGGGAGGTCAGCCCCAGAAAGGACTGCCCGGGTCTGTGTTTCATTTACAGGCTCTGTAAAACCTGGCCAGTTGCTTTACGGGTTTGGATGATGATGGTGTCAAAGATGTTTGGTGAAAGAGCCAGCTGGAGCCGGGCCAGTTTCATATTTAATCTTGCCTATGAATACAAATAGAGGGTCTGTATTTTGAGTGAGCGACAGACTCACCATGGACATTATTAAACCTTCCAAAAATAAACCTCTGCCGAAGTGACGGGAGCCAGATTTTTTCCTGGAAAGGCTCAGTGCAGGCTGGGGTGGTAACAGGATGGCTTCTCTGCTGCCCAGCCCCTCTCCAGCAGCCACTGCTCATCAGAAGTTCCTTCATCCCTCTTGCCACTTGCTTTGTTTAGCTTCACAAAGGCCGGAGCAGCTCGTCACAGCAGGCTTAATGTCCGCCCAGCACTAAACCAGCCCTGAAGACTCCTCTCCAGACTGCCTAGGAGCGATGCCTCCCTCTCCACAGCTGGAAAACTGAATGGATGTTCCTGAAATCAAAGCATGGCTTGGATTGAAAGGGATCATGAAAGTCATCCAGTTCAACCTCCCTGCAGTGAGCAGGGTTTATCAGGTTGCTCAGAGCCCCATCCAACGTGACCTTGCACATTTCCAGGGATGGGGCATCCACCATCACTCTGCGGAACTCGTGCCAGTGCCTCACCACTCTCAGTGAAAACAATTTCTTCCTAAAATCTAGACAAAACTTCTCCTCTTTTAAAACCATTCCCCCTTGTTCTAATGCTACAGGCCCTGCTAAAAAGTTTACCCCATCTGTCTTATAAGCCTGCTTATAATATCAAAAAGTGGAAATGAGATCTCCCTAGAGCCTTCTCTTCTATAGGCTGAACAAACCCAGCTCTCACAGCAGGGTGGGTGGAACTGGATGTGCTTTAAGGTCCCTTCCAAACCAA
The DNA here is from genome assembly GCA_033558185.1 of Dromococcyx pavoninus. NCBI lineage: Eukaryota > Metazoa > Chordata > Aves > Cuculiformes > Neomorphidae > Dromococcyx > Dromococcyx pavoninus. The sequence continues at coordinate 37,890 of JAUMJL010000599.1, read as the reverse complement.
CCCATTCCATGATTCTATGATCACTGAGTCCAACCGTACCTGTCCACTACCAAACCAGATCCCCGAGCACCTCATCTGCTCATCTTTTAAACACACCCAGGGATGGTGACTCCACACACACACACACCCCCCGAGCAGCCTCTGCCAGTGTCTGAGAACCCTTTCAGAGAAGAACTTTCCCCTGATATCTAATCTGACCCTGCCCCGGTGCGATCTGTCACCAATATTCTCCGGTAACCCCGTCCTGCCCGCCTCCCCCCCCACCCCCCGGTCTCAGCCACGTGGTCTCGCCCCCCTCAGAACTACATTTCCCATCGCACCGCGTGGCGGAAGCGGAAGTGACGTAAGGGCCGCGCGGCACGTGGCGCCCCGCCATGGCGGCAGACAGCAGGGGGGGCCGGGAGCTGCTCGCCCTCATCCACCAGCACCTCCTCCGCGCCGGGTTCGCCCGCGCCGCCCGCGAGCTGCAGGCGCAGACCGGGCAGGTAACGGGGCGGGGGGGACTCGGGGGAGGGGAGGGCACCGAGCACGGGGCGTCGACGGGGCTGGGTGGGGGGCCCGGTTCCTCTCGCTGCCCGGGGGGCCCGGACTGGGGAGAAACCGAAAATACCGGCAAATAAACTTTGTGAGAGAGCTCTGGGGGTTTGGAAAGCAGTAACCTTTATTTTACAGTGAGGGTGGTGAGGCACTGGCACAGGTTGCCCAGGGAAGCTGTGGCTGCCCCATCCCTGTTCAGGGCCCGGTTGGATGGGGCCTTGAGCAGACGGGTCTGGTGGGAGGTGTCCCTGCCCATGGCAGGGGGCTTGGAACTGGATGGGCTTTGAAGTCCCTTCCAACTCAAACTATTCCATGATTCTATTTCAGTTCTGGGTGCATGAGGGAATCATTTCTATCAATCACGTGTAACGAGGCAAGAGCTGGGAGAGAATCCATGCGTGTTTGTAAATTCTCCTAGCAATCTCACATGTGTTCTACTACTTCTCGAGGACTAATTTTTATTTTATTATGAATGTCATAGCAGCCAAATCTCCGCTAATTCAAACTTCAGGGGTTGGTTCTCTGCATTCTTAGATAAGGAAAGAAGTACTGTCTGGGAACAGCACTATTTAAAAATACATCCTATCAGAAGAACAGTCTGCTGTGGGCCCGAGGCTCTGCACTGGCCTGCACTGCACGCATGTGCTGACCTGACCTCAGGTGGGCTCTCCCTGGTTCCCTCGGACCAGTGGAGGAGAGGGATTAAGCCCAGCAACCTGCTGGATAAAGCTGCCCTGTATCTGTGCAGCAGCTCCCTGAACATGTGCTGTGGCAGTGAAGCCCTGCCAGTGCCACTGAGGGAAGGCAGCGGCCCTGGATGCAGCAGGATGAGGCAGGAGGGCTTTACCAGGAACAGGGGTACGGGGAGGATGCACTTCTGTTTTCCTGGGGGCTCTTAGAGGGGGGGCTCTGTAGTCCCTGCTTCTGTCTGGTGGTCGCATCCTGAAACAGTTCCGATGGCTGACATGTGTTTCCTTTGCTTTCACAGAAATTGCTTCCTTCCCTCTTGACCTCTCTCGAGGACATCTTTACACACTGGGAAAAGTAAGTTGAAAATGACTATCAAATAAATTCCAGATTGTGCTAACAACCGGGCTGCATGGCATGTGGGATCTTGATTTGCTGGATTTTTCCGTTGTCAGAGTTATTTCCAATGATAACTGCTCAGCAGGCCTCCTTCCTCACCTGTGGTTTCTGACTGATTCATTTCAGGTGTTAAAGATTACTTTGGTTTAAAATTTACTGAGCTTGGAGACAAGTTGTTACTCTAGGTTTGAGCAGCTGGTTTTCTTGATGGTTGGGCTTAGTACTGGAGTGTTGTGGGGCTCAGAGTTGTGCTTTACTGGCAGTAATCTTTTCCTCGGTTCTCTTTCTTCTTAAAGCCACATGTTCTGCAGGAATGTTGACCCAAGAACAGAGAACTTGAGCAGGTGCTGAAATGCCAAGGCCCCTGCATGGCCTTAAAACCTTGGTATAGATCTCGTATCTTCTGACTTGGGAGAAGTCTGTTGGTTTCAGCCTGTCCTTTCAAGCCCTGACATGTTGAGCCCAGTGCCTTCCCGTGTAGTTATTCCACCGAGTACCCCACGGGAAGGTCTGCAGAGAGAGGGGGTGGCAGCCACCAGGCTGGGTTATCCAGGAATTGGTGGAGCCAGGCTTCTGTGCCCACACTGAGGGGCACTGGAGTGAAGATGCTCCTCAGTGTGGCTGTGCCAGCAGCCTTGGGAAGCAGGTGTTTACTGGAGAGGTGTCTTCTGCTGGAACACCTTGTGCCTTGGCACAGCCTGGCTTCTTGCTCTTGCACCTTCGTGATTGTCTTACTTGAGCAGGAGAATGATGTGATCTAGGTGAGGATATAGCAGGCTTGCAGTTCGTCCCTCTGACAATTTATTGCTCTCTTGGATATTGGTGATGTCTTTTCTCTGTGCTGGTTATCCTGGCAGCTGCTGCAAACCCTTCCAGACACTGTTACTTCTGAAGCTTTGGGGTGAGAGGGCACTCTCATCATGTTTAATTCCTTTGTCTGTAATGTCACTGTGCTGTTGTGGTCCTTCTTATTCTTGGTTCCCCTGAGTTCTGTGTGGTTTGGATTCGCAGTGAGGGAGGGTTGGAAGGGACCTAAAAGCCCATCGAGTTCCACCCACCCTGCTGTGGGCAGGGATATCTCCCACCAGACCAAGCTGACCAGTAGTTTTGTTTATCCAGCAAGTACCCTGCCTGGCTGGAGTGCTCTTGTGTGGGGTGAGCTCTGATTCTTGCATCTTGTCCCTTCGTAGACTTTTGGCCTGAAAATGCCTTTCCTCCACGTGTGCTGTGGCTCTTGCCATCTCACTGAGGCCGTCATAGTGTTCTTCAGAAACTCTTCCAAAGTGAACTTTACAGATGAGATTTTCAGTTACTTAAAAGTGGCCCCTCCAGGGCCCCATTTAGTCTTGTTTTGCCTCAGAGGAGGCTGGGAGGGGGTGGAAGGGTGCCTGGGTGCAGGGGGAAGCTGGATCAGCTCAAACTCTGCAGCCCTCAAATGCTCAGGGCTGCTGTAGTGTCAGCACCTGCAGGCACTGCTGCTTTTCCCCATGCAGTATCCCTGAGCACTTGGTTGCTCATGATAAATTCTCACAGCCGGATCTGTTTGACTGGTACAGGTAGGATTCAGAGCCTGCAAGCATCTTTCTCCAGCTTATTTTTTTTTACCCAGTTGAACAGTTTGTGTTTAATACTCTTCTGTAGCCTCTTTTTTCCCTTCTTTCAACACATGTTCTGTGGGTCCAGCCACTTCTTTTCTTAAATCTCCACCTGACTTTTCTGTCCTTTTGTCCTCTGAGCCCAAGTTCAAATGGCTCTTGCAGCCTTTGGATTCACTTCTCACTGCCACATGGAATAGCAAGACCTGTCTGGAGATTGCTGCCCTAACCCTGGGACTGCCTTTATTGACTGTCTGGCTACAGCTACCTCCTGGAGATGGGATTTTCTGTGTAGGACGGCTTTGCTCCATGGTGAGCACTGACCTGACCAAATATGTTTTTACTTCTCTGCTAAAGGAGGAAAGGTTCCTCCCAGGACACAGAAAAGAAGTCTAAGCTTAATATCTCCTCCAGGTATTGCAAGGACCTGTTCTCCTCAGGAGTTGCCTGAGGACTGGAGATGTCCCTTGCAGGTTAGGGCAGTATTTCCCCTGCGTGTCTTTAGGCTGGAGCCTGAAATGAGAGTGGATGGATAATTGCATTCCAGTTTGTTCAAGTTGCTTTTTTCCCCATTTTGACACAAGTTCTTTTCCCTCAGAACTCCCTCGAATTCCAGGAGAAGAAAGCTAAGTGATGAGGAGACAGCCATCCCGGAAAAGATCAGAGTTCCTGATCCTGTGAGCAGCTCTGAGAGCTCAGACAAAGAAGAGGATGAGAAAGAGAAGGCGAAAGCTGCAAATGGTAAGAGCCTTTCATCTCCCTGGCGTTGACAGAGTAGGACAGGGAGGATTGTGTAGGAGCAGCCCAGCTTGCGTGGCTTGGAGAAAATGCTTGTGAATTGATGGCTATTCCCTTTTGCTCTTAGAAAAATAGGACAAGTAATTTAGCACCCCCTTCTCATGGAGTTTGAGGAGCACAGATGTCTGGCTGAAGCTGGAAAAAAACTGTTATGATTCATTGGGAAGGGATAGGTGGTGTCTCTTGGATGAAGCTTTGGGAACCTAACACTACCCACCGTGGAACACCTTCTAGTTGGTCTGGGGTGTGTGTTAGGCCTGTTTCATGGGTGGAGGGGGGGCTTATTAGTTGTTTTGGAAAGCCAAAGGTCTGGGATGGGGATAAATCCCTGGTGCAGCGGATGTGGGAGGCGTTGGCTTGCCTAGTCTAACAAAAACCCATGTGTCTAGTACGTTTTAGCTCAGTCTCCTCTGCTCTTGGAAACATGCAGAACTCAGCAGGTTCCTTTTTTTGGTGGTGAGGAGAAGGATGGGCTGGAGGAATGACAGCACTTGCCTGTGCAAGGACAGTGGTGGTGGAGATGAGACCCTGCCGTGCCTGCAAAGCTGAGGGATGTGCTGATACAGTTTTTCTCTGGCTCTCTCCTGTGCAGCAGCCACCCTTGCTGTTCCCACCAGCTCGGGAGTGAATGTAGCAAGCAGTGAAGATGATGACTCCTCATCAGAAGAAGAGACACCAACTGGAAAAGATGCAGTTAGGGTAAGGCAGTTCTGTTGGCTTTGAAGGCCACGACTGTCCCAGACTCATTGCATTGTGTAGAATTATGGACAGAGTGGAATTCGTGTTTAAATGACTCTCCTGTGCTGCCATAAGCCTTCTCTCAGATACTAGTCCCCCAAGTACTTCCCAAAAGAGCTCTAAGGCTTGCCCAGCTGCCAGATTGGTGTTTAAGGTATGTTGTGTGCAATTTAGCCCCTCACCTGTGCATAGGTTTCTAATTTCTTTTGTTCCCTGTAGGTGACACCGGCTGTGGCGAGTGGTAAAGCTGCCAATTCCCTGCACTCTCCTACCAAACCCACTGCCCCAGCAGGCAAAGCAGCAGCACTCTCTGCTGCAAACAGAACTGTGGTCTCAAATAAACAGCAGCCCAATGCACCAGCTGGATCTGGAACTCCAGCCAAGGCTGGGCAGAAACTGCCCAGTCCTGGAAAGCCTGGACATGCCGCAACAGCCGTGGCCAAAGCAGGTCAAAGCAAAGCACCGGAAACCTCCAGCAGCAGCAGCAGCTCCTCATCAGAGAGTGAGGAGGAAAAAGAGACACCTCCCGTGAAGGCTCCAGCACCCAAAGCAGGTAAGGAGCCTGCAGGGTGGGATGAAAGTGTGTGTGCTCCAGCTTTGTCATGGATCAGATCTGAGCCGTGCCTTCAGTGTGTTTGACTTCCTCACTGGAAAGCTCAGTAGTGTTTGTTCCATTGGGAGGCTGTGAGAATACTGCAAAGTAGGCAGCTCCGGAGCCCTGTGGGATGGATCCAGTATGTTTGCTCCCATTTCAAGTGCTGAGATGTCTGTCTGGCAGCACCCAGCACTACAGGACTGGAGATGACAGTGGAGCATATCTGGAGGAGATGCTGTACGAATATTATAGATTTTTGGAGAGGCACTGCAACATCTTTATTCCCAATTGCAAAGGGATTGTTCTGAGGTTTTGAAGTCTTTAGGGAAAGAGGTTTTGAAGTCTTTAGGGAAATCTCTTTTACTGCTTTGAAGTGTGTGTGTGTTGTGGGGGGTGAGGAATAGGTTGTAGAAGGTCTGCAAATGGCCCTTTTCTTGGCTCTTCCCCAGAGGAGGTCCCAGGCTGGGTGCCCCTGCAGGGAGCTGTGTGTGCTTGGGGAGCCCTGTGTAGGATCAGAGGGTGGCTGGGAAGGATTTCACATCTCTGCCAGCTCTGGAGGGAGTGGTGTTTGTGGGCCAATTTCTGCAGAAGCTGTTCCCAGCAGACCACTGATGCTTTCAGCAGGGCTGGGCCCTCTTCCCTGCATATCCCCTTAACTCTTGCTGTGGCTTGTTTTGTTTTCCTGACTTCAAAAGCAACATCAGCATTGCACTCTGGGAGCTCAGAGCAGGCAGCAGCTGTGATATCTCCTTGCTTGTGTTTCAGAGCCTAAACAAACAGCTGGGGCTGCTGAGAGCAGCAGTGAGGAATCAAGTGATGAGACATCTGAAGAGGAGGAGCTTGCAACTCCAGCAGTCCAGGTAATCTCTGCAACCCAGGTTCCTTGTCTCTGGGAAATCATTTCCCTTCCCTTGGAGGAGAGAGGAAATGCTGCAGTGCTGTATTTTGACAAAAATCCCTTCCCTGGGTGCATAAGATCCCCAGACCCAAGGCAAGAGAAACATGTTATGTGGTTAAGAGCCCTGCCTGACCCCTGCCAGCATCAGCCATTCCGTCCCAGTTCCTCCCAGTGCCTGAAGTTGAGGGAAATCGATCTGCAGGAGATGATTGGTGTGCAACTCTGTGGTTGTAGTCAGGCAGTCGATGGAGAAAGTTGCTTGCTTCAGATATTCCACAGCCCAGGGGTCTGAACAAGCCTGTCCTGATCCAAGTTAGCAAGGCAGCCTTCTCTAAAACAGATTCTATGCAGTTACAGCTCTTGGGCAGTTTCTTCTAAGATGTTACCTGATTCTCCTGTTCACTTTCCCTCTTCCCTGTTCCCAGACAAAACCAGTTGTGAAAACATCACAGGTTAATGCAACACCTGTGAAAAGTGCACCAGCTGCTCCAGTGTCCCTCAAGAAGAATGCAGTGAAGCAAACAGCACTGGCACCAAACCAGGCCAAACCTGCATCTACAACGGTTCCTGGGGCTGCAAAGCCTGATGACACATCAGAGAGCAGCGACTCATCAGACAGCGAAGATGAACCTCCATCAGTAACCCAAGTGCGTCTGTCTGAGACCCTGGCACTCCTTGCACACCTCTCCAGGGCTGGGAATTGCAGTGAGAAGAAAGTTTTGTAAATATGTGTAGTGACAGCAGAGTCATGGGGGGGGGTGGGAGAAAGGAGACACGGGATGTTTAAAGGCACCTCAATATCTTTGCTCTGAGCTTTAATCCAGCCATTGTGCCTTTCTTTAAAAAATCCTTCAGTATTTTTAAAGAAAAATGCCAAACAGTAATTCTTTTCCCACATAAAGAGGCAAATTGTCATGGTTGAATATGCCTCTTAGCTATAAATTGTCAAAATTAGTGTCTAATTTGTTTAACTGCAGTGCAGCTTAGCTTCCCTGCTGTGGAGAGTGAGAAGTGCTGCAGGGGACTGGTAATATCAGCAGGCTGGTGAAGAATGTTTGGGCTTGCTTTCACATCTTGGGAGGCTGTCCCCACACTGCTAGGTGAAAGGATGCCGTGTGTTTCCTGCCGGTTCCTACTCTTCCTTTAGCATATGCCTTTCCCAGGGGGCTCTGAAATCTCTTCCCCTGATTATAGTCAGAGCAAATGAATTGCACTGCTGTGGGATTTGCCTTGTTTCAAGCTGTTGTTGTCTTGTCCAGACAAAGCCACCTCCAGCATCCTCCCAGGCCATGCTATCCTCACCAACTCCACTCTCTGGCAAAGCAGCTCCAGCGAAAGCACTGCTGTTGTCCCAAGGGAAGGCAGCACCAAAACCAGCAGTGCCAAAGCAGGCCAAAACCACCCTGGGAAGGACTGCTGCTCCCACAAAGCCTGCTGAAAGTACGAAGCCAGTGGAGAGCTCTGACTCCTCAGACAGTGAAGAGGAGGATCACCCTGTGCCTATCAGCCAGAAGGTAGGTGATACCGCATTCAGCTTGGTGCCAAGGGCTGGGATATGCAAGACAGCTGTTTAACCCTTAAATGCTACCACTGATCTCCTTGAAGCACCAGTAGTGTGTAGGATGTATCTTGGTCCCTCAGAGAAGAAGGTCTTTCTTCCCCCTGGAATCAGGGATAGGGTAACTCTTCTCACCCAGCCATACTGGAGAAGCGTGGGGGCTATAACCTGCTTGGTACCAACTGGGTCACTCATGCCTTGCCCCTCTGGGGTGGGTCTTATGGCGAGGTCACAGGTAGCTTGGTCTTGGCTCTTCTGCAAGGGTTTGTTTAGACCTCTTTTGAGAGGAGGACCATGAACTTGGACTGAACTCAAAGAAGCACATCCCTTCCTGTGAGCATCCTTAGGCCCTTTGTGTGGAGACCTTCTGCATTGACTGAGTTACAAGGATCTTTTCAAAGTGCCCTGAAAGTGGCATTTTGGAGATGGCAGCTATTATCTGCTAGGGAGGAAAGGAAGCTGGGGGCAGAGCCTCACGTGTCCTTGCAAGGAGGCTCTTTGTCAACACATCCTTTCACTATTGACAGGCAGGAGCCAGAGAGGCTCTACATTTTTGTCTTTATAGCCTTGGTCTGCTTAAGGTGGGTGGAGGGGGACGCATCTCTAACAGTTGGCTCTGCACTGCTCTCCTCCTGCATGACTATATGTGAAGATTCAGCTCTGGGTGGCAGGAGCAGCTATTCTCATAGCTGTGCTGTGAGGTCTTACTGTAAAACTATTACAGTCTTTCTTGAATGGACTTGTCTCAAGAGAAGGACATCTTGGGGTAGGGTTGTCTCCCCTTAGTGCTGGTTTGAAGCTGGCAGCAGCAGGTGGCCATCCTGCCAATGACTATTGAACTGCTTCACCATCTTCCCTCTTGCAAACTGGTGATTACCCCTAAAACAGGCATAATCAGCGAGGAAGAGCTTGTCATCAAGGGAGCTCTATTTTTGCTAAACAGGCTGTTTCTTCCCATGTTGGTAGCCTGCAGGCAGAGACCAAGAGCAAAGCCTGAAGATACACCACTAAGCTTATGTGTCCACAGTCCTGTCCTCCCAGTCAAACTCTTAGCTCATTCTCACCATCTGCTACTTGGGCATATGCTAACCACTGACTTACTGCATCCTGCAACTTCCTCTGGCTTCTGTGCAAGATCCAAACAGATACAGAGCGTTGGAAGCTGCTTCATCTTTCTCTGTGGGGGTGGATTAGCACAATTAAAATGAACATCATCTTAAATTGAACTGCTTAATTGGTATGTTTACCCCTGAAGACTCAGGAATACTTAGTCAAAGAAGTTGACAAGGTGTTTGTTTATTTTTGGGGGGGGGAACCATGGGGGGGGGGACGACAATCTGCATTGACTTTAAAGGTGCTGCGAGCTGCTTTTCTTTTGGAACTGCTAATTCTGCTCTGCTTGCTTACTTTGGCATTTTGGGCCAAAGATGGCACTTGAGCCCTCTGTGGAATGGCTTTGGGTTCTGCTAAGCAGCACAAGGCGTTGGGAACCTCTGTCTTCTTTAGCATTCCAGGGAAAATCCATGCAGGCTGCACTGGTAGAAGCTGTGCCTGCAAGTTTTTTATCTTGGACTGCAGGTCCTCATGGGGATATGTGGCCAAATCTTCCAAGAGATGGAGAGTCTGTGCCTCACTCACTCCCTGAACCCTGTCCTGGCTCCCTTGTGAGTCACTGAGCCGAGGCACAGCTGAGGCATTGGTCGCAGCCCTGATACACTGGCAGGGCTTCCACAGTGCCCGGGCAGCAGTGCAGTGTGATTGTTACAGCGTGCTCAGCACACGTGGCTCTGTGTTGTTTCCCCCTCCTGTCGTGCAGCGCTGCGTGATGGGAATGGACACAGCGAGCGCAGATGGGTTCTGTGGGAGCTGAGTCATCACACTCGCACCGAGCCGCGGGCAGCTCCTGCTTTGGAGGCTGGAAAGGGAGCAGGAAAAATGATTTCCTCTTGAATTATTTTCCTCCTCTCCAAGTTACTTCGTTACCTGTGACTCTAAGCTGTCAAAAGCTCTGCTGGGTTACGCTGCTCCCTGGCTGTAACCCAGCCACGCTGCTGGCCTGATCCTGCTGGAGGCCACGCCATAGGATGTGATACCTGTCAGCCACGAGGTGGATGGAGGGACCTTTCTGTCTTCCTAAGAAGATCTGAGGGCTCCCGAGGCTGTGCAAAGCTTATGGTATTTTCCCTGTGGGTGCTGTTTTGTTCTTCCTCTGTCAGGGTGCCTCTGTACAGCAGCTCTTTCCCAGTCTCTTGCTAAGCTAGAAAATGAGGCAGCATGTGTGCTGTGCATCAGAACTGGTGGAGAACGCAGGCCCTTTGCTTTGAAGGTCTTAAAAGTGAGCAAGTGGGGTCTGATCTCAGTAGACTCTTCCCTTGCACAGCGGTGCTTTGGACGAGAGGGAGAGGAGCTCATGTGTTCAAGTAGAGTGTGTGAATTCTTGTGTCTCCTTCAAGTAGTTCTCTGTTCAGCACTGCAACTCTGGCCTCTCTCCTGGAGATAGTGACTCACTGGTATCAAAACACAACAGACAAGTGAGGTTTGCAGTCCTCCCCTCCCCAAGCACTCGTGGAGGTTTCTGTTTCTCCAAGCAGAGTCAAAATGTGCTTGGCTTGTTCAGAGTGCTGTTCTGTAATGGAATAAACATGCAGATGCTGTTGTCTGCTTAGTGTTTGGCTTTGAGATGATAAACACTGCCCCAGTGGCAGCCCTCAATGGGGTTATGCCAGGAAGCATGACAAGATCCATCTTCCTGGGAGGCTGCTAGGCTGGTGCTTTTGGCTGCTGGCCAGGAGCAGCCCCCAGGTGTGCCAACGTTGCTCAGGTCCTCCTGGTCCTCTGCTGCAGGTTGAGAGGGTATCTCAAGGCTGGGAAAGGCGGGTGGCAGATGGGCAGGGGTATCCTTTACCTTCAGGCCTCCTGCAAGGAGACAGAGTGCTGAAGCAGGCTGCCATCACTTGTGGGCTGGATGGGGTCTGCCTGCCCTGGCAAGCGTGATGTGCTCTTTGGCAGAGCAGCCTGGAGATGAGTGATGAGCGGAGTAAACTGAGTGGGTGCAGAGCACTGCGAGCCAGGAGAATATCTGCGAGTGGTGAAGTTGCAAGAGCTCCCTCTCCCTCTGCTGCCAGCGTGCAGGAGGAGTGTCTGCAGCCCTCGGCCCGAGCTGGGAGAGGGGCCAGGAAGAGATCATCTCACCCAGCAGTTGCGTATTGGTGCTGTGATAACTGTGGCTTTGTGGTGCTGACACGCTGGTTGCTTGGGGCAGTGGCCTGTCCTGGGACATCAGAGTGTTGATGGCTGCTTAGAAAGGCACAGCCCAAGTGAGTTGCAGGATTTTTTGTTGTGTGGAGAATTCTGAATTCTTAGACTTGTTGACAGATCAGTTTCCAAGGTGCTGATCGTACCTTGGGAGCCAATCTGTCTCTGCCTGCCCTCTGTGTTCCAAAATGCTTCTTTCAGCCCTGTGCCTACGCTGAGCTCTCCAGCAGCTCCAGGATGTAGCTGCTCTTGATGCTGTCTCTAAATCCTGCAAATGTTTTGGCACAAAGGCTTCTCAGCTCCTACTGATTCCCCAAGCTGTGAGGAGGTCGTGCTTAAATGAGAGGCTTCCTTGGAATAGGAATCTCGAGATTGTAGTGCTTCTCTTGCCCTCAGGCTCCTGTCCAGCCAATATCTGGGCCTCAATAAGGAATTGCTGTTGTGAGCTCTGTTAGCGCTGCGTGCTCGTGCTCTAAAACACACTTGGGCTTCCTGTGGAAAGCAGATTGCTGAATGCAGCGGTCTGTCTCTTTGGCAGCTCAGGCCAGGCAGTAACTGAGAGCAATTCCAATCTTGACATGCCAAGGATGGAGTGAGTGTTAGTAACAGCTGTGTTAGGGTAAAACAAAACTCATCTTGAGCTCAAATTGCACTTAAACTCCTAAACATCACCTGTACTAATACACATTTCTGGGCCTGTGTTTCTTTTCTGTTAAGAGGTTAACAGAAGAGCCTGGGCCTGTTCCCAACACGAGCCAGGCTGCTAAAGCTGGGTTGTCTGACAAAGCAGCAGGAAGCACCTTGAAAAGTCAGGCCTCAGAAAGTGAGAGCAGCGACTCATCTGACAGTGAAGAGGAGACCCCTGCAGCAAAGACACAACCTCCACAAGCTGGTAATCTCCTGGTTGGGGCCAAGATCCCTCACCTGCATCCTCATGGGTTTCCCTCTCTCCTGCTGCACATGGAATGGTCCTGCCTGGTGTGATCACTCCTGCTGTGGAGAGCCATTGAGAGCAACTTTCTCATGGTGACAATCTCTTATGCTTTTCCTGCAGTGAAAACCAGTGCTGTATCCCAACCAGCAAATGCAAAGAAAGCACCAGCTCCAGCACAAATGCCAGCCCCTCCACCTGTGGACAGCAGCGATGATTCCAGTGAGGAGTCTGATTCAGAGGAAGAATTAGTACCTCCTTCACAGGTAAGGAGCCGCCAGTCTGCTGGGTGTGGACACTGTCTGAGGACTGGTGAGATGGTATTTGGGTGGGTGATGAGCGGTGCAGAGAGGAGCCCTCCTGTTATCTGGGTCATATTTTCTTGGTGACATCCCTGAGTCTCTCTGATGCTGGCTCTGGGTGCACATTTCAGTGGCAGCAAGCTTGCAGTGTGTGAGAGCAGTGGAGGGTGTGAATGTTTTGGCAGGAACACAAGTAAATGCATGAGCCCAGACCTCTGGGACTCTGTCCCCTTTGCCCTGCTCCAGGGAATCAGACTGGAAAAGCAACCAAATCCTTGCAGGCAGAGCCTTTCCATGGGCTGGGTAGCTCCAAGGCAACCTGCCCTGTTTCCTCCCAAAGCCCTGGATGTGGGATGCGGCTGGAGGTCTCCGGACTCCCCTCCACAAGCCTTGGGAGGCTGGAAGAATCCGCGCTAAAGGGTAGCACAGTGGTCCTGCTGCCTTTCAGCTGGAGGAGCCTGACTCCTGCCTTGGAGAAGGCAGGTGACCCCCATGTCTGTGCAGAGACACTGCTGAGTTGTCCTGGAGCTGATCCCAGCTCCCTCACCGAAGTCCCTTCTTGTCACATCTCTTCCTGTCCTAAGGGGCTGTTTCTGAGCTGCCTTGCTGTGAAGCTGGCTTCGATGTCTCTCACCTCTGCTGCAGTTTGAGACTGAAAAAGAAACTGTGACGCAACCTTGACTGAGGAATGTGGCTGCTGTTCCTGCGTGGTGGTGGTGGCTTGGCTGATGCTCTCAGCCCAGGGTTTAGTGGCCATGTGTGCTTCTTGTCCTGTGCATGTGCATCCCCTCCCTTGGCCAGCGCCCTTGCTGGGAGAGGGGGATTATTTGTACTCAAGAAAACCCTTCCCTGTGTTGGCCCAGTGCTGTGGCCAGTGGAAGGGCTGTCTCCCCCCAGCTGGTGGGCAGCCAGCCAGCCTGAACAGTCCTTGGTTGACGTGTGTTTATAGTACTGAGATTGTATAAAATAGCACACAGTTGCTGTAACTTGAGCTTTGAGCAAGATGACAGAGCTCACGTCGGACTGGCGGCTCTCGGCACGGTGGAGCGTTGCCTTCCCTTCTGTAGGCCAGATGTTGTGTGAGGGAAATGTCAGCTCACAAAAGCCCAGCTTGTCAGAGATGTGGAGAGCAAGGGCTGCTCACGTAGCCTTGTTTGTAACAAACGAGGAGGCTGAGCACTCCTTCCTTGCTCCTGCTCCCTCCTCTGTTGGAATTTGTCTTGGACCTGATGTCAGTGTCTGATTTCCATGCCTGTGGCTCTTCTGTTTTTAACTCCTCTTACATTTAGTTTGATGGGAGGTTTCAAATGAGAGGCAACAAAATTGCTTCTCGTTAATTTTCTCTCTAATCTGTGTCTTGCTTGTGGACCTGAAGGCAAATTTGCCCTTTGTTTGGTGTCTTTGCTTTATCTCTGTTGCCAGTTAACTCTTGATATATGATTTTTTTAGTGTAGGAGACATTCTGGAAACCAAGTGCCTTTGAAGAGTGGGGTTTGCAACTGCAGTCTTGCTGATGCTCCAGGAGATCTCACAGCCTTCAAGCACATTGCATTTGCCTGCCTGCCCTTGAAGTGGGTGCCTTTGGGGCACTGAGGCAATGCTTTCCAGGGTGCTGGCCCTCACTTCTCTGCTCTCTGCTTGTGCCAAAGGCCCTGCTCAGAGGCTCATAGGACACAGAGCTGGCCTGTAAAGGGGAAAAAAAACAAAGGGAGCCTTGGTGCTGTGCTGAAAATAATGGCAGGGCTCAGGAGTTAGTGGTGGATTGGTGTGTGCTTCTGTTGCTTTTTCCCTTCAGGCTGTGCTCTGTCCTGATGGCCTTTCTCACCTCTTTAGAGTCTGCCCCAGCAGAATGTCAAAGCAACCAAGGTTTTGAGTGCAGTGGCTGCCAAGGCTAATGCCACACTGCCACTGGGGAAGGGGATAAAAGTGTCTGCTGTGCCTTCAGTTAGCAGAGTGTACGAGAGCTTAAGTAGCGATTCCTCAGAGCAAGACGTGCTGGCAGGAGAGGTAATGATGGAGGAGACCAAGGTGGGGAGCTTCCCTGGGTAGATGGGTGTGCAGGAATCTGAGGCTGGTGCAGTGTAACCAGCTGAGGTTATGTGTTTGTGAAGGGGGAAAGAATGGGGAGCTACTCTTGTAACCACAGTTATTACACCATGAGGTGAGGCAGATGAGCAGAGAGTAGCCGTGGTACCTTTCCTGGCTGGCAGGATTCTTCCTCCCTTTGTGAGAGCAGTGTGCTGTGCAGTCAGTTTTCTGCTTGACCACGTCTGCCTGCTTCATCTGTGGATAGGGGTGATGGGGTTCTCTGTGCCTGCATGAGTTCTTCACCTAACCTTGACACAGACTGGAGCAGTACAGCTGAAGAAAGGCCAAGGTGGTCCAAGCCTGTTTGCTCTGGGCTGCTCTTACAGATCATGGACATGAGCAGTTATTCCTCCTTCCAGATGTATTTCCTCTGCTTCTTCCTAGGCCCCGCCTCCTCACCTAAAGCAAACGGTTCCTGTGGGGAAAGCTCTTCCAGCCAACACTGCCACCCTGCCGGCTGCTCTGCTCCTGGGAAATTCCACCACCACCACCACCACCACGTCGAGGAAGCCAGGCCTGCAGCCAGCACAGGACACCCGGCTGAGCCAGACTGCAGTGCCCACCCAGGCAGAGACCACCTCAGAAAGCAGCAGTTCCTCAGACAGTGACGAGGAGGAGACGCCCAAGCAGCCCCCCAAACCTGGTCAGTTCTCCCAAGAAGATGCCATCGGTGCTGCTGGTCAGGCCAGGGTGGGGCAGTGTTCTGTTATCCCGATCTTCACTTACTGGTCAGAGAGGAGTTCCCCCTCTCCAGCTTGACAGAGCCCACCTCTTTGGAGGCAGAAGGCCTTTTGGTGGTAGCAACTGTATGCTGGTTAGGTGAGCTCAGCCCCAGGCAGTGGTGGTGGTTTTAATGGGATGAATTCTGCTCTTCCAGCAGGCTCGCTGCAGAAACCAGGAGGGACCCAGGCAGCCCACAGCTCCTCGGAGTCCAGCGAGGAGGAGGAGGCAGCATCTCAGGTATGGTTATTGGAGCAGGCTGCAATCCTCTTGGGTCTTGCAGCTGGCTCACAGTTAGGACAGAAAGAGGACTGAATTCTCAGCCATAGCGAAAAGGTGCAGAGTGGGTTTGCCAGCCCAGAAGTGAGAGCTCCCCAGTGCAGAGCAGTGAGCAGGGCCTTTTGGTAGGGGCAGAGGGAGGCTTTTGAACCTGAAATGCTTCCCCAGGCAGCCAGCCTTGGGTACAGGGCTCCTGATACCTTCCCTGGGGGAAAAAGTGGGAGGAGGTGGTGCCTTGCAGGGGTTAAATGAGGAGCACTGGTGCACAGTGATTTTCTTTTCCCCACTTTTATTTGTAGCTTAACCCATGTCCAAACCATTAAATTCCCTTCGCAAGTAACGTGCAGGGTGTGCAGCACATCTGCAGTGCATTAGCTGTGTGTGGGTGTGTGCTAATGGCCAGGAGCCTCCCCCCAGCCTGCTTTACTGGGCAAGAACAAAGAGAACCATCAGCTCAGCCAGTGTCTGTCAGTGCTGGCCCCCTCTCCTGGCAGCCCTGGCCTCTCTGCAGGGCTGTCTCAGTGATGCAGGATCACTCCACGGGTGGCCAAACGTGGGCTTGGGCACGGGAGCAGTAGCAGCAGAGACAGGTCCGCGTATCTGGGTGCGGGAGGCTGCCCTGCTGCGACTCCTCAGTGTGTCTCTGCTGTTTCAGTCCCTCCTCACAGGCTATCTGGGCCTCTCCACACCCCCAGCAGCACCCCAAGCACCAAAGACTGTTCCCCCACAACCTGTAGGCAAAGTGGGGCAAGGGAAAGCAGACGTGACTGCTGCCAACTCCCCCGCCAAGGCCTCCGCGAAGGCAGCCCCAGCTGACAGTTCCAGCAGCGACAGCAGTGACTCTGACACAGATGTCCAGGAGGTGGCTGCAAACCACAAAGCAGGTGGGTCTCCTTTGGTGAGGTCAGGAATCTGCTTGGCCTCAGAGCAAAGCTGTGCTGGCACAGGATGGTGACACTGGGATGTGGCTCTGTTTCCAGAGCTTCCACCACAGAGCCCAGCAGTGTGGAGTGCTGCTGCCGTCTGCTGGCTTTCCCTGGCCATGACACAACCCTCTTCTCCAGTGCCCCTCCTGTGCTGCCTGGCTTGTGAGGCTGTGCCTTCTTGATTTAGCTGTCATAATCAGTGCTGTTAATGGGAGCTGACAGGACTCTCCCTGAAACCCACGCACACCACACTGGTCTGCTACGGTAGTGATGGCTCGTAGGGAACATTTAAACACTGGCTGAGGAACATCTGCTCTACAGTGCTGGTACTGAAGCCTGCCCATGGTCTTTCTGGGCTCTGTAGCATGTCTGGAGGGCAGAGGAGGGGAAGCAAGTGGGGAGACCTGTAGAGAAACAGGTCCTGTTGTTTCCCTGTTGCCCTGGTTTACTGGCAAATTGTAAAACTTGGAGCTGGAAGCTGCTTCTGCCCTGTGAGTTCTGGAGACTCAAAGGGGTCTTTTGACCTCTTGGGCACATTGTTAAGTTATACCAAGGGCTGTTGAGGAGGTCAGAACTCTACATAGATTCAAGAAGGCCCAGGTACTGGTGGATAGGACCTTGGTGATGGTTGGGATGGCCAGCAGGTTTTGCTTTTAGGGGAGAACTGGATGCTCTTCAAACACATATTTCCATCCTCCGATAACTCTGTGGTCTATATAATGAATGCTCCCTGAATTGTCTTCTCTCTTGTCACTGTTTCTGCAGGAAACCATCCCCCTCCAGGGCAGGAAGCCACGGGAGCCTCCAGCAAAGAGAAGGTGGCAGGAAAATCAGAGCCAAATCATGCCAGTGTCAAACCTTCCCTAGTCAAAAAAACCCTGGCTGTAAAGGAGAATGATGTTAGGGCAAAAGGGGCACAAGCGACCACAGTGTCTCAGGCACTGTCCTCCCTCCCACAAGCAGAGGAATCAAGGTCAGGGGGTGAAACAGAGGTCACCACTGCTGCCAAAGTTCCTGCAGTTCAAACACTGGAAGGGTTGGAAGGGGAGAAGGAGAAGAAGAAGAAGAAGAAGGAGGAGAAAGAGAAAAAAGACAAGAAGGACAAGAAGAAATCTTCCTCCACAGCAGACAAGGATGCAAAAACTTCTAAGAGCAAAGACAAAGAGAGTAAGAAACAGAAAACATCTCAGAAGCGGAAGCTGCCAGATGAGGATGGGGCTGTTAAGCAGCCAAAGGAGAAGAAGCGGAAGGGGCAAGATAAGGAAGAAGTACCCAAAAAGAAAAAGAAAAAAGCAACTGGGGACCTGGAGAAATTGTCAGGCAACAAGGAAAAGAAAAAATCAGCTAAAAGTAAGCATCCCTTACTTGGGGCTGCATTTGAAATTGTTTCTTGCAGCTGGTGCACATTCAGCCTCTGGTGCAGGGCCTTGTAAGAAGAACCCACTTTCCCATTAGCTTCCTGCTTGGCTGCTTCCCTCTTGCCCCCCCCCCCAAAGCCAGTGCCAGATTTTTAACACCCCACTTCAGTGTCTTTCTGCAGTCTCAGCACCAGGTCGTGTTGTGGACAGCAAGCTGGGCTCTCCTGCCCCTCTCCCCTGCGTCTGGCACAGCAGGAACTGTGTTAATGATTGTGCTGATCTTTACTGCTTGCAGAGCAAGCTGATGTCCCCATGCATCTTCTAGGGCAGGGGTGTCAAACTCACAGCCCACGGGCCAAATCCAGCCCTTCACTTTGTTTTTTCTGGCCTGGCACCTTGTTTCTACCTGGTGGCATCACCGAGCTCCTTGCCCGTGCACTGGTAACATGTGACGCGCGTTACGCTGCAGGAGCAGGAGAGTGGTGTGAATTTGACACCCCTGTTCTAGGGCATGAACTGTCCCTCCACGGCTTTCTCCTTTCCTGGCCTTTACCCTGGCTGGAAGCAGCTGTCTAGCTGAGGGCAGGCAAAGGATTGAGGTGAGTCTGCCTTGAACCTCCTGAGGCCTCTTCACCCCGTGATGTGGTCGGCCTGCCTGCGCTGGGCTTGAGAGAGTTCTTGGTGGCTGTAAGCCACGAGCCCTGTGTGCTGCCTGCTGCTCTCTGCGTGCCCCCCTGCCCTGTGCCCGTGGTGCAGCACAGCTCTGCTAACCCAGCTGCCTCCTCTGTGGCAAGAAGCACGTGGTTGCAGAGAGCCATGGTGAGATGTGGCTGTGGATGGCAGGCAGAGGGTCCCTGGTGTGCTGTGGCCATGGCAGAGGAAGCTCAGCGTTCACATGCGCAGGGCTTTGTGACAGTCAGAGTTTCCTGCACGTGGACCCAGCCTCTTGTAAAGAGGTGAAGCTTAAAATCTGTGCTGTTGTCTGCCATGTCAGCCTCTGCTGTTCCCTGGGGTGGCAGTGCCCCTTCCTGACCCTGCCTCGTCAGTGTCTGTGCTGAGACATGGTGAGCAGCTCGTTCAAGAGATTTGACTCAGGGCTGTTTCTGCTGCTTTCAAATCCCTGGAGAAAGAAAGAGCAGGATGGTACCAGCCCCCTGCTCGTTGCTCGGATTAAGGGTGTTTCCTGCCCCTGTCTGCACACCTCTCTGTAATGCTCTGTTTGCTGCCTCAATGCAAAGGCAATTTTTTTCTTTGCTGTGCAGACTGCTTATGCAAATCAGAACTGGTTCTGTGCTGGATCTCGTGGACTTTTTTTCTTTTTTAAAAACAAAAGGGAGGTGGAATGGGTGGGGGTTTCCATTCTGCAGAGATGCAGCCCTTTCTTTTGGAGCAGATTTGTCCATCAGCCCTCCTGTGGGCTGTTGCATCGGGGTGAGCTTGGAGCCTCTTGGGGCAGTTGTGCTGAGCTGAACCCTGTGTCCTTCCTGTGTCAGTAGCTCCCCTTGCCCTGATTTCTGGCCTGTGCCCAGCTGCTCCAGCACTGAAGCAGTTCCTCAGACTGAGTGGGCAGCAGAAGGTGGAAAGAAGGGGATCCTCTGTAACTCTGCCCATGTGTGTGTGGATGGTGGGATCAAACCACTCTGGCTCAGAGGTACTGGAGAAACAGCTCTGGGTTCCTTGTAGCAGGGCTCTGCACTCCCCCAGTTACTGCTCTGGAAAGCTTGCTTGTGATTCGATGTGATCAAAAACTTACTGGAACTCCTGCCACTCTGTGCTCCATCTCAGAGGGCAGCAATACCAGAGTTCCCCTCTTAGTTGACTTTTCTTTCCCTGTCCCAGAAAAAAAGACTGAAAAAGAAAAGAAGAGCAGCAAAAAGGTGTCTTCAGAAGAGCCTGTAGCAGATGACTCTGCTGAGGCTCACAAGAAGAAGAAGAAGGTATGTGTGAGACCTTGAAACAGGGTTCCATGGGAGAGCTGTTCTTGAACTGTGGCTGTGATGCTCGTCCCTGCAGCATGGAGAGGAGCAGAGCTGTGTCCTGGCCCTGCTGGCAGTCCAGAGAAGGCTGTGGTTAATTGTGACCAGTCTTGAGACCCCTTGACCTTTGGCTGGTTGGGATTGAAGTGGCTCAGAGAAGTCCTTATTCCTGTATCACTCCCCCAGGAGAGATCCCTTTGCCTGGGAGGATCAAACCCAGGGGCCCTTTTGGTGGCACAGAACCTGCCCAAGCAGTAGGTGCTGCTCTTCAGCTCTCTGTTCCTCAAGCTGCTTTCAGCTAGAGCTCCTGAGGGCTTGGCAGGCTGCTGCATCCTGTCCCAAGTGCTGGGAAGGGGGGGGCATAGGGACACTACAGGATGTTCCTTATAATGGTTATGTCCTTCTAGAGGTGGCAGCCAATAAGCCTCTTGTGGCTTTGCTGGGTCCTTCTTGTTTGTGGTGCAGGTGATACTGATGTATTTTTTCACTGTTTTCTTTTTAGAAGAAGAAAACAGCTGAGCCTGAAGGATTGTGAAGGTACAAGGCCTGTGGGGAAAACCACTTGGTACCTCTGAACGGCGGTAACCTTGGCCAAATTCCGTACTCCAGGGCCAGCCTTGGGAAGCTTCTGTGCCCTCTAATTGCTCCCTGAATCAGCCTGGCCTTGGGTTAGAGCGCCAGGGAGCGGAGCAGTGTAAGGAAAGTCATTCAGCAGTGTGCTGGCTTCTCTGGATGTGTCTGACCTCAACTCTTTAGCTGCTGAGAACTGGATGTCCAGCCTGGATGGTGCTGTCCTCTGTCATCAGCAGAGATAAGCGGCCTCTGGCAGTGTCTGTCTGTCCCTGCTGACCACAGGCAGCTTGGAAAAGTGATGTGGATTAGATGGTGATGTTGTAGCCACCTGGAGGTGGACCAGATGACTCTGCCCTTGCTCTGCTCAGCTGTAAGGCTGTTCTCCTCCTCCCCATCCCTAACTCTTTTAACTCCTCTCCCCAAAGGTACCGCATCCCTGTGATTAAGGATTTATGGGTGAAGATCAAACAGAAGAAAGGAACAGGAAGCTCATCGGGAGAATTCCAACTTTTTCTTTTTAAAATAATAATTTATAACTTCTTTTAACTGTGACTTTTAGAGCAGAGCAGCGTAACCTCCTGTCTCCTCCTGCCCTGCTGGGGCCCAGAGATGTGTTTATTTCCCCTCCTGATGGCTTGCTGTTGGCACAAGAACTGAACTGAAGGAGGCAGTTCGACCTGAGAGGAGCCAGCTTGCATAAACTGCTTTCCTTCTAGTTGACACCCAGCCATCTCTTCCTCTCTCTCATCACAGAGTTATATTTTTTAAGAGAAACTTTTACCTTTTTTTTTATTTTTCCTCCCATTCCATCTCCTGTGATTTGTGGTGTCGATCCTTTTGCTACTACAGAAGAGAGCTCTTGGGTTTACTTTTTATTCTGACACTGAGGGCAGTGATTGTTGTGTCCCTGGAGTTGCACTGAATGGCTGTGGCAGCAGCTGTTCTCAGCCAAGGTGGCAAAACTTTTTGTGGGTTTTTTTTTTATGGAATACAAATTAAAAAAACAGAATGTTGAGACTTTGTTTCAGCTGATTTCAGGGGAGGAAGGGTGAGGAGCCCTTTATGGTTCAGGCCATGGAGCTAAGTTGTCTCAGGAAGATGTTGCTAACTTCTACCCAGGTTCACAGGCACTGTTCAGGGAAACATTAATTGCTCTCTGCCTGTTCCTTGAGGAAGACCAGATGCTGTTGCTGCTCAGGTTTAACTGTGTTCTTCTAGTGTTAGGTTGGGGTTTATTTCATTATTAAAATGCTGTGTAGGGGCAGGTGCATCGCCCTGTGGGGACCCAGCCTGCCCCCTCAATGGCATCTGCTACCCTGCACCTTGTACTGGGCTCATGCCTGGTTTCCTGGCTTCACTCTCAGCCCTGGAGTTTAGCAGGTGAGGAAAAGAGGTCGGATCCCCTTGTGTTCCTCCCTCCCACACTGTGCAGCCCAGGGCCAGGCTCTGCTGGTGAAGGCAGAGCTCTCCAGCTGCCACTCTCATTCCTGTGCAACCTTGGTTTGGGAGACAGATGGCTCTGGGCACAGGGCTGCTCTCCCCTTCCCCCCAAGCTGCACCTCATTTAAAGTTGACCTCAGCCTCCTGGGTTGTGCTGAAGTGCAGGAAAGACTGAATAATTGATGGGCCAGGAATAACTTTGATCCCAGGTGGGGACACAGATGTCCGTGTGTCTGCAGAGAAGTTTCTTTTTCTCTTCTTTTCTTAAAATAAATTTATTCTTAACCTAGGCCAGATACAAACTGCAAGGTCACGAGGCTTTCTCAGTCAAAAGTTTATTTGAAATAATTAGCTTGGGAGGTCATTATTATAAAGGAACAATTGGATAAATTCAGAAAATTGAAAAGCCCTGCTGGCTCCAGGGTCAGCTCTGCCTGCTGTGCCCACTGCTGCGGCTGTTGCCAAAAACAAAAAGCTGAATCATAGAATCTTACGGTGGGAAACGACCTCTGAGATCACTGAGTCTAACTGCACCCATCATCTGCTAAACTATGTCCCTCAAAAACTCATCTCCCCATATTTTAAACACCTCAACCACCTCCCTGGGCAGCTGTTCCAGTGCCTGACCACTGCCCCTTTCAGTAAAGAAATTCTTCCTAATATCCAGTCTGAACCTCCCTTGGCACAACTTATGACCATTTCCTCTTGTCCTATCCCCTGTCACTTGAGATCAACACTTGCTCTGCCACAGCCTCCTTTCAGGCAGTTGTAGACAGTGATGAGGTCTCCCCTCAGCCTCCTCCAAGCTCAACCACCCCAGTTCCCTCAGCTGCCTCTCATAACCCTTGCTTTCAACGCCTTCAGAAACAGCGTGGCCAGGAGGACCAGGGAAGTGATTGTCCCCCTGCACTCAGCACTGGTGAGGCCACACCTCGAGTGCTGTGTTCAGTTCTGGGCCTCTCACTACAAGGACATTGAGGGGCTGGAGCACATCCGGAGAAGGGTGACAAGGCTGGTGAAGGGGCTGGAGAACAAGGGTTATGAGAGGCAGCTGAGGGAACTGGGGTTGTTTAGCCTGGAGAAAAGGAGACGGAGGGGAGACCTCATCGCTGTCTACAAGTGCCTGAAGGTGAGCATCTACCTCTACAAACCCAGCCCCGCACAAGAAACACACCCCACCCCAGTAATCTAGAAGGGCTTCAGCTTGGGGGGGTCGTTAAGAAGCAGGTGGAGGTTGTTTAGCTGCTTTTAATGTTGATTTGGTGTAAGAAAGCATTAGTGGCTTGGGTTTTTTCAGCAGGGGTGAGCTCTGCAGCTGCGAGCAAAAGGAAACAGGGCTGTGGGTCTGACGCGGTTGAAATGATTTTCCAGCTGATTTAGCCACGCTGTAGCAGGGGAGGGGTCACAGCCGATGCCTCAAGGGGCAGGAGGGCACGGGGCACCCGTGGTTAATCATCCCAGGAAAGCAATATAAGAGCAGAAATATAATAGAGCAAAAAAAACCAAAACAGGAGAGCTGGGCTGCTGCAGAGTGGACCGGCAGCTGCTGGTGTCCTCTTCTATTCGGCTGCTGCGGGAGAAAGAGAGGAGGGGGTCAGTGAGACGGCTCCAGGACCTCCCAAAGCCCAGGCTGCATTTACTGTGGCTCTGTCAGAACCTCTGCTGCCCCGGCAGTGCTTTCGTGCTGCTGAGGCTCTTGGGGCTGGACTCGTGCCCCAAGGGCTTTCCCCAAATGCCCCACAACTGCACTTGTCCCTCACTTCTGTCCATGCTCAGCTTAGGCGCGTCCACCCCGGAGAAGATCATGTCCTCTGACTCCACAGTGGCACCTAAAGCAGCAGCGGCATCTGCGGAGGGAGAGCGGGACACGGATGTGGGACCCCTGGAGCTGCCCCGTTGCCCCCACCCCTCGGGGGAGAGCCTGTGCCCACCCCCTGAGCTGGACTTTGGGGGGCTTGTGGACAACCTTCACTGCACACCTCTCTCTGCAGCGAGCCAGGGAGGGCTGTGGGTCTTGGGGTCCCCTCCAGCCTAAGCATGCTGGCACGAAAGAGGGGGTGAGTGATGCTCCCTACACCTTGGGCACCCTCCTCTTCCTGGCAGCTCTCTTCCTCCCTAACAACAAGCATCCATGCACTCTGCTCGTCCCTCTCTGCCGTCCCCTCCCTGGCCACCTACCCGGGCAGTCCAGCTTTCCCTGGGTGACAGTGCCCTCAATCCTGGTGCCATTGCTGTAGGAGCACCAGCAGTAGCCCGTGGCCCAGTGGCACTGCTTGGGCAGGTAGTCGCCATTCTCATCGCACTGCGGGCGGAAGCGACCAGGGTGGACACCCCCAAAACTGGCCTCTGCCTGGCACTTAGTTTGCACTAGGACAATAAAAACAGAGGAGAGATGCCGTGAGCCCCCCCCAGGCCCCTCTGCCACCCGGCAGCCTCAGTGGGAGCTTTTAGAAGCAAGTAAATCAAATTTAAAAGGTGCCCCAGCCCCACCCCTGTGACCTTTCTAAAGCTCTGGGGCTGGCCAAGGACTGAGGACTTGGTGTGGTGCTCCAGCTTTTCAGACATTGCTCATCCCAAATGCCCTGCAAGCAGTGGCTCTGTGATGTCCTAAAGGCCGCGAAGCAGAGGCTCCCCATGGGATGAAGAGGTTGGTTGCCTTTGGGATGCCCTGTGCTGGCACCTCCTGGGAGGTTGTTGCTTCCAACAACCTGGCTCTTCCCAGCTCAGCAGCCCCAGTCCTGATACCTTTCTGCGCCGGGATCGCCTTGCGTGTCTCCAGAACCTCCTTATCCTCCTCTGGCTTGGGGTTCTTGGCCATTTCAAAGAGCAGCCACTTGTACATCCAGGATTCAAAAGACTGCAACAAGGGGAACCAGTACGTTAACCAGTGCTGTGGGGTGGGGCTATGGGGCACAAACTGGACCAGGGAAGGTTGTGAGCACCACCATTTGCCTTGGGGTGGGAGTGACCCAAGCCTGGCTCAAGCAGGGCTTTGCTTTACCAGGTGGGGACATCCCAGTCCCTCCCCAAAGTGGGGTTGCTCCTGGAAGGGGCAGGGTAGGGCAGCAGAGAGCACTGACCTTCCAGTCTACATCAGTCATGGTGTTCTTCAGGCTTTTCAGATTGTCCATCAGGTTGTCCTTCAGCTCTGGGAATGTCTTCCTGGGGTACGTTTGCTATAGAGTGGCCACCACAGTGAGACAGGGCAAAGAAAAACAGGGTGGGAGGGTGGAGCCAGACAGACATTGCAGGAGGGCAGGAGCTCCTATCGGCTTTGAGAAGCCCAAGAGTCTCCAGACCCAGCTTGAAGCTGGAAGCAGAGGGTCAGCTACAGGACTGGTGGAGACTGTGGGACCTTACCAGCAACAGGTGCTTCACTTGGTCTTCAGTTTTGTTGCTCTGAGGAGCCTTGGCCTGGAGAGAAAAGGCAAAGGGGGAGCGTGAGTGTGAGGGCTGGCAGTGAGCCCCGACGGCAGCAGCAGCAGGGAGCATCTCTTACCATGTCATCTACAGAGGGGGCAAAAGGCAGGACCCTCATGGCCAGGGGAGTGTTCACGATGGCCATCTTCATCTTGTTGACAGGTTTGGCACCTGCCAAGGAAGGAGCAGCATGAGAAGTGGTATCCAACATAAGAAGGATATGTAACTGTTGGAACAGGTCCAAAGGAGGCCATGAAGATGATGTGAGGGCTGAAGCACCTCTGCTTATGAGGACAGGCTGAGACAGTTGGGGTTGTTCGATCTGGAGAAGGCTCCAGGGAGACCTCAGAGCAGCCTTCCAGTACCTGAAGGAGCTGCAGGAAAGCTGGGGAGGGACTTTTTGTAAGGGCCTGGATTGATAGGATGAGGGGGAATGGCTTTAAACTGGAAAGAGGGAGATTTAGATTAGACATCAGGAAGAAATTCTTCACACTGAGGGTGGGAAGGCCCTGGCACTGGTTGCCCAGAGAAGTCATGGCTGCCCCATCCCTGGAGGTGTTCAAGGCCAGGTTGGATGGGGCTTTGAGCACCTCGATGAGGTGTCCCTGCCCATGGCAGGGGGGGTTAGAACTGGATGGGCTTTAATGTCCCTTCCAACCCAAACCACTCTGTGAATCTATGGTGGGTTGGGAGGCCCAGGAGGGACTTATTCCCTCTCTCCTGCCTCCCCACCACCACGCTGGTGTCTGCAGGGCTACTGACTGGCAGGCAGCTTCCTCTGCAGGGCCTCCAGCTTCAGGGTCTGGGAGGTCTTGGTCAGCTTGTCGATCTGCCCGCTTTGCTGGTACACGAAGTAGACAGTGACAGCCTGGCCGACAATCAGCAGGGCCACCAGGATGGAGAGCGTGGAGAGGGCAGCTCTGCGGCCCCACGTAGACCTGAGGATACGGAGAGGGAACTCAGCCATTGGCTGGAGCAAATGTCCTCCTACCCTGCCATCACCCCAAAACCCCTCCTGCAACCCACGTCCCCACTAAACATCCCCTCCCAGGGGAGTTTGCAGCCAGACAAATGCAAATTCCCCATTGCTGCTGAACAGAAGTGAAATCTCAGTGTGAAGGTTGATCCTCCACACCGGGGGAACCGAAAACCATGTGGGGGAGGCACTGGAAGGCTGTCAAGGGGCACACAGGGCACTGCCAGGGGATCTGGGGCACGGAATCGCTCTAGGCACTGCCTTTTGCAGGATGATGAAGCTGCCCACAGCCTCACTGGTCCCAAGGAGCAGAGGACACAGCCCATGAGAGGCCAGACAGCATTTAATTTTTAAAATTTCGTGCAAAAATTGAAGTGTTGTGACACCCGAGCAGGGCAGGGGGTGTTCCAGCACTGCCCTCACACTTGATGCCAAGGGAAGGCAAAGTCGAGCTCCATGCTGCCGCCTGCTGAGCTGCCAAGGCCTCTGTGGGCCAGATCCTGCCCTGCTGGGGTGAGCAGCGCACAGATGGGAGCAATGGTGCCCCAAGGAGCCCCCAGCTGCTTGACGGGGCGGGGGCACCCATGGGTGTTGCCCGGCCCCACTGCCGCAGGCGGCGTCCAGGGTTGGGAACTTGCTGCCGCAGTGTCTGCCTGGTGACTGGTGATGCTGGAGCTCTCAGGCTTCTGATTGGCTGGAGATGTTTTGGGGGGCCCCACGGGGGGGCTGGTTGGGACATGGAGGGTGAACCTACAAAGCCTGGGCTCTGAGTCCACGCTGTGTCCCTGCTCCGTAACCACTTCATCAGCCCCCCTGCTCCATGGCCATCCTGTGCTCCCACCCACCCCACAGCCTCACCTCGAGCCCTCGTGCCCCATGGCCATCCTGTGCTCCCACCCACCCCATGGCCCCACTTCAAGCCCTCCTGCCCCACAGTCATGACTTGAACCCATCTGCCCCATAACCGTGTCATGCCCTCCTCTGCCCCAGAGATATGGTGACCCCCCCTCAGCCCCACAGCCACCCCCATGCCCCTGCCTGCCCCACAGTCACACTCCAGCCTCTTCCACCCCATAGCCACACCACAGCCCCCTTGGCTCCACTGTGCCTCACAGCCACAGCGTCACCCCACGTTCTGCCCCATAGCCACTCCATGCACCCTTGGCCCAACTGTATCCCCTCCCACCCCATGGCCACGCAGTGCCCCCTCTGTCCCACATCCCCACTGTGTCTCCCCACACGCCCTTGACTTCCCAGTCCCGTGCCCCACATCCCCGTGCCCCAGCAGTGTCACCTCTGGGTGTCCCCAAAGCGGTCCGAAAGGAGATCTCGCTGCTCCTCAGCCATGACTATGCTGTCAGCACCCCAATAAGCAATGAGCACCCCAAGTGCTGCCACTGGAAATACCCCCCAGGCCCCCACACTGCCACCTCCAAAAAAAAGCCCCATTGGCTGCCGGCAGCCACATCACTTGTTGCCAGGCAGAACTCTGCTCAGCAGGTCTCCAGTTCAGAAGTTACACTGGATCCATCCATGGGCACCACAGGCACTTCGTGGGCCGTTGCTTCCCACCCCACTGTCACGGGCTGGTCACAACACCCAGCCTGGTGACTCCTGGTGCCAAGGGTCTGGGAAGCTCTGGGACCCCTGGGGGACAGAAGGTGGGATGTGGGGTGCAGGATGTGAGAAGGGCAATGTGAGGGTGGGAGGCAATAGGGTGGGATGCAATGGGAAGGGCTGCTCACACGACAGGCTGAGCAGGACCCTCTAAGGAGGCACACCAACAGGTACACCCCTCCTCACCTTCTCCGACAGGGAAAAGCTGCATTTCAGTCCCAGCTCCCCTAGAGAGTCACTTTGGACCCTCCCCTGGGTGTGGGTGTTGACCTCTTGGGCTGAGGGGTAAGGATTTAAGGACCACCAAGTGTTTTCAATCCCCCGTTCCTCTTGCAGCATCCGCCTCGCCCTGCCTGCAGCAGCTTCAGGGGGCTGAACCTCCTTCACCTGAGAGAGGAGAAGCAGCTCCGCAAGGTGGGGGACCCCCAAATTACCGATGGGCGTGGGGCAGCATGGGTCCCCAGCCCACCCCACCCCACAGCCCCACTCGCGCTACGTCACCATCCACCCCCGTAACGCTGATTTGAGGTGATTTTATACAAGGTCCCGGGGCAGCCCGGGGGCCACACGTCCCTGGTGCCAGCGCTGCACCCCCGGGGCAGACACACCCACCCAGCACCGAGCCCGCTCCCGCCTCAGACCCAGCACAGCCCTGGCCACGGTTCAGCCAAAAGTGAAACTCGGAGTGTGGATTTAAAAACAATCCATGCGGGCATCATCGGTTACCAGGCAAACATCCTCCCACGCAGCCCAAGGGCAAGGAAGTGGTAATTCCAGAAAGTGCTCTGGTTTCTCGGTGGGAAATCTCATCCCCTGCGCAGGGGGAGAGATTTGGTGCTTAGACCTCGGTCCTGACCCAGCAGGGAAAGCTCTGCGGCACCCAGGGGTGCTGGGGTGCACACACCCCTTTCCCAAGGGTGTCCATCAGTCTCACTCCAGGCCACTGGTGTCCCCAGCTCCTGCCCCCATCCGCACTCCTCCTGTTTTGAAGACAAGTGACTTGTCTGCTGCCTTTTTAGGTGATGGTGCATTAAGAAACTATCCAAGATGCTTTAAAAAAAAGTGGAAAAAAAGGAAAAAAATGAAGTACATTAAAAAATTAAGAAATTAATAAAGCACAACATAAATTTTTCAGCTTGCCCCTCGCACTCAGACCACAGCAGCACTGGGGGGGTTGGAGGGATGCAGGGTATCTTTGCATCCTCACTGGGGCCACGCTCCAGGCGCATTCCGTGACGAGAATCAGCCCTAAGGGGAACCGAGGGAAGTCTGAACAGGAACTCAGTGAGTGAAACCCCAACCGATTTCATGGAGCTGGGCCTGACTGCAAACCACAAAGGCAGGCGATAAACTGGGGGGGTCAGAGAGAGCCCTGCTCCCACCCCGGGCAGGCTCAGCCCCAGCCCCAAGCCCAGCAGGCACTGCCAGAGCCGAATCAGCCCTCGCCCCGTGCACAGACATTGCCCTCAGCTCCTTCCGGACTGCTTTTCCCCTCCCACTACACCTTTCTGCCCAGGGCTACGGCATCTGAAACGTTCTAAGTCTGTAAATTTATTTACCCAGCAAGATGCAGACCTTTTACTCCTTTACAGCTCTGAGCTGCCTTATCCCTTCTTTTCTTCCATAGCCTGATCCTGGCTCCCAGACCCAGCACGGGCTCATCACCACCCTGCAACCCTCGAGGCTTCATGCTTTTGTCATAGAATCATAGAATCACAGAACAGTTTGGGTTGGAAGGGACATCAAAGCCCATCCAATTCCAAACCCCTGCCATGGGCAGGGACACCTCCCACCAGACCCATCTGCTCAAGGCCCCATCCAACCTCCAGGGATGGGGCAGCCACAGCTTCCCTGGGCAACCTGTGCCAGTGTCTCACCACCCTCAGTGTGAAGAATTTCTTCCTAATGTCTAATCTAAATCCTCCCTCTTCCAGTTTAAAGCCATTCCCCCTTATCCTATCACTCTAGGCCCTTGTAAAAAGTCCCTCCCCAGCTTTCCTGCAGTCCCTTTCAGTACTGGAAGGCTGCTGTAAGGTCTCCCCAGAGCCTTCTCTTCTCAACGCTGAACAAGCCCAACTCTCTCAGCCTGTCCATATAGCAGAGGTGCTCCAGCCCTCACATCATCTTCATAGTCTCCTGTGGACCCATTCCAATAGTTTCATATCCTTCTTATGTTGGGGATTCCGGTCATGGGACTCCAGGTGGGGTATCAAGAAAGCAGAGCAGAAGGGGAGAATCCCCTCCCTCGTCCTGCTGGCCATAAAAAACTTGACATGCACGGTTACAGGAAGGAGGGGAATTATTAGCTGTCTTTTGGGGGAAAAAAGGTCACCTGGGGCAGGAAGCAGTCTCAGGACTCAGCTCAGACCTGCCCATGCACTGCTGCCCTTGACCCAAGCTGGCAGAGCAATTGTTTCAGGCAGGGAGATGGAAATAACACCACAGGCGTTCACGTGAAGCTGTTTGTTACCAGCGGAGCCTCCGTCTCACAGCCCTCAGCCCATGCATAGACTGACGTTTGGGGAACAACCTCACACTTCTCACTGCCTGCAAAACAATATCCTCAACAACACGAGGTCAGCCCTGGGCAAACCCGAGGGGAAGGGCTGAGATGCAGGGTTCACCAGTGAATGGTCACCAGTGCTGAAGTCACTTGGTCTGTTCAGGCTGCAGGAGACTGAGGGGGGACCTCATAACTGGTCACTGCTTCCTCACAAGGGGAGGAGGAGGAACAGGGACTGAGCTCTTCACTTTAGTGACCAGTCACAGGACTCAAGGCAATGGCAGGAAGATGTGCCAGGGGAGGGTCAGGTGAGACCTAAGAAAAGATTCATCACCCAGAGGGTGGTGGAGCACTGGAACAGTTCCCCAGGGAAGCAGTCACAGCCTGACAATATTCAAGAAGCATTTGGCCAATGCCCTCAGACACACAGGGTGAATGTTGGGGTTGTCTTTTGCAGAGGTGGGAGTTGGGCTCTGTGATCCTTGTGGGTCCCTTCCAACTCAGGTCAGCAAATGCAGACTTGTCCCCGGGGCTCTGTGAGCTGGGGATGTGCTGCAGCCCCCGAGCAGCCCTGCCCAGCAGATACAGGGTGGGCAGCTACGCGTGTCCCCCACCCAAGCAGGCAGGGAGGCATCAGCCAGATGGAGGGGTCTTACAGGTGATGTAGTTCCTTGCCAGATCACACAAGACAGCTGGGCAGGGGCACAAACTGGAAAAAAGCCATGAAACCCATCCACATCGCTCACTCAGGAGAGTCCTTCCTTCCACACAGCCCTGGGACACGCTCAAGGCAGCCTGCTCTGCACAGGAACCTGCCTGACTCTCTGGTTTCTCTTCCTCATTTGACACCTCTCCCCTGGGGGTTTCACACCGACACGGGAAGTTGTCTCAAAGATGTCAGATTGCCTGAGAAATCAAAGCAATTTTTGCCATTGTGTGCAGTGAGCTCAGGGAACACCCTGCCCAGGGCACAGCCTGGCGAGGGCAGCCCTGCATGCCCAGCAGAGCTCCTGCTTCCAAATATTGAGGGCTAAGAAACCAAACCCACCTTCCTGTGCTGGGTAAAGCTCCTGCCACTGTTCAAGCCGCAGAAAGCCTCTGCAGGGGAAGACACACCAAGCAGGGCAGCAGGTCTGCATTCCTCCTGCCTTAAGGAGGACACCAGCGAGGGGGCCCATCAGTTCCAACCCCCTGCCATGGGCAGGGACATCTACTGGATCAGGTTGCTCAGAGCCCCATCCAACCTGTCTTTGAACACCTCCAGGGATAGGGGATCCATGACTTCTCTGGGCAACCTGGGCCAGTGTCTCCCCACTCTCACGTGAAAACATTTCTTCCCAAGATCTCATCTCAATCTCCCCTGTTTCAGCTTCAACCCCCACCTCATCCTATCCCTGCACTTCCTGATCAAAAACCCCTCCCCAGCTTTCCTGTAGCCCCTTTCAGTACTGAGAGGCTGCTCTAAGGTCTCCCTGGAGCTTTCTATTCTCCAGGCTGAACAACCCAAACTCTGTCAGCCTGTCCTCACAGGAAAAGTTCTCCAGCCCTCAGATTCTCTTCATGTCCCTCCTATGAACTCACTCCATATCCATGTCCTTACTTGTGCTGAGGACTCCAGAACTGAACACACAACTCCTGTCAGGGTCTCATCAGAGCAGAATAGAGGGGCAGAATCCCCTCCCTCACCCTGCTGGCCACGCTGCTTCTTATGCAGCCCAGGACACAGTTGGCTTTCTGGGCTGCAAGTGTACACTCCCTGCTCACGCTGAGCTTCTCATCCACCAGCGCCCCCAAGCTCTTTTCTTCAGGCACACATTAACGCCTTCCAGAACAACAACAGGTATGTAAGAGCATGTATAAAGAAATGATTGACGACGGCAGTTAGGAACAGAGCACCCCTTCGCCGCTCCCCCCCTCAGTTCAGCTCCACGCTGGCTGAGCCTCTGATGGTTTCATGTTTTCAACTTCTCCACAGAGTTCAGAGAACACTTCAAGCAGAGGAAAACAGTGATTTGAAGTGCAAATAAGGCACTTTTAGGACAGTAAGGGAAGTTTATTTCTACAGAGTTTTCCATGGCCACATATAAAATTACAAATGAAACACCATTGCTGAGCCAAGGGAAATGCTGGCTTAGGAACATCTGTCCAGGCAGATATTTTTTTCCACAGAAAGGGGAAGTCATATATTAAGAAACACTTTGCAAAAACCCCAGCAGTAGTTCGCTTGCTCACAAGCCCAGCTTTCTTTTCCACAGTAGGGACACCTCCAAGAGATCGTGACTCACTTTGAAACCACAAGCATCCAAGTAGTTTTCACTATGAAGACTGAGACACACCATGGCTTCAGATCAGAGCGTCTGGTTTCTTCTGCGGTGAAACTCATCCCCTTTTACTGTGTAAGAGCAAGGGCTCAACGACTGGAGATCAAGTTTGAGAGGAGTCACAGGCCCTGGATCCAACCCAGGCCGAGTGACTTTACCAGAACAGAGCCTACTTTGAGGGCGGAGCACCTCCAACACCACCACTCAGTTAAAGCCCCCTTTCCCAAGGGAAGGGAGGCTCAGGAGGAGGGGACTGGCAAAGCACTTTAAGATGCAGAGGTGTGGGGAAAAGCCCCCAGGAAAGCAGAGGTTCATTTGCTCAGGATGTGAAAGTAGACTTTGTCCAAGAGTCCACAACATCAAACCACTGCCTTCCAGCTTCATTTTATAGGTCACACACCATCACATACAAGAAATTCATGTTTGGCATGTAACTGTGCCTTAAGGTTTTACAACCAGTTCTGATCAAGATAAACCTGACCACAAATATTCCTGGGCATGCATTTTATCAGCTCCAGATGAGCTTCCTCGCTCATTGCCAAGTCCCACCAAACAGTTCTCAACTGCAACAAGGGAGGAAATGCACAAATTATTACTGTTTCCCCAATAAACTTCTACTGACTGCACACAGCGCTGCTGGGGAGATGGCAGGACGGTGCAAGGGACCCACACTGAAACAGGCACTGCACGAGGGCGACATCACCATCACACCACGAATTTCCAACGTCCTCTCCATTGAACATCTGAATCACAGCTGCTCCCACCATCACCCTGACACGAGGAGCATTCAGAACCCACCCATCTCAAACTGCATGTCAAGTATTGTATGGCCGTGAATCTTCTCTTGGTCTACAATCTTGCTGCAGACAAGGAAGTAACAGGATCAGGAGTGATCTCAAAGCCTGGAGAGACAGGAAGAGAACACTGCCAAAGGTGGAAATGGGCATTTATTCCCAGCACACTCCGTGGAGGGTAAACATCAGTGCAGGAAGCAGGGTGACCCAGAAGTGGGGAGTCATTTGTCTTAAAGACCTCTGGAAGAATAAATATATAAAGACAGCAGCTGAGGGAGCTGTAATTCCAGTGCTTTCAGAAACTTCTCCTGTGTATGTTCATAAGCATCGCTGCTGCAGCAGCACTAAAAACAAACCCAACCCAGCTTCACGGGAAAAGCTGTTGTGGATGTAATTAAACTGAAGCAGCTCAACATCTGAGCACACCTCAGTAAGAAAACACACGGCTGAGGAGAGGTTTAGAAGAGAGCTTTAATAATGAAAGGAGCATGGTTTACAGACGACGTCCACGGCGACCACCCTTTCTGCGTGTGCTGTCAGAGGGGATGGGGGTGACATCCTCTGCAGGGAGAAGAAAATCCAAAACACAGTTACCTCCCAGAGGGACCTCAGGAACCCAACCAGGCACAGCCACCCAACCCCAGCAGTCATCCCGACATCCCACAGCTGCACCTCAGCAACAGACTCAAGGTTAAACACACAGGCAGAAGCAATGCTCCGTGGCAGTTAAGGCTCTGTGAACTCACCAAGGGCTGGGTACCCACAGCTTTTAGTGCTTTTAGCAGAAATCCCCATGACTCCCATCCCACTTAAACCTAAGTGGCCACAGTGTTTCCAAAGAAACGGGGCACACGATGCAACTTTCAGAGCCGCCAGCACCACTGCTTCTTGTGCCTCCCTACAAAGTCTGGGGCTCTCCCTCAAACAGTTGGAAGAATTCTGTTACCATCACAGCCTTCAGCTGAGACCAGCACAGTATTTCTAGGGGGCTGAATGGCTCTGGCACAAATGCTGTTACAGCAGAGGGGCAGCAGCACCCTGTGGTGCAGCTAGGGTTTATTGCACAGACAGAAACTTGGTTTCTGAAGTCAGCTCACGCCATCTCCTGGTGAATCTTTCATTTAAGAAACTCTTTTCAAATTAAATCATACCTAATTAAGTCCGACACAGAAAAAGATGAGACTAACCCTGTCCTAAGGAACCAAGATCCAGTTGCTGCTCAAAGGAACCCATTTTGTTGGCAGAAGATGTGAAAGCAAAACCAACACAGATCTTCAACAGCCTTTCAGAAAATGATCTCTGAAATTGCTTTAGACACTGGCAGCATAGTACACAGCTGTGGGTCAGCTCAGAAGGGAACTGTTGTGATCATAGATGATTTTCTTAATTTGTTA
This sequence comes from Dromococcyx pavoninus, assembly GCA_033558185.1. Classification (NCBI taxonomy): domain Eukaryota; kingdom Metazoa; phylum Chordata; class Aves; order Cuculiformes; family Neomorphidae; genus Dromococcyx; species Dromococcyx pavoninus. Next base: position 3,212 of record JAUMJL010000599.1, on the reverse strand, counting down.
AAGCACAGTCTCATTTGTTTTTTTGTGTCAGACCTCATACAGGGCCAGCCGACAGAGGCCAAACACAACATCCCAAAGTCCAGACATCACATCCAGCACCTGCAGAGCTCCTTTTGTTTAATAACCCCTTGAACTCGATTTTCTAGGCCACAAGGCTCTGCAGACACAGTGATGTGTCCAGATATTGCACTCTCTATCACTCACCAATGCGGCCAATCTTCATTCCAGACCGGGCCAGAGCTCTCAGGGCCGACTGGGCACCAGGTCCAGGAGTCTTGGTCCTGGAGCAGAGAACCAGAACCCACAATTCCTTAAACAATTCAGAAACTGAACACAGCTCACAAGCCACTGACAATGTTAAAACCACAGTTTCCCTACCCCAAAACATCCAGATATCAAAACTCACCCTCCACCTATCCCCAGACCCAAATCACCCACAATCAGCCACCAGACAGGCACTCCGCTGTCAACCCATAACACATCCCGAAGTTCAACAGCACCTCCGGATAAATAATTGCACGTCCCAGCTCCAGCCTGTTTAGAGCCATCTCCAGATGATCACAACAGCCATTCACCATACACTCTGACAGACACCCTTTGGGTCAAGTTTAAACTCAAATTCCTGGGGTGCACCTGCCTTACCAGCTGAGGCAGTGCAAACATGGGTTGTGGTGCAATGTGGCACGGTTCTAAGAACAGACACATCCTCTGGGAACACCAGGACCGAGCCCTTCCAACGTACCTATTGCCACCGGTAGCACGCAGCTTGATGTGCAGGGCAGTGATGCCCAGCTCCTTGCACCGCTGGGCAACATCCTGCGCTGCTAACATAGCTGCGTAGGGAGAAGACTCATCTCTGTCTGCCTTCACCTTCATGCCACCAGTCACACGGCAGATGGTTTCTCTACAAAAGGAAAAGAATGTTCAGAAAAAAGCTCTCCCCCCCCTCTCCTCCTCACAAACCAGCTCTGGGTACGGGCAGAACCTGTTATTTTGAACGTCACTGAACAAATAAGCTGTCATCCAGTACCCTGCGCACAATACCCACTACACCAGGCCACTGGGTCTCTGTTCCCATGTGCACATCATCTTATTTTATAGCTCAGCAGAAGCTCAGGGCCTCTAGTGGAGCCTCCTGACAAATCTAACTCCTGTTTTCAAAACAAAAGAAGTCAGGCACTGCAGGGAGGTGACCAGCATTCGGTACTCACTTGCCAGAGAGATCTGTCACATGGACAAAAGTGTCATTGAAGGAAGCAAAGATATGGCAGACGCCAAACACGTTTTCTCCTTCAGCAACCTGAGGTCCCAAGCTGATAACCTGTTCTTCCTTCTTCTCCTTGCCCTTACGAGGTGCCATTTCTGAACAAACAAAAAGAGAAATATGAGCAATGGTGGGATTTGCAGCGTTCTCTTATAGGGTTTTATGAACCTTCCTGCTACTGCAACCTTCTACCAAGCAACAGAAATGAGTTACCAACAGTGAAATGCAAGTAGTAATTCTGGGGTACAACAGGACTTGTTAAACAACCCCAACGTTGCCAGCCTTACTGCATACTGGCAGACAGACCACCACCCACAACACTGCAGCAGGGTTACCAGCTGCAATTTCCAGTGGGAGCTCAGCTCTGCTGCATCTCAGCTGATGTCTCCAGACACCAGTGCAGCAGAAAACAGAAGAGTCCCTTCTCCTTGATAACCAGAAACACTGAGAACTTCCCCTGCACATTTATGTGACTTTAAGGAAAAGAACACCTAAACAAACCTACTAAAGACCTGTGTACTTGGGTTCTCACACACCACTGGTCTCCCACGTGGGACTGGCCCAGGTAAAATTCGTGCCCCTGAAGCCACACTCCGCTGTGGAAGGTGGCAGATGTGGCACTCGGTAGTGCTTGGCCAGGGGGCTGGGGATCCCGCGCATCTGCTCCTGAGCACAGGAAGACGGTTCCCTGTTGCCCTCTCCTGCCCAATGCCTGCTAAAGCGGGTGCCCGGCTCAAGAGAAAGGCCTGACGGCTTCACTAGGGAAACTAATCCCAGCACGAATGGAGCCGGTCCCCTCTCCGCAGAGGGTGGCACAGAGCACCGACTGTCACATCCAGCCTTGCACAGCCGCTCAGACGGATCCCATCCCTCCCCGACACCCCCAGCCACGAGCTCCATGGGCATCACTGGGGGGCCCAGCAACACCGACACAGCTGGCAAAGCAAAGGCCGAGCCGTGGGCGCTGTAACGGCGGTATTAACATCAAAACAACAAACACACCGCTCCCGGTCCCCACCTGAAGCCACACGGAACGCGGTCCCGGACGCTCGGTGCTCAGTGGGCAGGAGGAGACGCACAGAGCGGAGCTCAGAATCATAGAATGACCTGATCTGGAAGGAACCCACGAGAATCATCGAGTCTAACTCCTGTCCCCGCACAGGACAACCTCAACATTCGTGGGCCTGAGTGCACCATTCAAGTGCTTCTGCAATATCGTCAAGCTTGATGCCGTGACTGCTTCCCTGCGAAGCTCGTCCAGTGCTCCATCCCCCGCAGCCCCGGCGAGCACAGACCCGCGGCCCGGTCTCCCCGCTCCTCCACCCGCAAGGACCCAACCTTGCCCCGGGCGCCGAGCTACACCAGCCCCTGGCTCGCCCGCGGCCTAGCGCCCCGCTCCGCCGGGCGCGCCTTTCCCGCGCCAGGAGCGCTGCTCCGCGGAGCCTCGGGCCCCCGGAGGCGGGCGGCGGGCGGAGAAGCCGCGGCGAAGCGCGGGAGGGCGGATGGCGGCGGATGCGAGCAGCACCGCACTCACCTACGCGTCTCGTCCGGCGGCCGCCGCTGGAAAGGAAGTGGTGGAGGTCACGGGCGGAAGTGGACGGGCTCGGGGACGGAAGTGGCAGGAGTCGCGGACGGAAGTCACTGCCGCTCACCCGGAAGTGATGGCGGGAGGCAGCCGAGTGCGCGGGGGAAGTGGTGTTTCGCCGATCTCAGGGGCAGGGCTCTACCCCGATCCCTGTCTCGGTCCTGTCGCGCCGACCGCCGCCGTGAAACTTCGAACGGCGCTGCCGAGGGCAAGCAGGGCTGACCTCCCCAAGATGGCGGTGCCCTCCTACTTCCCCCCCCTCCGCAACGATTCCCTCTCCAAGATGGCGGTGCCCGCCCGCCCCGCCCACTCCCCCTCTCCGCACCGATTCCCTTCCCAAGATGGCGGCTTCACCCTTCTACC